>CACRXP010000132.1:1091372-1165138 GCA_902702965.1 Spirometra erinaceieuropaei | reverse complement strand
GATACGGAGTTAGGGACAGGGAAGACCGATTTCGAACTATAGCAAGAACACGGACTTACGGTAGATTGATTAAGCCGTTGAGTCTGCTGGCATGAGGGAAGAAATAGTAAGTCTTTTTATTTAACCAATCGAGAGGCAGCATCCTGAAATACATGACATTCCGAGGCGTGAGCTATATTTTGGTCGATACTGCAGCCACGAGTTAAAGAAATCTCGCTTATTTGAAAAAAGCTTTAACATTGCAGTTTGAGTTTCTTGGGGTTCTCTACCCACAGAACGCCTAGAATGTTCAAGTTTTGGGCTCAGCGTAACTAGAATACAGAACTCCAGATTTGATAGGACGGACGTGGATCTGACATGCTGCTATTAGCGAATGAGGGTGCCTCAGCATGCGAAAGCGCATAAGGCGTCCATACATCATAATTTTACCCAGTGCTGTAAATATACTGCGAGATCTCGCACAAGTGGATGCTTACCGAAATCTGTGATTCTTTGGGCATCTAAAAGTTCCGAGGGAACATAAAAATAAAATAGAACTCAGCACGATATCGGAGGAGACCTATGGGAAGCATGAAGGTAACCCAACACGAAAACGTCTGCTTCCGGCGAGATCGAGCCGATGACCATACACTAGAAGGAGGCGTCTGCATCTTCGACTCTGAATGCAGGCCTATCATTCAGTCTAAGTAAACAGCAAGACACGGGCATGGGAATCCCCCATTCCGGGGACCTAGCGCTAAATTCCAGGAAGATTAAAGTTAGTGTTAAGGTTAGAGTTGGAATCAAGTTTAATGTTGGGATTCGAGTTAGGACACGGGAGTGTTTTCCCTTCGTGGGACTTTTTACAATGTCACTTGTATTGCGGAGGAGTTTACGTTTGCATACTTTGCCAACGGAACTGCTGAAATACCAAGGGGAACCTCATATGAGGAGAATAACCACTCTTGACAATGCATCAGACTAGTAGGGGAGGGAGGGGGAGTGCTCACCGACCGTTCTTGCGGAACTCACTCGTTCCTTTGTACCTTATGGGCTCTCTGTTGAGCAGCCGCACAGCGGCGCATGATACATAGGCAGAATGCTATAACCGACAAAGGTAAGGGAGACTGTCTCCCTTGCCTCTGTTGGTAATAACATTCTGTCAATTCGTCAGACTGTTGAGTCCTTATGCGAAATAGACGGCCGGATTGATTTGAGAGGTGAGGAGGAAGATTAATCAAAGTATTAACGGAAGTGGCAAGTTTTTTTGACATACCGTAGACTGAGTTGACCGTTGCGCCTAATAGCATCAGAAAAACAATAGAAGGCTTGTTTATTTAAGTAAGCGATGCAACTTCAAAGAGCAGTCGGATGAACATGGCATACGGCAAACCATATTACGCGATAATCACTATAACTGGCACAAGTTAAAGCAGCTTCTATGACCTAAAGGAAGTTTTGTATTTTATACCTACATTGAATGTCAATCAAAATTTTGAACTGCGTTCTCGTTTGGAAAAGATAAATTAAGTAGTGCTGTAAAACTAATCAAGATGCAGCATAAACATATAATGATCCAGTTACCTCAGGGTGGCGGCTTTCGAAAGAACTTATCTTCGGCTGCATGCAAGATCTATACACTGCACAAAATGACTGCTTATGTACTATACAATTTTCTCATTGATTTTCGATGCCCTTGAAAATTCAATTATATTTCATGGAAAACATGCATAAAATATTGATTCCTTTATTTATTCGGTAGAAAATCACGTCTTCTTCAAATTCCATACTCAAAAGAAGAATATAATTCGGTTTTTAAAAAGTTTCTACTTGTGAGATTTTTTAATACCGTAAAATGGCCGTTCATGAAACGTCATGTAGCTGCATTTAAGAATGTGGCTTGTAAAGTTAACAATATTGATCAAATCTTCTGCTTAATTTTACGAGCCTCATATGGTCTCCTCTTAACACCGTAAAGAAATTCATGCAGTATTTTTAACTTTACAAGCCACATTCGTAAATGCATATGCATGACGTTTCATGAACGGCCATTTAACGGTATTAAAAAATCTCACAATTAGAAACTTTTTAAAACCGAATTATACTATTCTTTTGAGTATGATATGGGAAGAAGACGTGATTTTCTACCGAATAAGTAAATGAATGAATATTTTTATGCATGTTTTCCATGAAATATAATGGAATTTTCAAGGGCATCGAAAGTCAATGAGAAAATTGCATACTATTAAGTAGTCATTTTTTGCAGAGTATAGATCTTGCATGCAGCCGAATATAAGTTCTTTCGAAAGGCGACACATTGAGGTAACTGGATGATTATAGTTTTATGCTGCATCATGATTGGTTTTACAACACTACTTAATTTATCTTTTCGAAGCGAGAACGCATTTCGAAATTTTGGTTGACATTTCATGAGTTAGCACATCTACTGTATGTTCCATGGGTTTCCTCACCTACGGAAAGTCTAACGGTTGTCTTGAATCTTCTGGTCAGGGGCTTATTATAAGCGGTCAGAATGGACAAAACGAGTGTGAATCCGTGGAGCAGTCATGAGTGCCCAGGAGCTAGGAATTTAGCGCAAACGGCGACTTCACTTTCCTATCTGTTTGCAGTCTGTAGGCAGTCGCAGGTGGCCAGCGCAGTCTTTGGAGTGGACAGTGGGAAATAAGTAAATTCTAAAGTTGATTCGCAATCTTTGGAGCCTGTAACAGCGTGATTTCGTCCTTTTGTCTACGCTTTTATTAATGAGCCGGACTTTCAAAGCGGCCACTAGAAGCTGATGGGGATTCTGATCAAAGACGAAAACAAGCTGGGTATACGGACTGCTTAATGGAATAATACAAGAAACGCCGGACTTACAGAAGGCCTCATTGCCTCAGGTGGCTAAAAGCACCATGCAAAGAAGGCAGCAGCATTAAGTTGTCAGATAACCGATTATAGGCAGGGCTTGTGTTTGTGTTAAAGTCAGACCACTTAGACAGGCCTTAAAGATTTTGCACAAGCCTATGTAATGCACAGTTTGAAAAGGTAAAATGAAAGCCGCAGCGTAAAGAGATAGCCTCGGGCAGATTGGAACGTCACCAGCTACCGATTCAAGATAAACAAATTTTGTAATACCTTAGCGTGGAGTTGGCTTCGGGAATTTTACAGGTAAAATGTAGACATTTTTAGCGCCAAAAGTAAACGCTCTGGAGTGAGGTTAAGAATTGCATATGAAACTGTTTCACATTTTTTCCCAACTCATTAAATTTCATGACACTTCCTGACAGTCGTTCTGTAAGTCGTCTCCACCGCAGTTAACTGTGGGCACTAGTTACACAAGACCAATAGTCTCATGCATCAGAATGCGCGGCATGGAATAAAATGGAGAAGAAGGGCAGGAACAAGTTCGACCAGACCAACCTGTTTAGCAGAGCGACGTCCGCAACAGCCCTGAAACAGAACGAAGCAGAACTCAGGTATTAGGTGTCTCTTGTCTTGTTGAGTTTAGGCAAGATGTTTTGGTTTCATATCACCTCAGCATCACACTGAATCAGGTGCTTATTTTAAAATAAGACCTATTAGTTGTTGTTGCTTTTTAGTCTCCTCAGCGGTTAACTGCGAACTTGGAGTAGATTAGTATATACGACGGTCTATAGGTGCAGACCGGAATTTGATGTACGAATATTCGGACCGACATCCATCATCCACAGCGTATAACCGCGTAATATTCATTAATTGCCAACAGGCAGAAAGCACTATATTTTTTTACGTTACAGGATACCATACCAGTAGCACAGATATCAGCTAAAAGCCCAGTCACGCGTGCTTCGCCGATATTCTACCGCCACATGGCACCGTTAAGAGGGGCTCGGCTAATCATTGGGTCTCCCAGCACTCCCCATCTGCGTTCTGGTAGATGCTACAGTTTAGAAATTGTTGCTTTTTAATTTACCAAACAATTAACTGCGAACTTGGAGTAGATCAGTTTATACTAGGGTCTATAGGCGCAGATGGAAATTTAATGTATGAATATTTGGGCCAAAATCCATCGTCCACAGTGGGATAACCATGTGACATTCATGAACTGCTGACAGGCAGCTAGTAGTATATCATAGGGGTACAAGATACCATACTATCAGCTCTCCAATAGCCCACTGAAGAGCCGAACGCCTCGCAGCTGCAACATGCAGCGGCAGAACACGCGTGTCTGGGTTTTTAGTGAGTACCTGTGATGCTAAAGTGGTATCTTGTAACTATGCAACACATTAGTAGTATGTTAGGGATTCATTGAGCTTTGGGGATCCACCGAAACTATGCTAGTTTTCGGCGATCGGACGTTTCGAGAACCTGGGTCGTTTTTTGTTCATTTATAACTGTCTTCTAGCACTGCGTAAGTCTGAATTAGCTGAGCGTTTAATGTGAACTGAAGGTGTGGATTTAATAATCATGGATCTTTCGACCACGTCATTGGCAACATCCTAAGCGTGACCAAATGTGATGGAGAAACGCGGTGTCAGAGATGCTGGATAAAAGGTACAGGTTCATTACCCACGAAAAGTTTCGACGTTATTCGCTGCAGTAAATTACGCTGGTGACATTTCATGACTTTATATGCTTGAGAAATGTAAAAAGAGTGGCTTGAAGCGGTCCCTGGGAACACGCTGGCTCCGGCAATGGGTTGAAAGTTTCATCGGTCTCGCATTTCAAATGCATGTAGTATGGCACAACAGGCGTCAGGTGGCGTACGAAAATCCGCCAAAAATGTCTCCCATCGGTGACTGGAGCGCAGTTCGCCAATCAGGTGACTAGCGATAGCACGGCGACCACATCCAATGAAATCTCAGTCTTCTCACTCCAGTGTTTACTTCGTCGAGTACTCCCAGCTGATAGAAACCCTGAATGATTTTCAGAACAGTGATGGCCCATTTTCGGTTAGACAAGCCTCGACACACAGTCTGGTTTGATAGAAACCAAAATAAACACATCTTACCGTGGACGTCTTCTCATCCTGCTCCTCACTGCCGTAGACCGACTGGACGCCAACATCACTGCTTGATCTTCCTTTAAATGCGCTATCAGTGGAGGCACGATCCTGGGGTAAACAAGAAATGAAAAACCCTGGCACTTTGTTTTTACGGTTCTAAATCTAATTCATTATTTTCATAGTTGACGAATGGGTGACATCGATTATCAAAGTTCCGTGAGAAGTAGTCGGCCAGGTATCCAGCCAGCGAGGCAGCGGTATGTCATGATGAGAGCGTTAATCCCCTCTTGGGCTAAATGGGCATCAACTCGCCCTGCTTTTTAAAGACTTAAAGGTCAGTAAAAGAGCACTGGAATGGAGGGCATTTGTAACCACTTCCTAAACCTATGATATGCTTAATCGGATCTTATATACATGACAACTAGTAGAACGGGGGAGGGTGTGAATCCAGGATTATCCGACCCCAAGCAGCTTGTTAACAGTGCGGGCTGGTAGTGAGAGTTTGGTCAACACTGACAATGTTTCTTAGTACAGTGGCTAGATTTTTGTTGGGCTGAATACGAAGGTTTGTCGTGAGATATCTACAACGGGTAGCAGCGAGTAGCAATGTTGATGTCGTGGGTTCTTGCCGTTTGATGCCTGAGTCATTTTGATGGTTCCATCGCTCTTTTTCACCGGCAACTCACTAAACACGCCGATTCTGTGCTTTGGTTACTAAGCGCTTAGATTTTTCCCTAAAAACTCGCGTCTTTGATTCTGGCCGCCGGTCTGAACGGCGCTCAGCTGACATTCACACGGTGAAAACACGCCGCCAATCTTCAGTGTTCATTAATACTTCAGAGCTGTTAAGCTTGAAATAGGTTCAGCGTCGCGTGTTCCGAGGTCCCTCTACTATGGATTCGCCATCAGTATCATCTAGCTACTGTTCAGACTTAAACAGTCGCAGTCCATTTGATGACGCTGGAAAACTACAGTCAGACCGTTGCCACCGACGATATCTACGGTGTGCTCTACGGAATAGGCTCAGGGACGTTGGGTGCAGACTTGCGCGATGTCTACCGTACTCTCTCCTTCCCCACCCACCTGGCTGCGATGGCATGCAGATGCCGAGAAAGACAGAGGTGGATTCGGGCGCAGCGACTGGCAAAGCCAAAGGGACTGCCTGACCGCGCCCCACAAAGCATGCATCCCTTAGAGTGGACACGGATTTTATGAGAGCGACTGAGAGCCCACACCTATGGGAGTAACCCAGAGACCGCAGTAAGATGGAGCCATCGCAGCCATCGGTCATAACAAGGGCCGTCGGTTGGTGGATAAGGGAGACTAGAATGGACTTTCCAGGATTAATTTCCGTTCTCAACGCTAAAATTCGGACCATTTCTTGGTCCGAAACTAAGACGGCGACCTGTCGCTGAAACACGCCCTCCTGATCTGTCAAATGTTATCGTAAAAAACTGCCGCCTTAAAAACCAGGGCCACTGTTTTGTGGTTCAACAAGGCTCATCAGTTTGAAGTTGTCGGTGCGCTGTTGATTTACAGAGTGACCACGCAAACTAAACGTATTTCAGGGAATGGCAAGGCCGTGCGCTTACCGAAATCTGTGATCCTTTGGGCGTCTAAAAAGGGAACGGAGACGTAACTTGGTATGATTTAAAAAATATTTTATGCCTGAGATTGTACTTTGACTCTTGAACTTATCTCATTTTAAACTCAGACAGTGCTTAGAGGGTGTAAAGGCACGACCGAAGTTCCGTTTGGGCAACAGTTACACTAGCACAGCCAACAAGTCAGCCTTAGCTGACAGGTAATATTTAATTCCGCACTGTCGCATTGCCCCCGTTTGTTGGAGGCCAAACCTCCGCATCCTGCCAGCCCCACTGCTCCAAATGCGCAAGCGATTACCCGCCATATGCAACCACCCCTAAGTAACCCCCATCGCACCAACGCTCTGAGCACACCGACCGCATATATATGAAGGTTGCCGTTCTCCCAGACTTCATGCATTGTGTCCTAAAGGCTTCAACTGCAGTTGGATCACCATAAAAGTCGGACCAATTTATCATAAACTTTGCAGTTGTGTCCTTACCGAAGGGCGTACCGACTGGGATGTCTAAAAAACAAGTAGAAAAGACCAAGCATCAATTTTTTGCAGTAGTGTGAAAAGCGAAAACTGGAAATCGAAAGGCAGTCGTTGGTAACTCAAAATCCGACGATATAAAAAAAACTGTGAAGTAGATGCTTCACATAGCAACTTTCGAAAGGGACCGCAGTTTTTGATCAGTTCAAAGCCACAGGTACTTCGATGACAAACGAACTTAGAGGAGACATTGGAGAAGACTCGACAAATTGCGTTTGGCTCTTTTAGGATTCGTAGTTAACGTCAGCCATCCGTATTACGTGGTCGGAAAATCTCGGTATTAACTTTTTATGACTTTTGATCGTGGGACATTTGTCCAAACTGTCTATTTGAAAAGACGTCCTTTAACCACAATTTATCTATTACGCCGAATATAATTAAGTATCTGAAGCAGATGGGTGTTTACCGAAATGTGTGGTTCCTTGGGCATTTATAAATGCAAATAAAATACGACAACAAATACTTCGTAGGTCAGTCATTCACTTGAGAATTAGCTTGAAGTCTAGTAAATATATCACTTTTTATTGAAACAGACTCTTGGGAGCTGCAAGGTGACGCCTGACTCATCCTGTGCTCCACCCATTTCTCGCTAGTTACTCCATCTCCTGAGCTATGGAGGAGAGGTCCGTTATCTGCTCACTGTTTTCTCATCCCTGAATCTGGAGGCGAGTCCCCACTCTGTCTGAGCAGGTCATTAGAAAGTGGGTGATCTCTACTGTGAAATACCGGTATAGTTTAATCAGCTATGATAAAAGATTTTCATATTATGAGGGCACGCTAGTCGGCGATCTGCTTTTGCTAGGTACACACAAAGAATTACTGTCGACAATACTTCTTCACCTGAGTTGTCCTCGTAGGTATCTCAAAATCTAGCCGGTGATTTCCACCTACAGCAAACCCACGTCCGCTCGGTACAAAATGACTACTTAAGTTGCATGCATTTTTCCCATTGATTTTCGATGGTCTTGGAAATTCAAATATATTTTATAGAAACCACAAACAAAAATGTGCTTTCTTTTAGTCAATCAATAGAGAATCACGTCTTTTTTATATTTTATACTTAAGGAAGGAGTATAATTAGGTTTTAAAAAAGTTTATAATTATGAGACTTTTTAAGACCGCGATATGTCCATTCACATAACATCGTACCTGGCCGTTTACCACTGCTCCTCATGAAATGTACAACATGGTCCGCATCCATTGCAAAATTGTATGGACCCTGTATGATATCTCTTTAGTGATATAGAAAAATATGGGATTTTCTTTACGCGTAACGAATGCACTTTGACGAGTGAAATCACGAGGCGCTAATGGAACGAAAGGTCAGGCTCCAAATTTTTTGGCAATTAGAAAACTTTTTTAAAACCTAATTACACTCCTTCCTTAAGTATAAAATATAAAGAAGACGTGATTCTCTATTGATTGACTAAAAGAAAGAACATTTTTGTTTGTGGTTTCTATAAAATATATTTGAATTTCCAAGACCATCGAAAATCAATGGGAAAAATGCATGCTACTTTAGTAGTCATTTTTTACCGAGCACGCTTTCAACAGGAGATTGAAAAGAAATGCATTTTAAAGCCGACATCCCGTTAAGTCTAAAATGTTATAAGATTATGCCTTATGATAATCAGTATCACAACAGCGACCAAGTAATCCTTCCTAATCGAAAACGCATTTCAGAATTTCAGCCAACATTTCATGAGATAGGTCACCACTGTACATAACAGGTCACATCTCATTCGTCTATAGGGTAAAGGAAACAATTTAGGCACGATCAGTCTTTCCGTATATGAGGAGTCCTGAGATATTAACGCCAGTCACAATCATTCAGTCAATCACAAATCGGACCACTGACACCAGCAAACACACACCACAACGGAAGTGGTCAGGAGATGGATTGCATAAAATCGGGTCATACGCGCTGCATCGAACCAAGATTTATCTGCGTCTTGCCAACTGGTCTAATTTGCCGTTTTGTGACGAGTAATTACCTAAAAAAAGGATTAGGTGGACACCGATATGTTGATTACACGAACCGAACAAGCTCCAGATGGGTGAAAAACATTATGACCAGGCAAACCCCGGTCTAACTGGAATAGCAGAGCAAATGAGGAAGAAGATACGAGTGGTCTACCGAAGCACAGTTTTCGGGTTATTCCGCTTTTATTTAACCAAACCCCATCAGGACCGTAACTTGGAACCGGAAACAAAACTCAATGCATTTGCTTACCGAAATCTGTGATTCCTTTGGCGCCTAAAATGTAATGAAACGGGGCAAAGTGAACTTTAGCAGTGGGGTGAGCGTCGGAGATGGTCTGCCAATTCATGTAAATTAAACAATCTAAACTACGGCGAGTCATGGGAGATGCGAGGGCAGCATATCAAGCCGAGAACAACACTGAGTGCTCTATATCGTATGAAACTCATATATTGCATCTGTATCATTTATTAAAAGAAAACGGACCGACGTGCCAAACAAGTGGTGCTATATTTCGTCGTTGTGAAAGTAACTGAAAATACGACGGGAGTGTCTGTCCAGAAAAGGTTCTAATAATTTAAACGGAGAAGACCAGGTTTCCATCGGCCGCAAAACACCGCATTCGGCGATAAGACTACTTAAGTGATGTGCATTTTCTTGTTAATTTCCAGTGACTTCATAAACATCAATATATTTTATTAAAGACATTCATACAAATAAACGTCCTTAGACTTTTTAAGTAAAATATCCTGTTTCCTTTTTAAATTTTATTTCCAAACACAAACTTACCGCAGACTGAGTTGGCCGTTGCCTCTAATAAAGCAAAAAAGCAATATGCGGCTATCAAATGTACACAAACAGGGAATCATAATGGTAAAAGTGAATGGCTCTGATCTACTTGTTTGATACTCCTTAAGATAGATTGCATGATAATCAGTACTACGGCTTCCGAATAACATTAATTTTTGACATTTCAATTCCCGTTTTAACTACTCTCCGGAGGAATAATAAGTCAGTCACCCAACTGGATAGGCTTAACGCGAATGCATAGGAAAATAACTAGTTCTCCACAGGTCATCCTTTACATAGGCCCTGAAACAGAGTTCATTAGTCCCTCACCGCCCTTAATCTTCTACCACTGTGTAAGAGGTATTTATTCCGAAACCGATTCATTTGTTTCTTGCAACAAACCGTCCCTGAATGAGGGGGGGTGGGAGAAGACACAAAAATGCAGTCATCGGCCAGGGAATACCAAACAGTGTTAGTCCTGACCATTGTCCAGGACAATAAACAGATACATGAGTGTGTGCGTGCTTACCGAAAACTGCGATTCCTTTGGCATCTAAAAGTGGAATGAAAACTTGATCAACGTCGCCATTTGGGGATTAGACGCTTAAGGTGACTCGTTAGCTCTTGTAAGTGTTTCAAGTGAAGTCAGGAGAGGTAATGGGTGTTTCAAAGCAAACGCAGTTCAAAAACGCCTATCTCCGAACGAGATCGGGCTGATGGCGACACAGCGTGCTTTACCCCTAGTCCATGGTGGACCTATCTGCAAACGTAAAAATACCCAGTATTTTCTTCAACTTGATTCTAAAGATAGAACAATTATCCAGCATGGTCGAGAGCGGAGAAGACCTCTTGCATACAGAAGACGATTGAGTAATAACAGAAAACTAGGTAACTCCACGAAGTTGAATATCAAGGATGTAGTATGTGTGAACAGTGCGGCTTTTTATTACTAATGCATCGATAGACTTGAAACCGAAGTTTGCAGGTTAAATCTGTCCGCAAACGCATCTGTTCTGTTTGTTTGTGAACATTTACCTGCATATCGTATGCCCAGATTACATTGTTTACAGTAGAAACACGAGTTTGCTTGACCTGATAGCGTGCGATGCAGATGCGCTCGTGCCATCAAACGTCTGTGGATATTTAATGAAAATGAGTTCCATGTATCAAATAACCGTTGTCTTATGTGTGCCGTTCGGATAGCCACTGAAAAGAGCACTGGAGCGTTTGAGTCACCAAAGATTCAGAGGACTTACCGAAGGCCGGGTAAAACGTTGGGCCTAATAAAATGAGACAAGTAGCACAAGAAATATTCATTTACATAATAAATGTAATCTATATCGATCGATAAAAGTCATCGGTTCTGGAAATAAGACATTTCTATAAGTCACTAAATAGTCAACGAAGAATATTTATGGACTTACCGAAGACTGGGTAGACCGTTGAGACTAAGGAAGCAAGAAAAGATGTGCAAGGCGTATTCACTTAAACGAACAATGTAACGTATACTGACCAGTAAAAGCCACCGGCTTAAATAAATGACATTTCTCTGAGTTTATGACGGTGTGACCTAAAAACAGGTGAGACCTCGCAGTCTCACGCGCATGGAATGCCCTGGATTAAGTAAAATTATGAGTTAAAGCAGCCTTAATAAATGAATCTGTTCCCTGTGGGGAAATGACGGCTCGGTGCAGTCGGCTACCTACTGAACGTTTTCAATTCTGGCTAGATTGGATCAGCCAAATATGAATGCGTGAGTCAGTAGTCACCGGTGCTCAGTAGTTTAGACTCTAGCAGAGGCGATGACTTCAAATTCCTATGCGCTCTCCAACTGTAAATGCTAGCAGACCAGCATAAGCCAATTAGTGGGACCGAATTTTAATTAAACTTACATAAATCGAAGTCTGTTTTCTTACTTACTATTTTCTTCCAATCCGAATGTCAACCCATCTCGTACCTAATCCTTATCTTTCCAATCGCCGAGCGACAGTTGATCATCTACGACCATCCGCAGAGTACCGTGCGCTTTAAATTACAGACAAACTTATCCTATCGAACAACAATCGAAGGGCGTCCAAAGTAACTTAACCTAGGCTCCGTATATCTTGAAAAGGAAATCCAGCTTATTAACCATTCCATCCCACAGAAAATGTTAATTATGCGAGGTCAGGAGCAAGTTCATACGTGCAGGCTTTGGTTGAATTCTGTTTGAGGCTCTCATGTGCAGTAAATATGCTTCCTAATGAAATTTTGATTGAAATTCTAAAATTTGTCTTTGATTCCAAAAGAATAATTGGATAGGGCTGTCATAGCAATTATCACGTCGCATGATGTCAAGACATTCCAGTCACGTCAGGATGCCAGCTTTTGAAAAGGCTTCTTACTGACCGCTTAAATAAACTACATTCAGTAAAAAGTTAACTCATAAGAAGCATTAGTTATTCTCATTGATTTTTGATGCCCTTATAATTTCAGATGTATTTTACAAAAAATAGGCAAGGAATAAGTATGTGCGCGGGGTACGAAGGTGCCAACTTTCGTTAAACAAATTCGACAACGCCCTAACACTCCTACCTTACTGGAAGACGTTTGCATTCCCTCCACCAATATTTCGAGCATTTTTACTAACTGACTGATCTCCGTGCGGAACGATCACTATCCGCAAGACACTTTTCAAGTATAACATTTAAAGAAGATGCAATATGCTATCGAATATTTAAAAAGAAGAATTAGTAAAGAAGAAGAAGGTTCGAGCATCGGGACATTTTGTTAATTGTTCTGAGCTTCCGAACTCCCACAGGAGTCCATCGTCAGAGATATTAGCAGCATCAGAACACGGAATAGTTTTAGGGTTTGTAAGCCAACCTACGACCGACGGTACAAAACAGTAGGTGACTGCGCAGGGCTCCGTACGCCGGCACACAGCACTCTGCAGATGGTCGATGCTGATCATTTGCCGCCATCCTGATATAAGTGGAATATCTTGGCACTTTTTGACGTGATAATGAACATGATAACCTAACGCAGGGAAGCTTTTCGAACTGAACGCGCATTTCGGAATTTTGGCAACATCTCGTAATACAGGACACGTGTTTTCTGGCCAAACCGGAAAGGAAATCACTGGTTACTTAGTGATATTAAGTGATATCTGAGGTTTGTTGCAATTTATCTCCATGTGTGAAAGAGGCATATTTTTGTTGAAAATCCGTGCTGCATGTGAGAAAATCGCGACTTTACAATCTCTCGGTGTATCGCATCAGGTTGATGCTGCAAATGCGTCGGCAAAGCCCCTTATAATCCTGCTAACAGCTTAGGTTTTAAGATGAAACACGAATGTGTTCTCACCGTATATTGTGACTCCTTGGACATCTAAAATTTTAATTAAAAATAAAGTTAATTAGGGAATTGGTCATCTTAGACTGCATACGAAATCTAGTTGGCGTAGCAATCTGGTTTAAGGTTGCCCAAGGGAGGCGCGAGAATTACGCAATTCAAAACCGTCTGCCTCCAGACCAGGCTGAGCAGAGAATAACTCAGGGTGTTTTACCTCCTCAGCTATAGACGAAATGTCGGCCAGCTATAAAAAAGAATCTTTATTTCCCCGTCTTTGACTTTTTGTACAGGCTCATAATTCAGCGATAACTAGATTGTCCACATCAGCACAGAACGAGGGTAATCATAATGGGCACTGCGTCATGCGCTTAAGTAACCTTGTGAAATCGAACGAATAAAAACTTCAGACTCTGGACTCGAAAATGCGGGGAGAGATAATTTATTGAAACCCGGAATTATTCATGTAGGCGTCGAAAATTTTCTTGTGACAAGCAAGTCACAAGATAAGTGTTTAATCGCACCAAATAGGTGGACAACCCAGATAGTTGACTAGTGTTTGGGAGAGGAAAGAGAAATTGAGATCGCCTGCGTCCCGCGGTATTCAACGCATATTCCTTACTACTAACAAGGTAATGCACCTTGAAACTATCACCTCTTAGGAAGGCGAGTCATCCTGCGCCGGCCCACTTTTAATGTGGCCCCTATAGCACTTCGACACAAACGGAAAACCTGGCCCTTTGTGCGCAAACCGTATGGTGTGTGGCGCGCGTAGACGAGATGCTCAACTTTGCCAGTCATCGCGCCTGACGTTACTTTCGGTCTTCCCCACTCTATTTTAACACCGAGCTTAGGTGGGTGGGGAGAGGAGAGTGCGGTAGATGCAGCGCAAGTCTACTATCATCATAAAATAATTCAAGCGCAAGTCACTGTCCCCGCGCCCATCCAGCTGTGTGGCAAATGGCAGACATCATCATTCTTAGTGACAGTCGAACAGTTTGTTTAATCAGAGCGTTACAGTAGGTCAAGGTCGAAAGTGTGTCCGCATAAAAGCATAATTTCGCTAGACGAGTTCAATGCATTTAACGATGTGGCAGAAGCATATGCTTACCGATATCTCTGCCCCCTTGGGCGTCTATAAAAATTTAAAAAAACCTCACAATGAAAAACTCCTGAATAGAATCGGGTACTTGGAAATTTCCGTCATCTTTCTCACTGTGATAATTAAAATTGCAACAAGCACTGAACTATCGGTCAGTTTATTTGGAGTAAACAACAGAGACCCTGAAAATTCCATTTAGACGATGCAAATGTAAAGAAAAATAGTTGAATTACAAAAAATGTTGCATGCAGTTTTAGTAAGGAGAAATCATAAATCTAATAATGGGACATAGATGCAAAAAGGGTATGGTATTCGCAAAACAATCGCGAAAAACTTTGTCCACCGCATTCGGACAGTGAAAATTTCCAAATGGGCTAAGCTTGACACACAAAACGGATCTGTTGAAATCGCGCTAGTAGTATATTTGTAGTCATTTCAGTAATCCGTCAGATCAGGCTTCGGCAGTTTGGGTTGTCTTTCAGCAGGTGAGTATCCAGTTGTCTCTTGAACACACTCACAGTAGGGGAATTAACAACATCCTCCGGCAGAGAGTTTCATTGGCGAATGACCGTCTGCGAGAAAAAGGAGGAACGCTGATTTGTGTGGCACAGTATCCTCTTAAGCTGTTAATCATGTCGTCTGATATTTGACATGGGGGCCATTTCAAAAAAGGTTTCGCAGTCGACATCCAGATAAAGTCCACTTAGCACATCTGTCCTGCCTGTAGGGGAGGGGCTAGAGGTTCAAGGTCATCGGGCGCTGCTCGTACATGAACTTTTTGAGCTCATGAACAGCCTTTGTAGCACGCCGTTGTACACCTTCAAGGATATCTATATCCTTCCGAAGCTACGGCCGCCAAGCCTGTCCCGCATGTTCCAAGTGCGGCCGCAAAAATGTCCCATATACTTTGTTAAGGACATCTGTATTCAAGTGAATAAACGTTCTGCGTATCGCGCTCATGACTGACATGGTCCGCACAGCGACTTTAAAACACTGCGTGGTGACGCTTAGGTCGTCCTTGATGAATACACCGAGATCTTTTTGAACATCTACGGTTTTAAGTGGTTGATTGTCCAGGAGATACTGTCGTGGGGGTGCATTTTTTCTTCGCCTCGCTGATACTACGTGCATTACTGCACATTTTTTGACGTTGAATTTTATGTACCATTTCTCGCTCAATACGTGCAAATCCTCTACGTCCTCTTGTAGTATCTTGACGTCATCTTCATCTTTTATCGCTCTCCAATGTTTAAGATCGTCTGCAATGAGCGCTATGTCCGATTTCACTTCCCTTACTAGGTCATTTACATAGATAATGAATAGGAGCGGCCCAAGAAATGACCCCTGTGGGACTCCACTTGTAACAGGTGCCCGTTCTGAGCAGTAGCCACCCACAGGGACTTTTTGTCTACGACCGTTTAGGAAATCCTGAATCCAGTTCAGAAGATTTCCTCTTATCCCTACTGCTGACAACTTTTGAACGAGGCACTTATGTGGGACATGCACGCAATCCTTCCTTGTAGATAGGTACGACGTTTACCAACTTCCATGTGTCAGGTAGTTTGCCAGCTCCCAGCGATTTTTGGAAGATTATGCAGAGTGGTTCTGCTAATACTTCAGCTGGCTGACGTAAGAGTACATCTGGGATCTCATCTGGTCCAGGTGACTTGGCCAGATCCAGCTTATTTAACTTTGCTAAAACTAACTGCGGTGTAAAAATTGTGTGCTTATAAGTGGTTGCTTGGCGAGTTGTGGCAGAGACCAGGACTGGATGGGTGGTTCCGTGGTGTAGACACTTTGGAAAAACCCGGAAAGAAGCTCGGCTTTTTGAAAGCCATCGCTCACAGTTTGGTTATTTTTGTTCTTTTAAGGTTGCCAGATGGTCCCGGTTTTTCGTGTTGCTCCTGATATATGCAAAGAATGCTTTAGGTTTTTGCTGCGCCTCTTCCGGGCACTTCAGGTTATAAGAAGCTCGTACTTCCACCACCCCTTAGTATCTAAAGTGAGAAGGTATAGTAGCGTCTACCCCTGAATTAAGAGAGGGGAATGGGTGGTGAGAATAGACTAAGTCCAAATATAGTTCTTTCAGTTAGAAGGGCTCTCGTCAATCGGCGCACAGCGGCGCATGATATAGACAGAATGGTATTACCGACAAAGAAAAGGGAGACTGGAATGTCCATTTCAGGCCTGCTAGCCGTCGTCAGTCACACCTGATGCCGAAGTGTGAGGCACCTTGGACTTGAACTCGCGTCCTTTTAGAAGTCCAGCGCCTCTAACCATTGAGCAACGAGCTCATTGTCTTGTCGGTTTCGATCGGGAATATACAATGGTAGAGGGGTGCTCACCGATCGTTTCTACGGAACTCACTCGTCCTGTTGTACAATTGTATATTCCCAAACGAAACCGACAAGACGACGAGCTTGTGGCTTAGTGGTTAGAGGCGTTCGACTTCTAACAGGACGCGAGTTCGGCCCCAGGTGTTCCACACTTTGGATTTGGGTATGACTGGCTGACGACTGCTGACAGACCTGAAATGGACATTCCAGTCGCCCTTGTCTTTGCCAGTAATACCATTCTGCCTATAGTTCTTTTTACACGTTTTTAAGAAGACTGATACCCGTGATCGGGACAGTCAGAAAATGCGTATTATCTATTTGCATTCATTTGCTCCGGCCTATATTGTGGTATCCGCTTCGGTGGTAGTTGTTTTACGACAAGACACGTCGTCGAAGACGAGGGGTGATGAAGATGAAAGGGGACGTTGAAAGCAAACATCATCGGTCGCAAAGGACAACAGATTATAGATGGCCATCTCCTACGCTGATATGACAGAGCCTGGACTAATTGGCATTAGTGCAATTTCGCAGTGGTATGGCGACTTTTCCACACTTCTGACAACCGAGGTGATACAGTTCAAAATTACTGCGGAATTCCAGGTAAACACATTTATTTTTTACATGAGTTCTAGAATATTACATCCACCTTTTACGAATCAATTCTGGGTATATATATTCCGTTTGAGAAATCCGTTGGAATTATGTGGGCTTTCGTCATAATAGCATGAGTCCTAGAGCCTTTACGCTGAGTTCTATCACCGTGAAATTCAGAAGAATTAATAAGATTCTTACAGAGGGTCGTACTGACTAGGACATCTAAACCCTACGAAAAAGAGTAACATAGGGCTGCTTAAGTGCATTCAGCAGTATAGAAACCAGCGGCTGTTAACCAAGAGATATTTGGTATTAATTCAGATTCGGGCCTCTTTAGCCGTTGTGAGGACATAGCTTGTACGTAGAAGATCGGTTCTCGAGATGTACTGAAAATGCCGACTTACTGTATACTGGGTTGACCGTCGCTCCTATTAATACGAGGAAAGGCATACATGCCATATTCATTAAATAAGTAATGCAGCTTTAAAAAACCAAACAAGAGCTAACAGCAACACGAGCATTACAATAATTTTCTTATAGATGCTAAACAAAGTCAAGGTGGATCCTCTACTCGAAGTCAATTTTACCGCTTTTATCCACGTTGCATTATATCGAGTGTTAAATTTGGTCCGTAATGCACTCAATTATTTTAACAGTTTCTGTAACAAGAAGGCGGTTTCGAACTGCAGTCTATATTCTGTGGATTTTGCTATCCGCCGGGAATTGTTGCCGTCTGCCTTGACTGCATTAGTAACCTGCTGATAAAGCGTCAAATACCAAACTGAATTAGACAGGCGTGAGTACATCGTGCAGCTATCATTGCTCAACAACCCGGAATCCGGAAGGGACGCTGACTCCAAGTTCCCTTTTGCTTTCAGTCTACGGATATCCGTAGACCCTCGGCGCATCTCCGTGCAACTTCCTTTGAACAAAGCTTGCATAGTGTGCTGCGAATCTTCTACACTCAGACGTCTTCCGCGTGCACATTATGCCACCTACTAGCAAAACCTAAGGCTTTAGTGTGATTTATGGTCTGTAATTTTCAGAAGCTATGATAAGGGGGACTTTGCTCTGGATCAAGTCCACAAAGCCCAAACACCGTCCTGCATTTAAGACAAATTGAGTCAGATTTGGTTATGTGGGCGAACCTGATGTAAACAAACCCCAGCTACCACTAATACAAGACCGCTAGTAGTAGGTGTTTTTGCAGGTGGGGCCTGGGAGCGCGTAGGCGACGAGGCCAGGTAGTTGTATGCAAAAGGAAACCTATTAGGAATGCGCGGTTGTATTTTGGATGGTTGAGAAATAGTTACCTTTAAGCCCTTACTCTAACCCTAATTTCTAACCCTAACCCCAACAGTATTGTGTCCATCAGGTGGGGCTATATAGCCACATCTTACCGAAAATTGTTCATGACCACTGACAACACGTGAGATTAAAACGAGCTACTCGAGGGAAACAGAAAAAAACACCAGACGGCTTGAGGAAATCAGACAAAACACTCTACTTACGGAGGGTCTCCCTGCCTCGGGTGGCTACAATCATGGAATTTACTTAGCGAAATACTGATTCCAGACAACGCCTGTGTTTATGCTGAAGTAGTTCTCATTAAGCGCATTGAAATTTATCACGCAAAGCAGATTTCAGTCATGTTAAGAACGGGCTGGAAGAAGGACAGTGCTGCACTATGGCAGGTCCAAAGGTACAAGGCTTTTAGAATGTGTTAATAGCTATGTGATGTGCTAGACCGTAGTTCGTTTCGCGACAAAATATGATCCTTCAGCTGATATTCTTGAATGTATTTTTGAGAAGAAAGGAGCTCTTGAGAAGTGGTTGTGGTACTGATTAGCATTCAGCATAATCCCAAAATATATCAGTCGAGGCAGTATACCGTCTTTTTGAATGAACTTATTTTCGGCAAGTTTTAAAAAACTACACTCGATAGAAATCGATCGCTTGAGTGGCCTAAACAGTTCCCCTCCGTGATTTCTGATGCTGCTTAAACTTTCAGTATATTTTACAGAAAGCGTGTGCAAACATGTTTTTCTCATATCCATTTGATAGCAAATCAAGTGTTTTTTAGACATCGTCTTTTCTTGTTTATTAACACTGCCTACGTAGCTTATAGTATGGCCCACCTTTATTGTAAAAGGTTACAAGAGCTGTACAACGCCCTCCTAACGGCGTATGCGAATGCATGATTCTGTTTACATGGAACGCATGTAGAATTCAGTTTGGAAACCTTAGGCGTTAGTCTAACTGCAAGCTGGGTTCAAATTATTCAGAAATTGAGAGGTTTTTCTGGTCCTAAAGATATCATTTTTTCAAGTATATAATTCGAAGAAAATGTTAATTGTCAAATGACTGTAAGGAAAGACACGCCCGTGCATGTTTTCTATAAAACATATTTGGACTTATAAGGGGGCTGAAACTCAACGGTAAAATTATTCTAATCAAGTGGTCATTTCCATTATGGGTGGTTTTTGTGACTGAAATATCTTTTGGCCATGTTACAAGATAATCAATATTAGAACCTCGCAAAAGCAACATTTTCTGAGCGACAATACATTTCTGAATACTGGTTAACATTGTATGATATTGATCAGATGCTGTAGCCGACTGAAGGTGCTCATTCTGCACCTCATACGCGTCTGCGCACTTAAAACCACTAAATATTCTAACTCAACGCTTATCGTCTCATAACACTGCCCGTTCCCAGTTCTGCAAGGCATCCCTTCTTCCAAAAGCAAGGGATGCAACCGCAGAGAGATAGCATTTCCAAAAAGCAGAGTGTTTAGCCTGTCAAATATCGTTCATCCTTCATGTTTTTGAAGCAGATACTGCCAACACTGAAAACTAACACAAAGTCATGTGGTTTCAGACCAACCTGTTTGGATGCCCGACGTCCACAACAACCCTAAAAATGAAACAAAACGCAAACAGAAAGCGTCAAGAAATCTCTGGCCATTTAAGTCTGCCCAGTCAAAATATTGTAGGCTTTTTACGGAAATCACATAACACCCAGAAGGACATCAGCAGGAATGACGAAGGTAAGAGTTTTGCTGTTTAATCTTTTAGAATTGAAAAATTGGTGCTCTTTTAAACCACCTGAATATTTAAAGTTAAAAAGTACCTAAAAGCGGCCATTTGATATGACAGTCGGACCGTGGGATAGCTAAGTCCTCTGGTCAAGACGCTTCTTGAAATCTCAATTCTGTTGTTTTCAAGACGTTTAAAATCGCGGTCGAACAGTGATCTCGGTTCTCTACTAACCCCAAAGCCTGTTGTTCGCTAGAAAACCCTCCACCAGTGATATATGAAACGCCGTGGAATGCTAAACAATACATAACTATGGGACAGGACTCAAATGGTTAGGTAAAATAGAACCTGAATTGCTTCACCCACTTGGCGTCCTGTAAGAAAAGATCACACCGTTAAGTCCCTCTTAAGATTCCGGGGGTTCAAACGCTGCAAAACTGGTTACGGGAAGTCAGTTTCCGACGATAAATTTATTTATGCTAGCCACCCTCGTCAGGCTGACATGATCGAACAGAGGAGATTATTTGGCCCGACGAAAGTTTCTATAACATCGACATGGGTATTTGTAGGCGGTTGCGCTGGGTGAAACCGCCTATAGAATCGTCCGGTGTTTATTCAATATGTATTTTCAGAATCAAGTTATCGCAAGCGCCGAGCACTGCGTTACTGGACGCAGCCTGACGAAGTAGATACCCAGGAATTCCCTTTGCTGGAATAAAGTCTTTGCCCGCCTCAAATTTCTAAATGATACACAAGTCCACCCATAAAGATTGGAACAGAACTTATAAGGTGTAAAAAATGGCATCTCTTGTTGTACGAACACCCAGTAGACAAGTCTGGCAGTCCGTTTAACAGTCGGCTAGCGGCCGCATGGTGATCGCATCCGTATCGATACTGCGAATCCAAGGTCCTTCAATTTTTGCCGCTATTGATGAGCTGAAGTAGGAATCAGGAAAATCAGACGAATGACTCCCTGAACCAGTGAAGGAGTCTGCGTATTTCCGCCTTAGCATCTGCACCCAATTCCCTGTCAAGGCCTTAGTGGTTGTGAAAACCTTGACTGGCTTTCAGAATATTGATGATGATTCACCCAGTAGACAAGCCTCGAATCCAAGCATCGTCTGATGTGAAGCAAAATAAACACATCTTACCGTAGACATCTTCTCTTCCTGTTCTTCATCACCATAGATTGACTGCACGCCAACCTCACTGACCGACCTTCCCTTCCATCCACTCTCCGTGGATGTCCTCTTCTAATGTTAACACGGAGAAAACAGTCTTGGTAAACAGCGGTCTAACATCAACTGCAGCATCTGAGTTAGTGGCGAGCGAGCGCGATTAGCCATTAGTCGTCTGTGTAGAAGTGTTCAATTAGGCGTCCGGCGCTCAAAGCGGTTGTGCTACCGAATAGAGGCGCCAATCTCCAGGATCGAAATTTTGTTGACTTCTGAGCACGTCAGTGTTAGATGTGGACAATATGCATGCACCCAGGCCTGGCGACAGTCACATCGAACCCTCCTCTTACTGCATTATGTGGCAGAGTCCCAGACGATGTAGAGACAGGTGAACGGCTGAGGTCGTATACCCCCTGTGTGGTGTTTAAAGCAGAGTCGCCGGAATGGATCTCTGAGGTAAAGTCTGTCGTATGAAGATGGATGCGAGGGTGTCCAACCAGAGCAATCTGTATCTTGGAGGTGTATTTCTCTTGCGGATCGTTTATGAAAGAGTTTACAACGTCCACACAGTTTCTCAGTACAGTGCTCCCGATCTTACAGCAGCGGATGCGAACAAATGTCGTGACTGACCGACAGTGAGGACATGCAAGAATGGACTGGCCGTTTCTACCTTACATTCTTTAAATGTTTGCAGCGCCTACAGAACCTTTACTGAGGTTTCCTTGTGCTCGGATGGCTCCCTGTAGATTTTGCATTCTCATGTGCCTTGGATATCGGCCTCCTTGCCTGCTGTTTCATGTACTTATCGGTTTGAAAGACGATCGGCTGATATCGGCATTGTGTAGATGCCCTTGCTGTGGTCAGTTACTGACAATTTGCCACTGAAGACAGTTATGAAATACGCAAGTGCTATCCATTATATGGTGCTGGTAAACTGTCCACTTTCATATGGCCGACACCTGGGAAGCTCGTTAAGGTACTTACATGCCAGGCGCATACAGTAGTTTCACGGTCTTTAACGATCGTCTGAAGTTGGGTATATAATTTGCCAAGTAAGTGATATCTGCAACGATTACTTGAAAATTGTTCGGAACAAATACAAGAAGGAGTGAAGTTGCCGTCAGGAACTGATGGTCTTGGCTGTTGGACATGAGAGCAAACTGTCTAACGATGTGTGGCAGGCCCTTGACAAACTGGATGCTACTACGAAAAGCCATTACCTGAAGGTCAGTTTAGGACAAACAATGTCAAAGACCGGGCTGTTGGATCTGTATGAAACTATGAATGCTCAAGTGGAACAGAGCATTATTTAGAGGAAGGGAGGAGAGGTCAAGATGTGTGCACGTAAGCAGACCCTGAAAAAACTACAATGAGTGACCGATCTCAAAACATATTGGCCAACATTCTGAAATGAATTTTCGATAAGGATATGATTACTTGTGTGGGGTTGAAATATTTATTATCATGCGGTACAATTGTATAATATTTCGGATTTGCCCGGTTGTCGGTTTTTGAAGACACTTCTTTTCCACCTCATGCAGAAACCGCACTTGGTGAATAAATACTACTTGAGTAGCATGTATTTTTCACGTTGCCATTTAACGGTCTCGTAAATTCAAACATGTTGTATAGGAAACATATATAAAATTTGCATTCTGTTACTCACATGGTGGAAAATCACATTGTCTACATAGTACTCTAAAAAATTTGTTTTTCGGTTTCAAAAAAGTTGCTAATTATGAGACTCTCAAGACCATGCGATATTCATGCATACAGCATCGCACGTCTCCGTTTACCGATGATCATCATGGAGTGTATGACATAGTCCGTATCCATTGCAAAATTTTATGAATTCTGCATGATATCTTCTTAAAGACCTAGAGGAATATGTGGTTTTTCTTACTTGGAAAGCATTCGCCTTGCAGACTTAAATCACTAAACGCTAATTTAACAGCTGATCAGGCTCGAAGTTAATCGGGAATTTTAAAACTTGCTTAAAACCTAGATATACACTTTCTTCGGATATGAAATGTAAAGACAGTGTGATTTTCTACCAAGTGACTAACGTAATGCACATTTCATGCATGTTTTCCATAAAACACTTTTGAATTTATTAGACTGTCAAAAGGCAACGTGAGAAAAACATGCTACGCAAGTAGTTATTATGCACCAAGTGTAATTTCTGCAGGAGGTCGAAAAGAAGTGTAGTCAAAAGCCGACAACCCGGCGAGTCCGAAGTACTATGGAATTATGCCGCATGCTAGTTAATATTACAACCCCTTCAAAGTAATCCTTCCTAATTGAAAATGCATTACAGAATTTCGGCCGCCATTTCATGAGATCGGTCACGCACTGTAGGTGAATTTTTTGAAGCCTGCAGAATTAGAAGAAAACGGATAGAGTCAGTTGAAAACGCATGCCATTTGTTGACACGCAGAGCAGCAAAATGCGACTGAAACAGATACCAAAGTAGGTTGAAGCTAACAATGCGCCCGTAAAACGCAGTTTTGCTTCGCAACGTTAACACATTTTGTGAAAGGGCATGAGTATGTGCTCACCGAAGTCTGTGATAAGTTAGGCATCTGAAAATACAAAGAAAACACTGCATAGAAAGACGTGCAAATAGGTTGAACTTTGGAAACTGTCCGTCATCTGTTGTAGATTCTGAGGTGAGCTACGTGAGATCGTAAGTCAATGCAACCAGAAAACGTGGTTGAGTCGATAAAACCAATGTGTGTTCTATCGCCTGAGGGGAGATAAGGGTGCGGTAAATGCTATGCAATTCAACCTTATAGCCCTTAGTTGGTCGGATGCGATCGCAGATAACATGAGGCTTTATTCAAGTCGATGCTGCAAGTGCGCAGCCCACAAGGAAGCCCTGGAACACCCACCCTCATGCAAGTATTACCGCTGCAAATGCCCAAGTGTTTATTTACCAGACGCAAGTCTTTCTACATTGCAGACAACCTTCGATTGCCCCTATCTCCCACTCCTTGAGACGCCGCTTACAAGGTCGCTGGTGGGACAAAAGATGACAGAGGGAAGTAGACGTTTTTCAGGATGCGACAAAATTATATGCTTACCGAAGCCTGTGACTCCTTGTGTACCTAGAATGTGATGAAAACGCAACAAGATATAATTTGACATGTTTGGTGTGGTAACTGCAACAAACTAAATTGAGGCAGAATGTGGGAGATGCAAAATCAAAACTGGCCGAAGGTGTGTTTTCTCTGATGAAATCAAGTTAGCGAACCCAGCAGTCTGTTGTCAGAAGACGCTGACACAAGCAGTCTCTCTGCACTGGCCGACACCGAACGTTGATCGCAAGCCGTCCCGACGCCCTGAGAGCAGTCACACGCACTTTCAGCGCTTAAACTCTAACCGGAACCCCTCTCCCTCCCCTCCCCGCCCAACTCAACTCCACCTTCCTCAACACGCTGACTCCGTCATGCGGGTAGCGTGGGAACATGGAGTTCGATTAACTCTGCCCCTGTGACGCGTTTATATCCTGTCTACAATTAGAATAATCATTGCCCATGTTAATGTATAGGCCTGATGATGAGTTACCGAAAACATATGTTCGTCAAATGAATCCTCAAGTCAGAAAAGTCTCGATGTCTCGCTGTGTGCTTCACGTCCAGAACTTGCTGAACCGCCTACACAAAGGATGTATTGTAAGGAATTGGGTCAATGATCTATGATATCCGACGATTTTGACGCTTAGCATTCTCATATCCTAATTTTCAACAACAAATTGGCGATCCTGTTAGGAGGCAACATCGCGGTTCCCGCATTTTTAAATTATCTTTGATATTCCGCTAACTGGGGATCAAACTGCGGCGTAAGGCGTCAAACATGCAAACCTACAGTAAGTGACCGATGTCATGAACTGTTAGCCGAAATTATGAGCTGCGCTCCCTGTTAGGAAGGATTACCACGGTGGGGTTCTAATATTGATTTCCTTGCGGAATAATTCTTAATATGTCATACTCGGCAGGATGTCGACTTTTTAATATACTTCTCTTAGATATCCTGCAAAAACCATACTTGTTAAAAATGACTGCTTAAGTAGCATTGATTTTCAGTGTTCTTATAAAATCAAACCTATTTTATAAAAAAACATAAACAAAAATATGCAGTTCCACTAGTTTGATAAAGAATCACGCCATCTTCAAATTTTATACGCAAAAAAGCAGTATAATTAGATTTTAAAAATTTTTTTCGAATTTCCAAAGCAAAGCATTAGCGTTTAGTGATTTCAGTCTACAAGGTGCATGTGTTCCGTGAAAGGAGAATCATGTACTCGTCTTTGCCTTTAAACAGATATTATATAGAGTCCATAAAGTTGTGCAATGGTAGCGAACTACGTTGCACATTTCACGAGGAGCAGTAGTAAACAGAGAGGTACGATGCTCTATGAATGGATATTGTTCAGCCTTAAAAGTCTCATAATTAGAAACTTTTAAAACCTAATTATACTGCTTTTTTGCGTATAAAATTTAAGGATGACATGATTCTTTATCAAACCAGGAGAAAGCATATTTTTGTTCATGTTTTTCATAAAATATGTTTGATTTTATAAGACCGTCGAAAATCAATATGAAAAGTGCATGCTACTTAAGCAGTCATTTTTAACAAGCACGGTTTTTGCAGGAGATCTAAGAGAAGCGTATTCAAAAGACGACATCCTGCGAGTCTGACATATTATACGATTATTCCGCAAGGAAATCAGTATTAAAACCCTACTTAGGTAATCCTTCCTAATCGGAAACGCGTTTCATCATTTCAACTAATGTTTTATGAGATCGGTCATTCATTATGAATACACTAAATTTCCTTCACTGGAGATTATGTTTTATGAATCTTACTCCGGAAGACCTCGTTTTATCTGGAATTTTAACTGGAGATAGTGCTCCCAAAGTTGATGACACCAGTTCGGTTGTCGACTGACTATCAAGGTCAATTTTGTTGCAGCGTTATCCACACGAAGGATCAATTCATTCTTTCCACTCTGTATGCACAAGTGGACCTTGAAGATGACGCCCACTGATCGGAGCCGGAGAATAAACTCGATCTGATTTTGCCTTACCTAATACCGGTATAAATCACACTGAAGCAGAATTTCCTAGCAAACAATTGTTCCTATAAAGGTTGACCAAGTTGAAGCGACTGACTTGATCTCTGTGGCTTTTGGAGCACGAATTAACTTTAGAGAAGCCAACAGGAAGGTCAAGACGCAGTGAACTGCAAGGGATTTCGGTCTTCACGTCAGGCCAGCTCGACTAATCGGGTTGTTAGCCTGAATGCAGGCAGTCTGAGCTTGTAAAACCTGTTAGGAAGATCAGGTCTTTAAGCGATGAACTTAAGTTGCTGCCACTGTATCAAATCCAGGTTGGACGTCACGCAACTTAATTCTGTGTTTGGACTCGACGGCCATAGCTGACCATCTTACTGTGAAATATTCCTGCGCTTTTCTAATGTTTCATCCTGTTTGGATTCGTCAGCTAACTGTAACTGTATTGCAAGATAGGGCACACAAGTGGGCTTACCGATGGCTCGTTTGGCCGGGCCATCTAAAAGCGGCGTAAAAATAAGAGGCAAACTTTTGAACAAAGGTTAGATAGCACAATGACGAATAAAGGCCAACGAAGAAGATAGTAGATGCCGATATAATCTCTGCCGGCACCGTAATTCCTGATTTAAAACTACGGAGGATTGATAACTGGGACAAGTCATTAGGTCAACGATCAATACTCGATCACAATTAAGTATACTCGTTAAATAAGAAAATGATAACCGGTAGGCCGTATCTTATAAGAATGGTGTTAATAGAGGTTATTCGAGTGGTACCTCTCAACGGTCAACAGAGGGAGCGGAATTGGAAACAAAATTCAAAAACTTCCGAGGAGCTTTGTTTGCGATACAACAGTAAACGGAAATCAGCGACATAATTCAAAAAAACAAAAAATACTAATCAGAAAGTCTAAAGTAGTACGTGGCTAATAAGGTTAAATGGTTGCGAGTAACGGACGATGCAAATTTGCGCAGGCCGTGGTAATTAACGACAAGCTCATTAGCGTACGGGGAAATAAGTAAACGCGAGGCATGGAGTGAGATGGAAAACAGCGAATGGACGATTATCATTAAAAATACAGGTAATGTCGCTTGAAAAATTTATTAGAATTTTAACACTTCCGCTTTACTGGCAGACGTATACATTACGTCTACGAATATTTCGAGTTTTTGTTGTACCTAACTGCGCTCCGTGTCGAATTGGGTCTTTAAAGCTGTATGTCAAAGACTAGTAATACATTGGCTTTGTTTTGGTTGATTTAACTTTACTCTTATCAAAGAATTACGTGTAGGGGATGCATAACAATGAGGTAATACAGATAATTCAGCCGAGCCGACTCCTCGGGGCGACACAGGTATGCGAATGTCATACAGTCGACGAAGGGCTGACCGAAACATTACCAAACAAAACCTACTTTAAAAATTGTAGTAAGTGGTTTTTCATACTTTTCGCACTAGTCCGCGCATGCCCTTAATCCTTATTCACCACCCTTTGTCGTTAAGTTGCGGTTTTTGGTGTGGAGCACTTGGTCAGACCTTCTACAGGCGTACTATTAAATGCGGTCACTAATAACTACCACGTTAGATGCCTTCATAGGACAAGGGTTTTGGAAAGAGGAATTGTCCGACCAGTTTGAAACTGCGAATGATCAGACAGGAGGGAATATTAGTAAGAGGAAGATAACAAATTTGAAGATGCCTGCTTACCGGAGGCTGCGTTGTAACGGCCACCTGCAAGCGCAAAATAAGCCTGATCATTGTTGAAAGACAGGGCAGTATGTGAATCAACTGCTGCTTTACATATCTGCCAGCAAACCGTCCATGAAGTGAATAGAAGTGTCTCTTAAGGCATTAATTAGGAGCTATATAACTGCTTCAATATCACGATTTTCAAGATGCGGTCAAATTGTATGCTCACCGAAATCTGCGATTCATTGGGCGACTAAAATATCAAAAAGTACATGGTAATATTCTTAAGTGGGTCAGCTCTTCGAGGATATCTGCACATTTTACTCTCAGTTCAAAAGATATGCCAGGTCCATGCACTTACCGAAACCTGGGTTAGCCTAATCGTCTAGTAGAACGAAGAAAACAATATAAGGCGTATTCATCGAAACAACAAGTTCAACTTTTTGTTAATCGACATAACAATCCTTAGTTAAAACAATTTATCTCAGCAAAATCTTATACTAAAATTCCTGACCGTAATCTGTTGGTCATGCTACTCAAGGAACTTCTCGACTGGATAATAAACGTGTGAGTGATTTAAAATTAGGAAAAATGCTACGTTTGTGGTTGAGACACGGAAATAGATACCCATTTGAATTTAGCGTAAAACGCCTGTCATATTGGGGTACCTAGTCCTGTGTCCTAACCAGTTATATTATTTCATGAACATCAGGAGACACTTCGTAGGAAAGGGGTGAAGATCGTTGAAGTACTTCCAGATAGAATTTAAAACCGGAGGCCCGTACTGATAATATAAGAAAATGAATTGCGTTTGTTGAACGAGCAATCGGTGTATCTTATTATCACTGTGAAAATTCACCCGAAGGGCAAGTTAAAATAAATTTATCAACAGAAGAGGATGCTCGGCCTAGCACCGTGCACTTTTTGACTCCACCGCAAAACATGCAACTCCTATAGGATATGATCAAGAGGCCTGTAGACAGGCCTTGCATTTTTTAGATGCAACTGCAGTTTTCAAATAATTTGAAGGATAAGATACATATAACTTTGAGCCGTTTGTTGTTGCCTTCCTAGAAAAGCTAATCAGAGTAAGGATAGACATTCACCAAATGCGTAAAACGTAGGCATCTTACCCTTGATGAATTTTCGTCCGATTCCACCACCTGCAAATCTACGTTTGACTGAATGGCAACTTCGCTGAAGGACCTTTCTCTAAACGCGTTATCCTTGGAGGTAAGCCTCTGTAGGGGACAACAAGAATACATAATAGGATATAATCTTTACTGGAACGACGGGAAGCTTTATCTCTCACCGAAACTCCGCCTATGTGACGGAGGCGGTATGGGTGATTACTAAGTGCCTCAATGAGGGCTAAATGAACAATCATCTGGCGGCCAGTGCGGAGAATGGCCCAGGAAAAATGGGCACATCAATTATACGATCACTTACGTAGGAGCGTACTCTTGAAGGGGACTAAAATGTAAAGAAGCAGTTTAGACTCCCCGTTTTGTGCACATTGGTTCATAACCCAAAATGACAATAAACGCAACGCGTGAGCCCTCACAGCGGATTGCCTTGGTTCAGACGTCTAAAACACCAGAAAGAACACGATCGAGGAGATACTGTTAACGCAGAAATAATCAGATCCGCGTCGTCGGCAATAAGAGTCCAACTTTCAGTATGATGCATGACTTTGAATTTTCCAATCGATTGTCTAGTATGTTTCGCTTGACAATTTCAAGGCTCAAGCACATCTCATTTAAATGTCAGTGAGTTTGAAGCCATAGCCAATGCATGCACTTAGTCACAGAAATAAAGCCATTGTCTCCCACATCAAACGAAATCGCAGTAACCGCAAATTGAACTGTGATTTAATAATCAAAAGGGTGAAATATGATTATAAAGTCCCTCCTGGCTTATAAGTTGGAGTTAAAGGTTAGCGTTAGGGGCTAGGGCAATTATTTCTCAACCACTCAAAGTACAACCGCGCATTCCCAATAGTTTTCTTGGATACAATTGCTTGACCTCGCCGTCTGCGTCTTCCTCGGTCGCACCTGTAAAACTCCTATTACTTACGGTCCCGTTTTACAGGTGGCTGGGGTTTGTTTACTTCAGTCCAGCAACCTCGAGGCCACACACACTTGACTAGGGAGAACGCTGTCTTTAAATAATTACTGGGTAGCGTATACGTTCTCTGACTCAGTAAAAAGCTTACCCATCTAAGCGTCGCCCGTGTCTTCTGATTAAAGAACCTTCTAATTGTTCGCCATTGTGTGTCAACAGTAAGCCGTAAAGGGACGCGGTTAATAAGCGACTGTTCGAACGGATTTTTAATCCCAATTTTAGACTTCTAAACCATGAACAGCGCAAGAAGCCCACGATGGATCCGCGATTACGATTCCTCGAGTCGAAGCTAGTAAAACGACAACGTATGCCTCCATGCCAGCCAGCGAAATTCGGATACGAGTTCATGATATGAGAAATCATTTTACAGTTGATGATTTCAGAATTACAGCTTTTAACCATATCACAAGCAAATATTCCTTTTAGGGGACCAGAAAATGCTTGTTCGGTAAAGAAGGAGGGAAGAAAAAGGAGGTTAACTCCGAAGATGTGAAACGCACCTCCAGAATTAAGTGTCAGATAACCTGCCGCCCCAACGATTGATCGAGGATTTGGGATAAATATTATTGAACTTAGGACGTACCTCATTTGTAGTAGATCGTTTGTAGTTTCCCGTAGGAGAGAATGGGTACAGCGATCCTTTTTCTCAATCGAAAAAACACGCGCAGCCATTCAAAAGGCAATTTGGCGAGCATAGGTCTGTTTTCGATAAATTATCTTCAGGCCTGTACAGTTACATTACTATTGGAATAATGAATCAAAAGATAGCGGCAAGTTGATAATTATGCCGTAGCTGGGGTTTGGGGGAGGGCAGAGGGAACTACCAAAATTTAAAGCAGCACCGGGGAGGTTGGACTCCACGAAAGTTAATTAAATGCTGGTGGCTGACTTGGTGACTTTGGGCCATGGCAGTTGGGAAACCTGTATGAAGGTCTTCTGCAATCATAGGACCGGTTCACATAGCCTAATTGCAGCCGCCCCTATCGTAGCCCACAAGCGCTCTCCCAGTACTTTCGGATAGCCCGACGAAACCTTGAAAATCATTTGGAAGATCCCTCTGGCGTCTACGCTGCAGTCAGTGCGCGAGGATCGATCTGCTGACGTTCTTTATTTGACACCTTCCCAACCATGCTGAAAGATGTTCTTTTATTCTTTTAGACAAACGCCGGCTCGTACGACCAACATATTCTGCCCCACAGGAGCAGGTGAAGGAGTAAATACAAATAGAGGTGGTCTGAGCTGGTAGTTTGTCCTTGTCCTCTCCTTATATGATGGGACTGGTGGATAACAGTACACGGGTGTCAGTTGCTGGAAGGGTCCGTGATACAGGTTCAGTTGGGCGTCCTTGGCATTCTCCCTTGAAATGAGACCCTGTTGAAAAACCTTTTAGTTCCTCCCGTCCGTATCGGGGGGTTTTGTGGTCTTTCGACTATGTTCTTGACAATGAATCAATCAAATTGCCCGTTCGGGAGAAAAGGACTTTCGATGATCTTAAGCTCTTCCTCAATGCTATCAGCTGAGCAGATTCTTCTAACCCTTTCTGGTAAACAGCGAATTTACTTACGTTTCATGTTAAGTGGTACGAAACTCCCAAGTTAGGTTTATTATCCGCACCACGTCGTCTTACGACGGATTTTACGTCAGATCTTCTACTTAAAAGCACGTCCAGAAAAGGAAGTGAACCGGACTGTTCTTCTTCTAGAGTGAACTTTATTGATGGGTGCGCCTGACTGAGATCATCCAGTAAAACTCAAACGTCATTTTGTTTCGGTACAATCGCGAATATATCATCCACCCACCAATCATAATATCTCCGACCGTTGATCTGGTGACGCGGCTCCAGCATAAGTATTTACTTGCCCGTGTCGTTTGATTCATTATTTTAATAGGCATGTAAATGCACAGGCCTGAAAAAGAAGCAGATATATGCTCGTCGAATTTTCTTTTAAGCCTCTGACGCACTTTTCACCGATACGAAGTTGAAGCAAGCATTCAAAGTAGAATTTATTAGTATCAACAAATTGCCCGACGGCTAATAAATTCTCATTTATGTTATGAGGCAAAAGGACGCAAATAATGATCCGTTGCACAATTTGTTGGTATCGATAAATCCTGCTTGCAGGCTTGCTTCGGTTTTGTACTCTTCAAAGGGAATTTTCGCAACTCTAAAACATACAATCCTACCTGAGATGTATTTTCGTCCGTCCCGTCAGCCGGCGAAACTCTGTTCGACTGAACGCCAGCCTCGTTAGTTGGCCTTCCAGTTAACATGGCATCCTTGGAGGCCAGCCCCTGTAATGAACGACGGTAAAGGGATTAATTCTACATCGAGGGACAAGCTAACTCAAACCCCTGGTGGAAATTCCACCTGATTACAGGAATGACCTCCGTTGTGTCTGTTGAGAATTAATTAGCCGACTAATAGAAGCGAAGAGGAGAGTCCGAGGAAGCAATCTTGAAGTAGACCCGATCGCTGAGACAAGAACTTTATTAGGTTGGCGTTTCGGGTTTCTGATGGGTTCGAGCAAAAATCCGGAACGTCAGGCTAATATAGCTCTTGTCCCGGCGATCGTGTCCCCTTCGTCAAGATTACCCGACTGTTTGGCAGACGGTACACTGGTACGGCTGCATACTGGAATTAATGTTTTTAAGAGCCGATTGCGCATGCGAAAAACACAAGATATCCTACAGTTTCCATTACCTAGAAGTCGCAGTCGCTTAGGATTCCTTTATTTTAGGATATCTACTACTGACGTATTGCTCCGACTTATTTTTTTGAGTGGTTTAAACTGTCTACTCACAGCTACCTGGTTACACTCCTAGAAGCAAGCATTGATGTAAATGTCTTGCGCGCGGTTGTCACTTGGTAGTTTGGTTTCACTTTTAAGCCTGGGAACGCCTGTCAGTTGCCCGTTGTGGAGATGGGAATGAAACTCCTCTCCACTGAATATTTTGACGAAGTATTATCGTTGGAAGGACAGCGTCTGAAAACCGAAGATTTCTACTAGCCACTTCCCTAGATTTGCTTGGTGGTAGAAGTCAATCCATCTAGCACTATCTAAATTTAATTTATTTCCTTGAACTCTCAGGACGTCATCACTTGTGAAAGTCAAACTGTCAGGGTTCCTGCTGGCTAAATGAGAGCAGAAGAGACGCGGATCAGCACATATAAATCCAGCCACATCTCTCCAACACTCTACGGTCTGTTTAAAATACATATATATGCAGAGGTGGGGCGCCGACAAGGAAGACCGAGCTGACCATTTCCGGCCCTAAGGCCGTCGTCAGGCAGCCATAGGCTTCCGCAAGTCAGGGTGGGGTGAGATTTGAACTGGCGGTCTTTTCCGTCAACTGAGCGTCTATTAGTTTAACGCTCTACCTTGAGAAGGCGTAGCTGCCCGTCTCCGAGCGCCTATTGCAACGCTTCGCGATTTTGCGTGTACAATGGCAGTCTAGTCCTCGACCAATCAGAGCTGTTCATTCCGGCCAATCGATTTCAAGGTCGACCCAGGAAAGCTCTCGCTCAAGACGCTGGGACGAATCCCCCAATCACTCACGATGCTGCCCTCGAGGCACTGGAGGCGCTATCTCGTCAGTTTGTCAACTTACTCCAACCGGTTTTCCAATCTTTCTGCACAGAGTACCCTATCCTCACAGCCGGGCGCCCAACACATCTTTCGACTACGGACCGGGTCTGAAGGTCGTATTGATTAAGTACTGCTCATGGCTAAAGCCGCCGCGACAAGGGCGCTGAACTGAGCCCCAAAGCACAATGGGACAAACAGATCCCGTAGCTTGCTTGGCGAGCGTCCTACAAGGGTCGATATAGCCAATCACAGGCGACAGGGGAACGAACCCCTGGCTCCATTGTCGAGTGCTTGGCTTTTTTACCGCTCGATAGTCAAAGAACGCGGGTTCGGATCTTAGATCTTGCAAACCTGAGGTTGGGCAAGACTGGCTGGCGATGGCTTGTAAGCCTCGCTGTCTTCCTTCGCCTTTGTTTGTACCCCCAACCCTCATCTCACACATCGGTGGGGTCGGCCACTTGCGAATTCATTGCACAGAGACTGGTGAGCTAGTGACTGGAGCACCAGCATACACCAGAGGTAACCTACTCAACTACCCGCATTGCTCTGCACATTCAGCTACCGCATGGGCTTACTGGGCCGCATGAATGTTCAGGAAAACCTGCGTTAGATCATCGCCGGTCACTCATCGCCGTCGCATCTCTTCTCACGAGCATCTGGAAGGCATACCAACATCACCCATCAGCACATAACGCAAGCATGCAGCATGTGAGGGGTAAAATACTTGATTTTTTTCTGGCACAACAACGCCATCTGCTGCGGCCGCTTGACCTACATCCGCTCAAACACACGTGCCCCCCGACGATCGCGTTCACCGTCCCCCTGCCTTCCCTCCCCCCTGAGCCGATGCAATACGGGCCGCTAGGCAAACCACCCCTGGGGCAAAAAACACGCAACTCTTAGAGGCCACTTAAACTTGTCCCACGCTACCCACATTATTGGAGCTGTCACCGCTTCCTCTGAGATGACCGGGCGTGATGACTGGATGCGGTTACCACCACCCCCTCCCCCCGCGCTGGCGAAAACGGTGCCTACATATCACAATGGAATGCGTATAGAAAATCTTTTGAACGACGAAAACGAGGAGAACGAGTCGCCGGACAACTCCACATATCCAAAGGAACTGCGAAAGGGAGACTGTACACCGTACATCCCAATCAGGAGGAATGCTTCTTTCTTCGAACGCCGTTGGTAAATGTGGTCGGTCCAACGTTTTTCCAGCAATTGAGAATTGTCAACGTCGTTACACAAGCCACACTCCGCAGTGCATATCAGGCTCTCAATTTATTGGAAAAAGACCAACACTGGGATGTATGCATTAATGACGCGTGCAACACGTCTCATCCACATTAAATTTTTGCGCTGTTTTCAATACTATTGACCGCCTGCTTTTCGTCCTCTCCTACACAATTACGGCCGAAATATAAGACGCACATGGCTAAGGATATCTTCCGTCGACTACGCAAAGAAAATTCAGCTGTGAATTTCGCAGCAGAAATCTACAACTAGGCGTTTATCATGATTCAGGATGTGTACATAGAAAAATCGAACAAAGTTCACAGTTAGCTGGGAATGCCATCACCAAACCGATCTGCTGTAACTTCGTTAAATTTGAATTTGCGACGTGAGCAAACCTAAGACACAGTTGATCTTCTGTCGTATCTGCAGTTCAACATTCCCCAGTTAATACTGGAGCAGGTTGGCATTTAGGATCAAATAATGCGGGGTGTCAATGGCGGGATTGGAGGAATCTTCTTCTTGGATGCGCCAGAAAGGGACTGACAAAACTTTCCTACTACGACTGATTCTGGCAGTATTTCGATCTAAAAATTACATTGCCAAGCTCTTGCTTCGTCTAGAATAGCTGCGACCTTGTTGCCCGGCAGATGAACTGCTTATTCTGCTTTGAAATCGCCGTTGAACGTGCAGTTCATCGGAACTCCTGCGCGCAACATTCCCGAGGCATCCGGCATGAGATACGTACTGCTGAAACGCAACCTTGTTGTTTGGAGTGAATGCACAATGGCAAACAAAAAACGTTTGAGGCCCTTGACCGATCATTGCAAAGTTTGAGTGTAAACAGCAGACCATTTGGAGATGCATTGCTACTATTTGCAGGAGGCTCGGACAAACACCGCCTGTAATTCCTCGATTGATACCAGCCAACGAAATAAATGCTTGCCTGAAATGCAGTGCTTAACCGATCTCATGAAAGGTTGATCGAAATTCTGAAATGTGTTTTCAACTGTGAAGGATTAGTAAGGTGGCGTTGTAATATTAATTACCATGTAACACAACCCCATAGTATTTTGGACTCGCCAGGATGTCAGATTTAAATGCACTTCTTTCTGGTCTCCCGAAGAAACCGTACTCGGTAAAAATGACTGCTTACATAGAATGCATTTTTCACATTGATTTTCGATGGTCTTATAAATTGGAATATATTTTGCAGAAGACATGCGCAAAAATATGCCTCCTTATACTTATTTGGTGGCAAATTACTTCGTCTCCGCACTTTATTTTCGAAGACAGAGTGCCTTTTGCTTTTAAAAAAGTTTTTCATTATGAAATTTCTAAGACCATGTAGGGTCCATGCATAAAGCATGGCACGCGTACGTTTACCAATGTTCCTCGTGAAGTGTACAACACAGCCCGTATCCATTACGAAATTCTATGAACTCTATACAATATCTTCTTAATGGCATGTAGGAATATGTTATTTTCCTTATGTAGGACTTGTAGACTGAGATGGCAAAACGCTAATGCAACGGCTGATCAGGCTCAAAATTATTCTGAAATTGGGAAATTTTTTTCAAAACTTAAATATCTACTTTTTTGGTTATGAAAGGTAAAAACAATGTGATTTTCCGCCAAGAAAGTAAAAGTAAGTATATTTTTTGCATGTTTTCTATAAAATATATTTGAATTTATAAGGCCATCAAAAATCAATGTGAAAAGTGCATGCTATATAAGCAGTCATTTTTACCAACTACGGTTTCTCCAAGAGGTCAGAAAGATGTGCGTTCAAAAGCTAACATCCTGACGCGTCCGAAATACTATGGGGTTATGCTACATGATAATTAATATTACAACGCCATTTTATTAATCTTTCACAGTTGAAACCGCATTTCAGCATTTCAGGCAACATTTCATGAGTTCGGTCACGCACTGTACTCCTACTTTGTGGAGCCACCTCCGGACGTTCAAATTAATTACAAATATGTGCGTCCAACTGCAAACCGACCGATCAGCTGAAATACCCCCACACCATTTGTTGGCAATTGGCACAGTAACAGTGCTGGTTGTTCCGACTGCAGGACGCATTCCACTACCTCTTTCCTTCCGAAATTTAGTATCGTCAAAAGAAGACTTGACTGAAAAGGTATTTTCCAATATTTCAACCAATTATACGACTCACGCTCGGCTGAGCGAACGAATTATTCTTTCTGCCAAGAATAAATATGTGTACCATCTCAACCATACTATTCAGTCTAGAATTCCAAACTAGGCAGTCATATACACGTCTGTAGCCACTGTTGTGGAAGCATACGAGACAATTAATTATCTATCAAACATTTTGAATTCGCTTGATCTGCCAAGGACGCCGCCGCACGTACTGCAATTGAAAACCGTGTGTCGATTATCATGCTGTGAAATATCAACCAGCCAAAGCTTTGCAACGGCACGCGGTTTGCAGAAAAAAACGTGATGCAGTACCGCCGGGGATGAAACTACCTTGACAGGACCTTTCAAAGGTGAACATGTCCTTATTCCTCACATTCCACTAATTCCAACTGATGTGCCATTTCAATTTAGGAGACTGAGATTGCCGATTCGATTGACGTTTGCAATCACCATCAAACAAAGCTCAGGACCACCTTCAGAATTTTGCGGTTTGGATCTACAAACTGACTGCTCCTCACGTGGTCAACTACACGTTGGGTGCTCCAGAGTCGACAAACCAGACAATCTTTATATCTGCACAGACAATGCAACGGCAAAAACACATTGTATGCCCAAAAGCATTATAACCCTTAGCATATAATAAACGTGTCCCTTCCCCTTTTCTTTCTGTTCCATTTCGTCAGACTGACCCACAGCAACGCGCGGCCGTAAACGTAAACTTGGTTACTCTAACAATGCACAAATCAGGACGTTCAAGCTCATTTTGGTCGACTTGATTCAAATGCACACTGCCTATGTGACCCACTCTGCAACTATGAGTTTTCAAATGACCAGATTTTGCTGTTTGCATATACCCTTAAAAACGTGTTTCTTATCAGAGGAGATATAATGGACAGCTGAGATGTCTCATACTAATGACACTAGTATTTGACACGAGAAACCCACGAAAGCTGAAAAATACAACTAATCTGTTGTCTTTGCTTACCGGTGCTCTTGATTCGGGGGACATCTAAATCAAAAAGAGATAAGTTTATCTGCTGAATATGACGCACGTCCGTAAAACAACAGTTGTGAAAATCTGAGCTGTCCCTGGTTAAATATTATGTCTGAGCAAATGGCATGGTTCGACTTAAGACAAAAGAGTGTCAGGTCGACACAAAATGCTGAGTTTAAACATGGCACCCGGGAAACTCGAACAGCTCCCTGGATTGTCAAATTAAAACAAACATCTCCGCTTATGTGCTTGCTTTTGCCCTCGAAATGAATGTTAAATTATGGGCTAGGGTTTGGCGGCTTTGGGTTCTCAGATTTATGACTGCCGATGAAAAATGTTAAATCTTTACACCACTTGATAAACGAGGTGATGATATATTGGTACAACGTTTTCCTGTACTGCTGTTCCCTGAAGCCAATGGATTGTTTCTAGAAAACAAACACGAGGACACCACCAAATTCTGACATTTTTCCCCCGACGGAGCGGCTTGCGGACCAGTTAAAAACACGTTGGTAGATTTACCGTTTTTTGGGTACTCCTAATACGCAATTTTTATGACTTTAATCACTCGCCATGCAATATCGAAAACCACTTTTATATTTGCAGTATGTGGATCATAAGTTTTACGTTATATGACGACATCACATTCCGGCTTAAGAAACCATCTCTACATCATCTTCCTGGGCAAAGTGTTTTCAGTAGAGGAGGAGGGAAAAGAAGAGGGCTTGTTGGTTCTTTCGTCTGCCGACCAGCAGGCCGCATTTACTTAGCTTTAACGGCAACCTTCCAATTGGCCGTGAACCAAAATTAGTAATTGCATTTTATCGGCGTGCTGGGGCGCACTGCAATGATCTGGAAAGAAAAATTGCTGCAATACCACAGGTTCGAGGAAGGCTCCAGGGGAATACCATTACGCACAACTCCCTTAACACGCAAGGACGAGGTGAGTGACTACACAGCATCAGTTCCCGATTTTGGCGAGTAGATGTGAAAACTCATGAAATGTTGACCGAAATTCTGAAATGCGCTCTCAATCCAAGAAGATTGCTTAAGTAAGGCCGTAATAATGATTATCCAATCGCATAATACCAAGATATTTCGGTCATGTAAGGATGCCAGTTTTAGATTAAGTTCCTTATTAATCCCCTGCGTAAACTGGGTTCTGGTAAAGTAGTGTAAATTTTTCTCACTGATTTCCGATGGTATTATAAATTTAAATGTATTCAATAGAAAACCCACCTAAAATATTCCTTCCTTCTCTCTTGGTAGACAATCACGTCTTTTTCACGTTTCATACTTGAAATAAGTACCGTTTGCTTTTAAAAAGTTTCTAGTTATGAGATAATTCAAGACCGTGAAAAGTTCAATCGTATCGCATCTCATCAGTAGATTTATCAGTGTTGTTCATAAAGTGGACAATAGGGTACACATCTCTTAAAATTAAATAAGCCCTATATAATTCTTTTTAATAGCATATAGAAATGTACACTTTCATTTCACAAAATGTGTACGGATTGTAGTTTGGAAACCGTGAATGTACGCATAACGACCGGTCGGATTTTAAATTATTCGAGAAGCGAAAAATGTCTTTGAAACCTAAGGCAATCTTTCTTCAAGCATACATCTTGAAGAAAACATGATTTCCTGCTCACATCTCGCAAACACGAACATAAACTGGCTGTGCGACGGCAGACGAATTATCGCAAGTAGCTGCCCTCAACTTCGAAACGGGTCGCAAATCTAACTTCTTGGCCACAAAGATAATCACCCACACAGGAAGCGAGACTACCCAATAATTGGTTGTTTCCTGGGTCGAAGACGAGAACTCAGTCAATTGAGGTATCGATCCGCATCCGATATAACGAGCTCTGTACAGCCGACTCCAAGCCCTTATCATTGTCTGTTGATTGGAAACTACTCTTACAACTGCCTCTCGTTGTGTTTAAATTTTGATTTCTGATGATGACCTTTCTGCACGATTTCCAAAGTTCGTACAAATAAAAAACAGTCCTACTGCTCAATTTGTCTTCTTCATCATTCATATCGACATCTTGAATTCGAACCTGTGACCTCATTCATAACAACAAGTCTTCCTAGATGGACCTGACTTCACGAATATGTCAGTGAAGACAACCATACACACTTTAATTTATGCACAATCTCACCTTGAGTGCGCCTTCATCTATCGAGCCCACCGTTTTCTCCTTTGGCATTTGTTTGTGCTCTCTAAGTGTGGATGTCATAGCTTCGGGTGTCTGCTATCAGGGGGGGAAAGCAAAGTAATGAATTAGACTTGCATCTGGGAATGGAAAATGGCATTCATGACCGAAGTTTCCCCGCCAAGACAGAAACACCGCGAGCAGGTACTCATTACCCATTGAGACAACGGGTCAATCGCCTTAATCTCCTCTGCGATCCATGGCGTGAACATGGACAGTTAGAGGATTGTATTGTTTAGGGTCTTGTTAGTGCCTTCGGCTTCGACAATTTTATTGTATGCAACCAACGACTCCAGTAATGCTTCCAAGTAGTTAACATTTTTCTAATCGGTGTTATCTGCGACTATTGTTTGATTTAGGTGTGTTAACAGCTGCCCATTCTCCGATAGGAGCTTGTTGGCCAACCAGATGCAGATAACAAAATATCCCAGGCACATCTCTACCTTAAATCAACTGCCAGCATTGGTACAGTGAGTGACCGGTCTCATGAAATGTTGGCTAAAATTCTGAAACGTGTTTCCAAATAAGAGGGATTTCTTAGGCGCGGTTATAATACTGATTATCTTGCAGCATAATTCTATAATATTTCAGAATCAGGCAGGATGTCGGCTTTTGAATACACTGTTTTTCAATCTTCCGTAGAAACCGTACTCGATTATAAATGACTACTTACGTAGCATGCATTTTCCACACTGGTTTTTGGTAGTCTGGTAAGTTGAAACATATTTTATAGAGCCTATGAAAAATAATAAGCTTTCTTTCAGTCTTTTGGTAGCGAATAACGTCATCTTTATAGTTAATACTGAAGGAGGGAGTATGTTTAGGTTTTTAAAGTTTCGAATTTTGAGATTTTTAAGACCATGAAATGTCTTTTCATACAGCATCCTACTTGTCGTTTTACCACTGCTCCTCCTGAAATAAACAGCATAGTCCGCATCCATTACAAATTGTGTAAACTCGATATATCATCTTTTTATGAGCATAGAAGAACATGTGATTCTTTTTGCGCGGAACACATGCACATTGTGGACTGTAATCACTAAGCGCCAATGCAAAGACAAATCAAGCTCCAAATTATTCGGAAATTAGAAAGCTTTTTAAAAACTTAAATATGCTCCTTCTTAGAGTATCTTATATAAAGATAGCGTGATTCGCTATCGAACGACTGAAAGAAAGCATATTATTTTTTGTAGATTTTACAATATATGTTTGAATTTGCAAGACTACCAAAAATCAGTGTAAAAAATGAATGCTACTTAAGTAGTCACTTCTTACCGAGTACGAGTTCTACAGGAGATTGAAAAATAGTGCATTCAAACGCCCGGGGGCTTCTCTAACTTAAATCGACTGTCAACAATGGTACACACGAAGACAGTCTTTACGGCTACCTTTGAAATGAGAGAAAAACAACTCTGGTAGAGTTTCTGTCATCCTATTCTGAATTTTCCTGCAAACAGTGTTTCTATTGCTTGTAACCTGTAATTCCTGATGAATGCGTCCTAAGCACGGACATTGCTCAGTATCTCTGGAGGACATTCCGTTTCGAAGATGGGTTGAAGATTGATGACTCAGTAAACGTATCGCAAAGAGTTTACTATTCTTAGCATCGTTGCACAGAAGGTTGCAGATTTTTCGGGTGGGGTGTGAAATCCAGAGTCGTTTGAAACTACTTTTGGGGATGTACCCAGGGAGAAATATAATCTTCTGTGTGTCGAGCATATTTAGCGTGTTGACGGCACGCGACCCCTGTTCTTACCGTATAAGGATCTTATATCTGCAGGAAATAAATGGCCTCGACTAGACATAGCGTGTAATGAATTACCTATCCGGGATGTCACGGAATTCCTTGACTTTAGGTGTCTGGACATAACACTTAGACGGGAGAACGGTACATTCTGTCCACTATGCTCGACTTTTCGACCATTGCGAACGACGACGACCGCCGCGTGTCACACGAAGTGGGTGCGGCTGCGATGATTTGTACGCAAATCGGTTTATAATGAGACCGGCTTTAAAGAAATTACCGGATTCTCTCTCTCTGCCAAGACGACGGGGGTGTACGCGGACGCAAGGTTAGGCAAGGCCAGACAATTCGTCTACGCGTGCCACGCCGAGGGCCCACCCTTCACAACACGTGTCAGACTTCCCTGGACGGCATGCCTCTGGCCTCAAATATGTGGCATGAGGCCTCATTGACAAAGACTCGTTTAAGCTGACTCGTAGGCCTAAGGAGGACCATGTTGGCTCATCAGTTGACAAACTTCCGAGTCACGACTATTACTACGTTACATTTATTGTAATGAGGAATGGGGATGAACTCTCCAGTGTCTGTCGCCCACACTCCCTTCTCGTTATTAATGGTGCAATCGGGGGAACTGGCCTGGCACGGTGTGATGGCCGGCATCCAGGGGGTGTTACGAGTACATATACGGCGGTAGATATTACATCGTGCGAACTCTGCGCTGCTGAGCAAACGCCGGCAGTGAGTCAGCTTGCTCCCTTTTGGCCCAGCACAGCCGCTAGCGGAAGGGGGAGGGTTCCAAGGAAGAGAAAAACTCTCAAGTAGTCGGAAGACAGATAGACAGAGTACGTGGTCTACCTGTATCGGACTAGCACCAACATTTTCCGCCTTTAAAGTTTATTTTCCTCGAAAAGGAAAGTTCTAACAGACTGCAGGATATTTATATACCGTAGTAAGCGCGGTTTCAGCATCGACGACATAGACGCTTCCGAAGTTTAAAAACAGCCCCAGTGCCCTTTACATATAATCCTATAAACGACAAGATGAAAAGTTTGTCACGTCCGACGCAGATAGCTTTATCCCAGGTATTAATGGAGCATTCATAAAACCGTTCAACGAGAAGGCGAAGTTAATTCATGCAATGTGATTAACCTTTAAAGTGGTCGACATTGAAATCAATCCAGGTCCTTCGCAGCGTTAGAGAATCGAGTAAATAAACCACCTTTGAAGAATTATGAATTCTTACTTATTACTGCTTATGGTACTCTGTCGGCTGTGGCCGAATACTGTTGGCAAACTGAACTTGCACCACTAGGCACTCAGGCCTTGTGCCTGCATATTCACTGGTTTTTTCGTCATTCAGCGAACGAACACTTGTGTCTAGGTGCAAATGGAACCGTAAAGTACGGTTGGTGTGACACCTTATTTTGGTTGACTTTTGTGGCCTTGCCGAAGCCACATGCCAGAGGTTTCCACCGACCTGCTCTGATTGCAAGACGGAAGCGACCATTTGATCTAGAATGCAAGCCTCGGTATCTCTGGATGACTTCCCGTTCCAAAAATGGGTTGAAGCTTTATCACTCAGTAAACGTATCGCAAGCAGTTTATTATTCTGAGCACCTTTGCACAGAAGATTGCAGATTTTTCGGGTGGGTGTGAAGTCCAGAGTCTTTAAAAACTACTTTTGAGTATGTACCCAAGGAGAAATGTAATGTCCTGTGCGTCCAGCATATTTTGCATGCTGACGACACAAGACCCCCGTTCCTAACTTATAAGGCTCTTACATATGCAGGAAATAAATTGCCTCGACTAGACATAGCATGTAATGAACCACCTATCCAGGATGTCAAGGAATGGCTTTCCCTTAGGCGTCTGTACATGATACTTAGACGGGAGAACATCATTTTTTCTGCTAAGCTCGACTTTTCGACCATTGCGAACGACGATGACCGCCGCGTGTCTTACGAAGTGGGTGCGACTGCGGTGATTTGTGCGCGAATCGGTTTATGATGAGACCGACCTTAAAGAAATAACCGGATTCTCTCTGTCTCTCTGCCAAGACGACGAGGGTGGACGCGGACGCAAGGTTAGGCAAGGCCAGACAACCCGTCTACGCGTGCCACGCCGAGGACCCGCTCTTCACACCACGTGCCAGGCTTCCCTGGACAGTATGGCTCTGGCCTCACATGTGTGGCATGAGGCATCATTGACAGATAATCGTTTTAGCTGACTCGGAGGCCAAGGAGGACCATGTTAGACTATCAGTTGACAAACTTCCAAGTCACGACTATTACTACGTTACATTAATTGTAATGAGGAATGGGAATGAACTCTCCAGTGTCGGTCGCCCACACGCCCTTCTCTTTACTGGTGGTACAATCGGGAGAAGTGGCAGGTACGGTGTGATGGCCGGCATCCAGGGGGTGTTACAAGTACATATACGGCGGCGCTGCTGAGCAAACGCCGGCAGTGAGTCAGCTTGCTCCCTTTTGGCCCAGCACAGCCGCTAGCGGAAGGGTGGAGGGTTCCAAGGAAGAGAAAAACCCTCAAGTAGTCGGAAGACAGATAGATAGAGTACGTGATCTACCTGTGTCGGACTAGCACCAACATTTTCCGCCTTTAAAGTCTACTTGCCTCGAAAAAGAAAGTTCTAAAAGACTGCAGGAAGTTTATAGTAAGCGCGGTTTCAGCATCGGCGACATAGACGCTTCCGAAGTTTAAAAACAGCCCCAGTGCCCTTTTCATATGATCCTATAAACGACAAGATGAAAAGTTTGTCACGTCCGACGCAGATAGCTTTATCCCAGGTATTAATGGAGCATTCATAAAACCGTTCAACGAGAAGGCGAAGTTAATTCATGCAATGTGATTAACCTTTAAAGTGGTCGACATTGAAATCAATCCAGGTCCTTTGCAGCGTTAGAGAATCGAGTAAATAAACCACCTTTGAAGAATTATGAATTCTTACTTATTACTACTTATGGTACTCTGTCGGCTGTGGCCGAATACTGTTGGCAAACTTAAATGGCAGCACTAGGCACTCGGGCCTTGTGCCTACATATTCACTGTTTTTTGTCATTCAGCGATCGAACACTTGTGACTAGGTGCAACTGGAACCGGACAGTTCGGTTGGTGTGACACCTAGTTTTGGTTGACTTTTGTGGCCTTGCCGAAGCTACATGCCAGAGGTTTCCAGCGACCTGCTCTGGTTGCAAGACGGAAGCGACCATTTGATCTGGAAATCAAGCCTTGTGTGATCTGACGAAAGCGAGTCCGGCAACTAGAGTGAATTTAACGCTAGACACTAAAGATCAATAACTCACCGGACACAGTTTCGGACCCGGGGTGGGTCGTGGAAAACAACGTTCATTGCAGCCTCCTGATCCAGGTGGCTGATCCCGCTGAGAGCACTCGCAGAGGATCTCAAAATAAAGAAAGGGAAATATCACCGGCAGATGGAAGCGAGACTGAGGTTGTCATCCTTGACTTATCCATTTTCAGTAACTAGTTGGGGAACCTCATGGCAAAACGGGATCACTTATATTTCGTTAAGCAATCAGGTTACGTAGATGAAGGCCGCTTCAACGTGGCTTAAAGGAGACATGATAGCAGTCGACGGTATACATGCCTGTGACTCGACAACTGAAGTGTACGCAAACCCCTGTACTTATCAGCAGGCAGCTGTTGTATAGACTCTAGATGAAGCCAGAGTACGCGAGATGGGCTGGCATCTAGTCGAAGAAGCATCATATTTGCAGACTAGCATTACCGACAAAGCTGAAGAAGTCTGGCATAACCATTTCTGAGTCATCAGATATCGTCAGGCAGTATAACCAACCTCGAGGTGTGCGACCTCTGGGGCCACACCATGCAATCTGTTGATTGTAAGTCTGGCGAAATACAGATAGCTGGCAGTTGTACCCAAGAGCGGAGAAACAAAAACGGACACCAACTATACACGAATGGAGAGATGAAAGAAATGTTTGCCGCGGGATAGGTTCAATGATTCGACTATTATGAACTCTTTCAGAATGGAACGCCAAAAGAAATCCAGCTGGATACCGTATATGCATGCATTCGTCACCTAAGTAGAAAGTATCGTCTTTGCCACCGACCCTCTCCTGTTTATCCCTGCATTCCGTCAGCTTACTTTCCGGCGTGCTGCTTTACCTGTAAGCCTCCCCTCATAACCTTTATCCCCGTATGACAGGATCCGCAATATATTCACGGTTAATTGTGGTCCCCTTTTCCCGATTGACCGTTTTTACGATTGAAAACTACTGATAAGGCAAGCCTTTTACTGGGCGTCCAGTTTACCGTAAATTGCTTCATGTTTTTCCATATACTGATTATACAAGTTCAAAGTCTACCGTTGTACAAGAAGATTCGGTACATAATGGTCTAGCAACTTTGGTCAGTTATCATGGAACTCAGGCCGCATGGCTGTTATAAAATTTTAAAGAAAATACCACAGGAAAACTCTTAATTTTTCCAACAAAGACCATTGCTATTAATTGCAGACAACAAATTGTGAAGTTCACATGAGATACACTGTCTTCCTTCCTGTGTTTTGGGTCACCAAAAATTATCTTCTAAATTCATAAAGAACTAAAAGAACGAGTATCATGGATTAACTTTCTTTTGATGACTGGGATGAAATTCCTTCCCATATCCAACTCTATCTCTGTGGTGAAAATACGGGGCGGCTGATTAACAAGTACATGGACGTACATTTGCATTAATCTCATCGACAACCACCCGTTTAAACATCTTCTATCCGTTTCAACGCTGAAAGTATCTGACACTGGTAATAAAATAGCGATCGTAGGCGAGTCTTGTCTTATCTGTCTTCCGTTTGGTGCCAGGATTTATGTAGGAAAGTGAGGCCGAGAAAGACGTGAATTTGCCTTATGGCTAAATGGTCTAGCCTAATGCTAGTTTGGCACTCCGGCGCTCTGTAATTTGATCAGGATATTTTACCTTTACTTAGGCTTCTCACATAGTTGCCTCTGATATAAATAAGGCAGTGACATGGGTGAATGCGCGGAAGCACTTTACGATTGGACAGCAAATGCCTGAACTTATTTCCTAAAGAACACGCTGTGTGAGTTTGGATCTTTGTACTGCGATTCCCAAAGGGATGCTGTTCACTATTCACCGAATGCTGACTTTTTGCAGATTAATTCTACATAACGACTTCCTGTTTCACAATGAGGACAGCAACGGTATGGATAAAGAAATCTACGCATACATGCTATTCTTCTGACCGCTGATAAGTGAGAACTAAGTCGCTCAAATAAAAAGCAGGCTGTTTTAATCATGAGTATACGGTATGTCGTGCAGTCAATACAACATTAAATGAGATTTCAAAATGATATTTTGGCTGAAAGGATTACTTCGGTGGGGTTACAAAATCGATTTTCATGCATCATGATCGAAATATCTCTGTCATATCACGATGTTGGCTTTTGAACGGGCATCTTTACGGTGGCGTGCATAAACCATAGTTGCCAAACATAAATACTCGAGTTCTATGAATTTTCTGCAAGACGGGGGAGTTGGAGTACTCGCCCCAGTAAAACAGGCAATCTTTCTTAAACATCTGAGAAAAGTGACCATCTCCGTGTCCTATCGAAGCTTCCAACTGACGTTAGGCTCTCTTATGAATGCAAATACATCTCATGAAAGACATGCCTTTTTTATACGCGCTGTGGATAATCAACACCACCGCCGTCGCAACCAGCCTCATCGTCTCTGCCACGGCTCCCACAACGACGATGAAGACGACTACCACGCTGGTGAAAACGATCTCGACGTTCGTCCGCCACCGCCGTCCCTACCACCAGTGATCTGGACTCTATTCCAGTCCTGGCCACATTGCGATCGATATTCCTCATCACGCATCTGACTGATCGGTCACTACAAATCACTTAAATTGGACTTAACATTTTGAGCATATTTCAACTGTCTGACTGTTTTTTGCATGCAGATACTATGCACAGCAATTTTTTTCTGTCTGGATGGAGTTGGAAAATTCTAGAGAATAAGAAAGACTTGTACCATCTAGCTTTCCTTTAAAAGACAAGTTCGAACCTCTGCATGATATGAGTGCATTTATGTTCGCTTTCAAGTGTCAGAATTCTAGTCCAGGTAACCATTTTTCTGGCAGAGAAGTGATCCTGTTCTGCTTCATTAGATTTATCAATACTTTCACTTATCAACAGTTTACAAACATAAACATCTGAAAGCGAGGAGTCTAGTCCTCGATTTTTGATCAAGATTTTCAGGGTACACCAACCAAAAGAATAGGTATTTTAAAAATTAATACTCTTCTTACAGAGTTCTCAATCGTCAGCTCCTTATTCTTGGCAGCTGTCTGGTCCCGCTGGCGTCCGTCGATAGGTTCACATTTACTTACCACACCTGCTGCCCGCGGTTTCTATAATAGGCGACAAGAACGGTTGGCAAAGAAATACATAAGGATAATTTCATCCCCACTCCCAGCTTAAACTCACTGCTGGTATGACTGGCCATCCCCTAAGGACTGGCGAAATAGTCTGGTTGTGTAATAATAACATTCCCCTTCGGACTAAATGTTCGTACTTCTTTTAATTAACTGCGACATAAGTGCAGGCTTTTACGCAGCGAGTCAGACCGCCTATCCTGCGGATTAACACCGTATCGGGGAACGTCAAATAGTTCAGACCTCAACACATACCCTGACCACTTTAACCTCAATCCTAACGATATCCCAAACTCTCCGTGGATTTAGAGGAAAGCTGTCTATAATACGATGGGATGCATATTCCCGTGCTTAACTGCATTGCACAGAAAAATTCATTCCCTAACTGGGCTTGAGAGCTGAGGTTGTTGCTAATGAGGCATCTCATCCTCATGACAGCTCGACCGTCGTCACCGGCGGTGTCCGCCGTGTGCTCCACAGCAAGGTGCAGCAGGTGCGGTGACTTGCGCGTGAATTAGTGAGGGTAGACTTGCACATCATCTGCCGCCGTCTATCCTCCCTCTCACCCGGAGCCGGTGTCAAGACAAAGTTAGGAAGACCGGAGGTAAGTAAGGGCGCAGGTACAGTAGGCGGGCTAACTCATGAAGTGTCAACCGAAATTCCGAAATCCGTTTTCGTTTCGAAAAGACAATTTGGTTAAGGTTATAAAACTGATCATCATGAAGCATTCTTCTACAATAATTCAGCTACCCCATGATTCCAGCCTTCGAACGAATTTCTTTTCGGCCACATGCAGAAACTATACCCTGTAAAAAATGACTGCTTATGTAGCATTCATTTTATCATTAATATTCGATGCCCCTAAATATTCAATTACATTTCCTGGAAAACATGCAAGAAAATATTCATTCTTTTGCTCATTCGATTGAAGGTTACGTCTTCGACCGGGTATAATTCGATTTTTAAAAACATTTTCAATTACCGAATAATTTTGAACCCGACTAGGCGTTACAATTGCATTCAGGGTATCCGACCTACAAACCGTATATATTACGCGTACGGAAAACCATACATTTCTCTACGGTATTAAGAGGAGACTATGTCGGGTTCATAAACTTCAGCAGTGGATTTGCAAACAGCCTTAGTAAATGTAGAGACACGATGCCCTATGAACGTGCATTTCTCGGTTTAAAAGTCGTACAATCAGAAGCTTTTTAAAACCGAATTATACCATTTCTTCGAGAATGGAATTGGTCAAAGACGTAATCTTTTACCATATGAGCAGTAGGATAAATATTTTTATGCATATTTTCCATGAAATATGATTGAGTTTTTAGGGGCATCGAAAATCAATAAGAAAAATGCATGCTAATTAAGCAGTCACTCTTTACGGAGTATAGTTTCTGCTTGTCGCCGAAAAGAAATTCATTCGAATGCTGGCATTCTAGGGTAGCTGACTTATTGTAGAATAATCCTTCATGATGATAAGTTTTACAACCTTAACTAAATAGTTTTTGTCGAAACGAAAATGCATTTCGGAATTTCGGTTGACATTTTATGAGTTAGTCCACCTACTGTAGCTGGCATGGCTGGTTCCACATCTAGGCGTAGAACCACGCCCCCTGGTTCTACAACAAGCAACTGACCGGTATTTTAAATAACAACAGCACCACAACGGGTTAGAATGAGGATGACTGGACAGCCATGCTCACGACCTGTATAACCAGTGGAAGCACAAGCGCATATACCGACAGGGAATGGGCAGCGCACACCAGGCTGCGAGAGCAACGGTTTGCTGAACCATAGCATGGCAGACGTTTGCAATCCTTGAGGCCCAGAAGCATGACACGCAGTCACGCGCTGGGTGGTTTATCTCTTAATAGAATGCAAAATCCTAAACACGCACACACGCTAGTAACTTTAAATTTTATAGGTGTCGCGATTTGCTGAAAACACGACTAAGAACACATTAACAGGGACTGCTTATTTCGTATCCAGCAAGCATTCGATATTTCGGCAGGTTTATCTGCGCCCACTAGATAAAAGTTGGCAATATTTCCTAGCGGCCCTTGGCGTCCGAAGCAGACTTGCGAGAGTGCGTTGACAGAGGTTTGCAGACGCCTCCTCCCACGCACGTCGTCATTGCGAGATCCGGTCCTTATGGAGGTTATTTGCCGAAAAAAAGCTCAAAAGACTATATCAAGTGAGCGTTTTCAGCACGATTTTTTCTCTTTTGCAAAGGATGTAATTAAACAGGAAAGGAGAAATTCAAAACCACACTTCCGCAGCGTGTATCGCATTACACCTTTTTTCATTAAAAGACACGAAATGATGGTGAAGTGCATCTCTTAATCCCAGCTTATGATCCAATGTCATCTGTTGTCGAGAAGACCGTTAGACCCACATTAATGTCAAGCAAGACATCAAATAAAAAGGAACAAATATAAAAAAAGAAAGGAATTCACAATCAATCAACTATATTATACGATTGCCTAGGGGATATTGCTCAATGTTAAGAAATGGAACCACGAAAGAAAGTGGGCTATCATAAAAGGCATATCTGAAAATTGCAAAGACCATTGAACAAGTTTCTGTCGGTGACCGATATCATGAATCGTTAGCGAAATTCTGAACGACATTTTCGATTAAAAAGAATTACTCAGGTATGGCCGTACTATTTAATAGAGAGCAGCTTAGTCCAGAGATATTTCAGTTATTTTTTGTGCCCATCTGGTAGTAAAATACATTTGATTCAGATAATTTACTTAAAACAATGAATATCATCTAGCTGGAAAAGTTTGCAATCATGAGATCTTTCAGGATAGATAAAAGTCTATGCAGACAGCATCATATATTTCTGTTTGTCTATTCTCTTTACGAAATAGATGACATGAATTTAATCCGCTGCGGGCGTTTAGAGGCCCTAAATAGTATTTTCTGAACGGTGAACTGGAGAGTCCGATTTTCCTAACATGCAATGTGTACAGCTTGAAGACTGTAAACCCTAGACTCAAATACGACAGAGCGAGTTTGAAATAATACCGGAATCGGAAGACGTCTATTTAAGCTGAAAGATTATTTTTCCTCAAATGGGAAATTTAATGGAGATATTGCTAAGCACGTGCAATAAATAATTTTTCGGTTTATTCTTCTACAAAATATACTATATTTTTGAAGTACATCGAAAATCAGTAGACAAATGCATGCCAAACAATAGTTATTTACTACCGAGTGTGGTTTCTGACCAAAAAGAGACCCAACTGAAGGCTGGCATTCCAATGTTACTGAAATATCTTTGGATTAGACTGTTCGCTAGTAAATAGTACAACCATACTTAAGGCATCCCTCCTACTGGAAAATGCCGTTCAGACTTTTAATTAGCATCTCATGAGATGTCTCAAGAAATATTCAGGCGTAGCCGGAACGGTCTAAATAAATGCCTCCCGCCTTGGAGCAAATAAAGCTTCTCAAATGGTCGGAGTGAATTTCAGGAAAAGTGTATTGGAAAGCAGCCACTAGGTGTGGTTGAGACTTCGAAAAACCCTAAAAACACCTGCCGGGAACTGCATTGAGACACTGAACCAAACAGTACTGATGACGAGTACGGGTGGTAAATTCTCTTACCACATCTTCTACCGGACCAAACGACAAAGTCTGTACTGGCCTTCGCACATTTTCGCACTTACTGCAGCGAAAAACGCCTCTTAAGTGCTTGCGTCTTTTCGAAGCCAGATCAGCCTGGTTAGCATCTTAGTTGTAACTCAACACAACGAAAACAACTTCTCGGAAAAGGCCATTAACGCTGCTCATAACAACTGAACTGTAGTGGCTATGCAGTTCATGGCACTGAATCGGACTCAAAAGCGATTCACCAACATAGGCGCACCTAACCACCCGACATCCAAGACCCGGTCATTGAGTACAGTGCATAGAAGATTGGACGGTATAAAAGCGACATCTCTGCCAGCCATTTACCCCATGTATGGATTGCTGAGCCTGGACTCAAATTGGACTTCGCTAGGAATTTGGAATTGGACTTCTGACAATAAATTCAATGTCTTCAACGTACCTTTCTCTAGTCAGAACTTAGAAAGACATCTTCAGTGTAAGATCTTTCTTTGCTCTGATTGCAGTACATTTTCTTAAAGAATTTTCCCGCATTAGGCCTGTGTGTGCCGATAGATTATTATCCATCCAAAGTTTAAGAGAAACATGAGTAACTGACAGTTCTGGGCCTCAAATTGGACATACATCATGACCTCTCGTTTATTCTGCCCAGCTAGAACCATAAAATAGGTTACTTAACGTTATGAGTATTTGGCGCATTAAGGTTTAACGGAATGTGAGAGGTTAAAGAGAACCAGTTTCGGTCTCTGTTAATAAAAGATTTCGAGTCCTAAATTTCCTCTGACATTGTGCTTTCTTGGGCTGACAAATTAAATGTAATTTTAAAAATGAAAAATATAGCAAGACAGTTGACAACTGTGATACTTACATTTGCCCCAGGGTGGCTGTTATCAGAAGCCTAAAAAGAGGTGAGATTACATAACTATATACCAGAAAAGCCCCAATTCCAGCTTTCATTCTGTCTGTGTGGCAACGCCATTTTGTGTTATTTTGCATATCTTCTTCAAGGCCTCCACCCCTTTATCTGCACTTGCCTCTGATGATGGGTTCAAGTAAGAATCTGAAACGTCAGGTCAATAAACTTTCTGTTCCGGCGATCGCATCTTCTTCGTCTCTTTCTAAACTGCTTCCTATAATTCGCCCGTTCGCTTTTATCGGCAAGACCTCCATCCTTCCCAATCTGATAAGAGCAACAGTGCTACCCAAGACCCTTTCCGTTAATTTTAAAATTCCGGGTACCTTATGCAAGAAACTCAGCTGTGCATACAGAAATAGCTTCCGTCGGTTTCGCGCACTTTCAGAACATTTGCAAGAGTTGTTTAGGATCACACATAACAGAGGTAAAAACATTGAAGATAAATACTATTATCACTCATCTAGTAAGAGTAAGTCAACAACTACCCGTAATATCTTTACTAAATTTTAGTTAACTTATAGCCTGATGCGTTAAACAAACAAATTGTTGCGGATAATCAACCCATACTATTAGGATATTTGATTTGTAATAGACGACGAAAAATACCATCATCTGTTCCAAACAGAGAATTGAGAAATCTTCCATTACTATTGAGCATGTTCTTAAGGCACAAGAAAAATTGAGCATTGTGACAACTAAAGCAGATTACTCGCAGGAGTAGTAATGAATGGTAGTATTTTTGGTAAGATGTGGTTTTGTAGCCCCACCTGATGAAGATAATACTGTTGGGGTTCGGGCAAAGGGTAAGGGTAAGGGGTTATGATTAGGGGTTAGAGGTTATGGCCAGGGGTTAGGGTTTAGGATTGGGGGTTATAGTTAGAGGTAAGGGTTAGGGGTTAGCGCAAGTATTTTTCAACCATTCAAAGTACAACCGCGCATTCCTAATAGCTTTTCTATTGTATACAAATACTTGACCTCGTCGCCTGTGCGTTCTCTCAGTCCACCCGTAAAAACTCCTATTACCATCAGTCCCCTGTTAGAGGCGACTAGGGTTTGTTTACTTCTGGTGGGGCTACCAAGCCACACCCGATCGCATTTTTGGAGCTCAATGGTCTGTTACGCTACAGTTACACAGGATTAACTCGTCGGGCATTGTTTACGGGATGACCTCTGGTCGGACGTTTTTACGCTTTCGAACTGGGCACTTTTCAGTCTACCCCCCCCCCAACTATCATTGTGGTTCGTCCATATTGGGGTTTTTTTCCTGACAATTCGAGCTTCTTAAAAATTGTGTTTTTCTTAATTTTGTACTTCCCAAGTGTATACGTACCAAAACAGTAGTCAAATGATTCAAGTCACCTAGCTGCAACTTTACGATGCGGCACGCACTGTACGCAAATACATGTTGTGTGATACAAATGGCTTTTCTGCGACCTGGCATTTGTGGCGATGATGGTCTATGTGCAATGGAGTGCTGACAGTGCCCAGTTTCTAGTACCAGAATCTCACTGAATGTGGATGAACCATAACAGCTTGATGACAGAATGGCAGCCTAAATTGCCATTTAATCTTTTTATTGTGCACAAAATTTAATTCTATTATTACACATTTTGTACGACCTCTGGTTTAAATATTAAATTTGTTTTAATAAACCAAGAGCCGAAGGAACGCCGCGAATTATTTTTTTCTTTCATTTTGAAGGACAGTTGTACTACCCCGTACGGGCTATCGTAGCTTCCATTTTGCATGCCCCGTGAAAAAACAAATGCCTCTGATCATTTACAATTACTTGTACTTACCGAGCCTTGAGGAGCCTCAGCCACCTAGGAAAAGTAATTTAAGGATGATGTTTTTCCAGTTAAAATCATAAGTTTTCAAAGACCATAGAAGAAGGTTTCACTAATTAAAGATTAAGAAGTTCAGACAGAAAATCTGGCAGCGTAACACAATCAGAACTGATTTCGATCATGCTCTTTATCTCCGCCCTTGCCATCATCATCATCATCATCATCATCATCATCATCATCATCATCATCATCATCATCATCATCATCATCATCATTGTAGCCGCTATCGACATCCCCTTCGCCATTTTGCTCTTCTTCTTCTTGTCTATCGTAATTTTTCTACATTCCAAGCCGGTCAATGGTAGGGTGAATGGCCCCCCTCAACTGTCAGTAGACTGTGGATCGTGTCACATGCGGTTAGTGGTAATGGGAGTTTTTCGGGTTGGACAGCACACCGGACAGTTAGTTGACGAAATGAAAGCAAGCACAGAAGCCGACTGGATTTCTGCCGAAATTCTTGTCGTACGCTTTTGCACAGCAACAGAAATTGGGGCGTTAATTGAAAAAAATAAACTTAGAGACAATTTACAAATATAACGGAGTTTGAGTAGTGGTTTGGAGTCAGAGGAGGTGATTATTATTATCGGCTGTACAATATTGGCGCCTGTCTTCAAATGGATACCATGATAAAACTACATGACACGATTCACATTTAGCCGACAGCTAAGTGGGATCGATCACCCGATAACGTTCCCCCATCAACATGCCAACTCTTAAGAATTCAGACGCATACTCGTACATCACATGCTGTACTGCATTCATTATTGGTCGAACAAATTAGAGGGAAGTGATCAGACATGAGTAAGCAATGTGAGACGAGGCCTTTGAGTGTTCAATAAGTAGACGCAAAGGATAAATCCTGAAATCTAGGAATACGTTGCCAATAATTCTAAATGCATGACCACATTAAGAGAGTCAAATGGGTCACTTTGCTCGAAACGCCATTCAAGAGTGGTATTCGTCAATCTTTCTTACCACGGATTCCTCAGCTTCGGGAATCTGGGAAAAAGGAGCAGATGGAGGATGCAACGTATTCCATTAACATAATTCCATTAATACTTTAAGAATTAACATATCATAGAATTTCGGATTAATCCATCAAGGCATTGCTTCTCCAAAGATTAAGAATAATAACCCGAGTAGTGAACAAGCAAGCTTTGTCGCTCTATGGGTTGCTCCTCAGGTCAAATGATCATAACCCTGTAAGAAAGGTGAATTTTCCCCATCTGACTATGCCTTATTTAGGCGACTTGTGTCAGCTGCGAAAGGCGTCAGATAAAATGGAATTTGGAATCCTCGGTTCTGTCATGACCGCGTTCAGTCACATGCCTCAGCCGTTTTGCCATTTGATCAAGTGGCTATTATTCTACATACAATCGGGTGCGCCTTAAAAAAGGCGAAATCGAAATTTCTCATATGCATTACCCCATTAACACACTCACTGGTCATTTGGCGACGTCCTATATTGGTGTAAAGCTCATATGGATGCGTTCCCTTTCTAATTATGTCGTGCACTCAGGTGGGTGAGTGAAAAACGAAGGGGATGCGCGCGTGCCGCAGAAATCTGTTTTGGTAGTCCTATGCAAAACCTTATTTTCCGTGGTGAATAAGTTGGGTATTTTGGCAAAGTTGTAGGCACAAAACGACTTACACAGACAGCTGCCGTTTCGCAAACCTTTGGGGATAAGAAAAAGTCGCATCATATATTACGGAAACTTTGTAAAACTTTATAACTCAGAGTACATAAGTAAGATGCTTGTGCCTAGTAACGATGCTTTATCACAGTTGTATGCAGACAGAACACTCTCTTGAGACGACCAGTATAATTATACAAGTCCACCACATTGCGCATGAGGCAGTCTTTTTAGTGCGGGTGATTATAAGCCAGTACATAATGGATTTCATGTTGCCTGTTTTTCAGCGTCATTCATGATAAAAGCAAATGAGGGGACAAGATAACGCAACTTTTTCAAAGATGGTGATCCTGGTGGTGGTGGTGGTGGTGGTGGTGGTGGTGGTGGTGGTGGTGGTGACTATGATGGTACGGCTTATAAACCGTACTCAGTCATTCATACTCACCCCCCAGGTGTGAACACCTGTCACTCGACCCGTAAGTTAAAAGTCCAACGCCTCTAACCAGTGGGCCACAGGCTCGCTGCCCTGTCGGTTGCGATCGAACATTTGCAGTGGTAGAGGCCCAACAGAACGACTAACTACCGTAAAAACAATCAGTGAACCACCCTCTATTATGTACATTCCCGATCGCAACCTACAGGACAACGATCCCGTGGCTCAGTGGTCAGAGGCGATGCGCTTCTAACTAACAGGGCGCGGGATTGAGTCCCAGGCGTTCACACTTTGGAGTTGGGTATGTTTGGCTGACGACGGCTAATAAACCAGAAATGTCCATCCCAGTCTCTCTTGCCCTTGCTTTTTACAACATTCTGTCTTTATCAGGCTCCGCTGTGTAGTTGCTGGTTGGGCTCGAGAGGGCCCGCAAGGCCACTATATCAGCGGAGATTCGCGAAAGAGAAAATAACAATACTCTCGATTAACCGTTGATTCAATCTTCAGTCACGTTCTCAGCAATGGTTGAGCTGCGTAACTGATCCTCTTCACCCTCGAACCAGGTTGTAACTGCTGACTATATCTGGGAAAGAAGCGCTCAGTTATAGACGGCCGACAGCGCAGATGACGTCCAACTTCCGCATTTGTTGTGCTTTTGAAGTTTCAATGTCGTCCAAAAATGGCTCTACGCTTACCAATTGCATATTTGCCTAATGTGCTTTCCCATGAATTATTTTAATCCTCCTTCCACACTGGTATTACCTATAGTGTCCATTTTAGTGGACACACCCAGTCTGCTACGACCAGATTCAAGACCTACTTGCGAGTAGAGGAAGGAAAACTCCCGCCGGAGAGATGCACTCCCTACAGAAGGGCTTGTTACACGTATCGGCTGGTGCACGCACGCATTGTCCGTCCAGACGCAACTGGTCGAATAGCTACTGAATGGCTAGTCAATGAGCCTCCACTGAATCAGTACAATTACAAAACCTTTCTCGCCTTCGCAGCAAGGCAGCAATACCCTCCGATTCGACAGAGGCCGTCCGGCCATCTTTTGTCTCGATAGCCACTGACTTGAGTACCTGCTGTTTTAGCTGGCAACAATCAATAACACACTTTTATAAATTACATTGCGGCTATGATTACATTCACGTATTGGAAATCGCTGCCAACAAACGTTTGAATCCTGTATCCGTGGTCCAGTGGGTTTCTGCTATCTGTCTTCAAGGACTATGTCAAACTTTGTTCACCCGGCCATCCTACATGAAATCCCAATCGGCCGTATGTTTCTATATTTAGGTCATTTGGAAAATTGTATGCCCTATCATTCCCTCAGAAGCCCTACTGTTATGGAGAGTGAAAGCGGCGTAGAGCCACGGCCTAAGGCGCCAAACAGGGGACCAAGTCGGCGACGTGAGTCACGCGCGAAGTTAGACGACCGACCGGGGTGCACTGTAGTGCCGAGCACGCGTGGTGGCTTTGCTCACGTGTGCGGCCCAATCAATGGATGGCCGAACATTCCAGACGTTTCCGCGGGGGGGCTATCGCGCACGCGGTGGCCAATCAGCGACCAGCACGCTCGGGGCAGGAACATTCTAGAACGACCTCTACGACTGGCACGTCATTGGACGGAATGTTCCAGAACGCACAGGAGCCAATATAAATAGCACACGTTTCTTACGAATTGGAACCCCCTCCTATCCGCAAGTTCCAATAAAGTGCTTGTCCTCCGAACCGGCTCTCTTCCTGTCCTACCTTCCTTCCGGGTCATAACACCTACTTCAACATCATCACATTTTCGCCATCCGTTTATCCTCTTAGGGAGGGCTCAATTTAGAGATTTATCGAGAAAGTACTTTAAGTTAAAATCGAAATTATGCTGAAACATAAACTTCCATACTCGTCTGGTGAATGTTATGTGCAACAAAAACGTGAATAAGGCAGACTCACCATAACCTGTTGACATTCTGTTGACTTTTATTAAGGGAAAAATAGATGACCACGATTAACTTCTTTCGATAACCCTGTTCAACAAGCCGACCTAACGCTATTACGCATTTCAGAAGTGTATAGTACAAATCTGCTGTGCCGGGCGATTTCGAAAATTTAGGAGTTTTGTATAAAAACACGATTTCTAATTAACATCATTGGAGTGTGTGAAGGCATATCTAAAGAAAAATACCGAGAAATATGATCCAACAAACGGTAACTTATTTAGCAATTCTCTAATATTTGCGTTCAGTGAACAGGCTACCTCATGGAATTCTGACTTTGTGGGGCTCAGTTATCATACAAGAAACCTAAAACTTTTACTTACTGCAGAAGGTTCAGATGGACGTGGCTTCAGAAGTAAAAGAAAGGGAAAAAAATAAGTTTCATCAGTTTTCACGCAAAATGATGAAGAGAACAGCAAAGAGGACAAAAAGCAACATTAAGTATGTCCCAACCCAAATCAGTAGCCCTGGCACACATATTTAACATCCTTTGTGAACCTTACTAGATGCTGACATATTGATCATGCATGATTGAATTATTTATGTTGTGCAATTTTGCAAGAAACATGCTTCGTGGAGAAATTTGGATTAAGTAGGTGAAGACCAAATCGGCCTTCATAGACACTCCTTACTTATATGAAGACACTTGTCATTTATTATGCGTTTATCTATCAGTTCAAGGTTTTGTTAAACGTCTGGATGATGGTTTTTTCTGGTGGATTACTATCCCAGGGAAAGCATACTCGTCTCAAGAGTAGATGCACGTTTTTCCTCTGCGGACTCCCTCGAAACCCGCCAAGTCGTAATGCAAAGGTTTCTAAATCCGCGTCGTACGTGGAAGAAAAAAATCATGAAATTGCCAATTCATCGTAAAGTTTATTACGACACTCAATAATCCTCTTCTTACCGGAGGCTGTTGGGCAGCACAAAGCTAAAAGAGAAGGTGTTTGTCAGTTCGCATATGTGGGCAGACTTTTCTAGATAAAAAGTCGTCGTCTCCTGCACAAAATCCAAATACTAGATGCGGGTACAGTATACTGAAGTGTTTTAGAAAATCTGTAAAATTTCAAAGGTTATTGAAAAATAAGGTAGGTTTAAATATGCTTTTGTTAAGGCTGTTTTGGCATAGAAGTTTGTATCGTTATTATAGATCAGTATTTAAATACCAGCAAGATCTTTCCTTCAAGGTGTGCTGTGGTCGTTGTCCCATTAAAAGGACGATCTAGGGGGCACGATATATATTGATGTATATTCATATTCACGTATAAAATTCGAGACTCCTGTGTCCCTTTGACAAACGTGAGGTTTGACATCGCATGCTCCAGGTTGTCTCAGTCGGACTTCAGACATATAAAAAGCTGCATGTGAATATTCAGCGTGCGATACTATCGGTTTGTTAACCGAGCATTCACGCAGAACACCGTACGATTAGGGCTACATCAATGGAGGTACCTTTTGGTAAATCGACTATTTGTTGGTGTATTCATAAAGTAGGACTTAGGCGTTACCACGCAGTGCTCTAAAGTCGCTGCGCAGACAACGTCAATTATGGGCGAGATACGAAGAATGTTTGTTAACTTAAATACAAATGACTTCCGTAAGGTGTGTGGAACATTTGCGTGGCCGCACCAGAAATGTGCGGCACAGAATCGACAGCTGTAGCTTCAAAAATATATGGATATTCTTGAAGGTGTACGGGCCCGGGCTGCAAAGGCTGCTCGTGAACTCAAAATTTTTTAAGTAGAAGCAGGGCCTAACCGCATTGGATCTCTATCCTTCCAATACAGGTAGGACAGATGTGACCTTATATCAACGTTTCATTTGTTAAGAGGACTTGATGTGGATATTAACTGGAAAAATCTTTCCGAAATGGCGCCGAATACTAATCGCGGACTACACGATTATTATCTTAAAAAGGAACTGTGCCACACAAATCAAAGCTCCTCCTTTTCTCGTGGAGAGCCATTTACTAACGGAGTTCTTTACCGGCGTATGTTATATATTCCCCGACCGTGAGTATGTTTAGGGGAAATTTGGATAATCGCCCGCTGAACGATAACCGAATTACCCAGACGCCACTAATGAAATACTAAAATAACCTTCGACGTGATACTGGCATTATGTTACCAGATCGATTTTTGTTTAGTGACCTTTGTTTGGATGAAATTCCCCAGTGCAAATGCAGTGAACGTATTTTTCGCCACTATTTCGCAAGTGACGTAGCCCTTTAACATTTACGCTTGATCGTTATTTTTATGCTTTCTGCACATTTAAACAATATGTAAAATTTTCTATAACCTAACCACATTTCATGCGTACCTGTACTACTTAAGTGAAATTTTAAGGGCTTCCGTCATTCACTTTAAATATCCCAACTAAAAAGTCTACTCTCAAAAAGTTGCCTTATTTATATAAAATATTAAGAATTTAAAAATTCTATAGGAAAACATTGGTGGCCGAAGCATTATTTGGCCACTTAAATAGGGCTGGTCCTAGAACAAGTCGTAAATCCCGGCGTTCCCTCGAAGGAGACCGCTTCTCGGTCGTGATGACTTACAGCTTTTTTTCGATGTTCGCACATCTAAAATAAAAGTCACTTTTAGCACTAACCATGGACGTTCAAAAAGCACAAGGGTGTTTGCGTTCGAAAAACGTCCACATGGCTAGGGAAATAATTGTGCGAAGGAATAAGTCATGGCACTACGTTTCCTCTTTTCATCGCCGAGATGGCTGGCATGTAATTGACAACGTTATGTCTTGTCGGACTAGTGATCATTTTATTCAAGAAAACGTTATTCCTAACAAAATCTGAGCCAATTATTTCGAGTTTTCTCTAGGTTTTTTGCCGAGAAAAGGGAAAATTGAGCTTTAAAGTGCTTGTAAATAGCATCATTTTTGGGAAAGGTGCATGGTTATTTTTTCAGCAGACTACCGTGCTCCGGGTTATAAATGGCGCTTTCAAATTTTTGTGCTGCAAAACATAAATGCACAGAATTTAATTTAACTGAGGTGGCCTTTTTACAGAAATATGACGTTGGCTTCGAGCAGTTAAAGTTAGCTTGATTTAACAACTGGAAAAGATCATTCAGGTTTCACCACGACACTTAGGATGCGACGCATTTTTCAAAGGTTTGCGTTAATTACTTTAACTTTACTTTAATTACTTTAACTTCCTAAACCACCTCTAATTATTATTAAAAAGCCTGAAGAAACGTGATGAGTACATCGCCGTTCCTGAAAAACATTTAAATTGTACATTCATTGAAAATTATTAAGAAATCTGCGAAACTATTAGGGAGTGGCTACCTCTTCATATGATCTAGCAAAGGCTTGTGTTCAGTGACAGCCAGTAACGTAAACGTCTTTAACTTTCTCACATGTAAAAATCCAATTAAAGTTTTCGTTGAATGCTTTATGATGTCTGTAGGTTACTTTAATAGAGGCAAACTCTTATTTTACGCTTTTGGCTTCTTATATTTAAGTTATACATGTCCGTGTAAAACAATTTTTGCCCCTAATTAGTTGACGTGTGTTCTTACTGCCGCAGTAGCATGTATGCACTAATACAGTTGATTGTTCAAAAGAGCGAACGATGAAAACCAAAGAGTTAATAGCGAAGGCTTATCCAAATTAAACCTTCTGTCTACATGGATGTAATAATTTGATTTGTATGGCACAGTTCCTTTCTAAGCTGGTAGTCGTGCCGTCTGCGATTAGTCTTTGGTGCCCTTCCGTAAACAGTTTCCCAGTTGTCACCCAAATCGAGTCATTTTAGTAATGCGGAGCATGGGAACATGCGCCCCTGTATTAAGGGTATCCTTACCCTAAATCCATACGGGAGGGCTAGAATTAGCGCCACCGTTAAGAATAAGGCTGGCATTAGCGTTTTACCTTAGGCTAGGGTCGGGGAAATTAGGGATTGGGTTGGGAGGGTAAGTGTCGGGCTTGGGACTGTAGTTAGGATACGGGAAGTGGGACCTCCCTGAGTTTGGCGCGGGCCACCTGTAGTCCGGGAGAGTTTCCGTATTTCCGTGGCTGACAGACTAAATTTGTGATCATTAGCACAATTTCTGATATGTCTTACTGATGTTAATAAACCATTTATACTCTAAAACAAAAGCAAACTAACAGTTCAAGCTATGCAGACTCACCGGTAGTTTTCGACGTTCTGTGGGCTAAATTAAGAGATGCAAAGTAACGATTAAAGAACACAATGCAAGGAGCATGTGCACGCATGCCTTTGGCACTTGTTTAGAAAGTAGATCAATCATGTTCATGCGCTTTTAGTAGGCCTTTTAGTCGAGATGGAGTAAAAGTACGATATCAAGTATTCGGCAATAAAACTGGTTTTTTTAAGACCCAGACAGTTCGAAATCCCTGGAAATTAAAAAAATTCCTTAAGAAATGCAGTTAACTTTGGGGTTTGCTAGCATAATTTTCACGGCTGAAGCGAGAAATGGACGTTCTTTTGTACAAGGTTGAGTTTGGTAAATAGAATCAGTCGCCAATCAGTTCACTAAATCACCGACTTGGTAGGCATTAGGGTTATACTTTACTTCCACACAGTGTATAAAGCAGATCAAACTCTCAGGCATCGCGATCACTGCAAAAAAGACCATGCCAAGGGCATAGTGTTGAAGACATAAAAATAGCTGAATAACAAGTTATCTTTCTAGGAACAAATTAGGGGTTCAAGGAACAGACCCTATTATTTTGTGGGACAAAGCGCCGCGTGTTAGGTACAGTTCGACATATGGACCGCGTCGCATGCACAGATAGATATTTTCCGATGTCAGTGTGGGATTATGAACAATGCAGTTTAAATTACAGCTCACGAATGCTGGATGCTGCTTCGGATCCGAGACGCCACAGCAACATACCACAATATCGGACATTATCGAAGATAGAAGAAAGTGATTTTCGTGAGTATGATCGCCCATATTTAATTCTCCGATGCAGATAGGAGAATCCACGGAATCCAAACGTTCATAAATGCAATCGCAAGGCGCGTATTTCTTAGTTGGAAATCTATGCAAAAGTCGGAGCTGCTTGAGTCATGGTTCACTGGCCCCCAGTCTATTAACAAGTGCAATGATCTTCCCATTCAATACAGCGTGCTGAGACTTTGTCTAGGCGGAGAAATTGGCCACGCGGGGAGCGCCCTGATTAACACTCTTCCCAACACCCGGGTCAGTGCGTCAGATGGTCGAGCAATCATCACGCCAACATCCAACGCACGTGATGAAATTGCAGCAATTAACGACGCGAATATCGACCATCACGCCACGTGCAACAATCCCTGATAAAGGGGAGGGAGCCGTGAACATTCATAGGTATGCGATGGCATGGCTACTGCATCCTATAAATACTGCAGCCACATGTGCATGAACCACCCTTATCTGCTTATGTCTCTGATGATGGATTCGAGCAGGAAGCAGGAATCCGAAACGTCAGGCTAATAAAGCTCTTGTCCCGGCGATCGTGTCTTCTTCAATGCAAAAGTCTGTTTAAAAATAGTTTGTCACTATTCTGAGGGCTTCAAACATTTTCACACGATGATCTCAGGGAAAACAGACAAAGAGTTTCATGCATGAAGCAATTCATTATTAGACTTATAAAAGTGCTACAGTAGACAATCCTCGCGCGAAAATTACTCTCCATTTCATTCATTCTTCTTCGGCCTTTTCTAACAAGCACATAAATAACTCGTCAAGTCCATTGCTTCACGTTTTTCTCGAGAACGCCCTGATATTTCACAAGTGTTTTCAAACTAGTATTCCCGTCTCCATGCCTGAGTAACTGGAGGACTTGAAATTGAATCAGTCGCACTTTTTGCCCAAATTATTCAAAGAGAGTAAGCAGTCGACTGAAGCGAGTCTGCTTTCAAGTTAACAAAGCTCATGGAGGCTGTGAGGACTGTAAACAAAAGAAACTTCTCTTTTTATTCAGGGATAGGGATAGATTTGTACAATTTCAAACAGAGGGTTCTTCCTCAGATCTATACATATATACGTGCGTTTGTGAAGCACTAAGTCGACTGGACTAAATTAAGCATTTGCTGACACATTACCGAAGCTGGTTAAAGTAGTTGAATCATGCTTTCACATGCTTAAACGAGCAAGAGGGTTTCCTTATCCCAAGTTGCAGAAACACTTGCGCATCAACCTCATAGACAAAATGTTTCATTGAAGCCACAACTTACGGAGCCTTTCCGATATTCACACGCCTAAAACAAAAACGGGACCGATTTTCCGAATACTTCAGTTAAATATGATCCAACATGCGGGTATACGGCTCGTATTTCTATGTGAACGTTACGCCTAAGCAGACAAATAATCTTGACAGTGTTTTATTGCGCAGGTGAATAAAAACCCATCAGTGGCACACACATACCAAGGACTATTTTATGAGAGCAGTGTGGGACCTAAGTAATTATGCGTTTTTTGAAAATTTTGCTCAACATTAGGTAAAGGAGGCAACGACAGACGGTTCTCCGGGTTTCATCATGATAAACTAATTTTTTATATTATATTATGGTGCTACTGCCGGCTTAAGCTATTGCACTTAATTCAGCCTTTAAGATCAAAGTATACACAATGTAACCGATCTCCTACCCATCCATCGGTTCCAGCACTTTCAAATTTATAAAACCGATTAATCTTCTGGACGACATTTCTTGCAGTCAATATATCGCGAAAGTGTATCAGTGTCACATGGTTGAAGTTAGCACAAAAGATCAAGAAAGTAGTTTATATTGTGCTACAAACTTCAATACAAACCATCAGCTGTAAACCCATACCGGCGACTATTATATAAGGGAAATTAGGAGCACAATTAGTTTGCGTTGTTTTGGATTTTTGTCTCAACATAGAGAAAAGAGGGAACAACGGACGGTTCTTCGGGTGAGTAGAATTTATCAAGGCACATTCTATAATATATTCTAATATATATTTTAATATATTTCAAATGTAATAGTATATATTATATATAATATAATTTATAATATAACATAATAATATATATAATACTATAATATATAATATTCATAATAATGCATATAATAATATATATATAATATTTCTTCTAATATATACATTCATTAATATTCTCTTGCGATTTTAGATCAACCTCAAGTCAAATGCCGCTAAAGTAGCCCTCCAAATCAAAGTACACCCTCTTTACATGTTCCTAATGTATCAATCGAATCAAGTACCCAGGTTCCTGAAACTGAATAACAAATTGGATAACGTTTTTGAAAGAATTTTATCGCGGAAATGCGTCGATTTTAAAAGTTATAATTAATGACAGAAGGTAAAGAAAACAGTACGTATTGTGCCACAGACTGTAATTTTAATTTTTAACACGTCTGGAACGTGACTAATGACAACTCTAGACAGATGTAGTCTTTTCAAAGAACTGAACTGCCATGATTCAGTGGACGCCGATCTTCTGCTGACGGCCTGGCGACACTTCTTCAGCACGAAAATAAATCAATCAGTGTCCTCTCTGTGAGGGAAGCCTATGGCAGGTCTGAGCTACCAGCTGAGAAGTAGTAATATGTAAACGACAGCATTTTACAAAGACGACAAGCGGGTGAATGTTTTTTTTATGAGGGAGGGAGGAGGGCAAATCCCAAAAGACTGACACCTGAATTTGCTAGTGGTCATTGATTTTGAATTCACATGCATATCTGAGATTGTTGGCTCCTATGGCAGACCACGAGGAGGAGGCATTCAGCACATATATATATATGATAAAGGCAGCATTCTTAAAGGTATCACAGTACACTAAAAGGCGTGGTATGGTGTCATACCCATGTGCAGGCTCACGTTACACCAATCGCTATCCGTGCAGCCCTTTTTATTCTCATGATATAAAATCCGGGTCAGTGTACGATATGGTCCAAGGATGTGACGGTACGTAGAGCCACAGGTTTTCATCGTTCCAGCCACCTGCGCCCTCTCCCGCCTCCGGTCTTATAAACGCTGTCTTGACACCGAGACGAGAGTGCGGCAGATGCAGCGCATGTTAACTATCGCTTTAAGCGAATTCTCTCGCAAGTCAGCATGCCTGCTTTCACCCTGCCGTGGAGCACACAGTGGACTTCGTCGGTAATGACGGTTGGACAGTCGGACTGCGGACATCAGCGAAGACCAGCTGCAAAACAAGCTGCTCTTCGGAAATGATCGCGGAGCACTACTGTCCACCTTCGTTGCAGAAACCTCTTGGAGGTCTGCTTCAATGAAGCAGACGTAGGGTCAGCATATCCTTCGGAAAGTAAAATGTCCTCCTAGGGTTTGGCCGTCGTAGCCGACTACATCTGCCATGTGCTTCACAGCAGGGGGAAAACAGAGACGGTACCTTTACTGTTATCTCCCATATAGTAATGGCAAACATGCTCTGCATCTAGCGTACTCTCTCTTCCCCCAACCGCATCTGGTGTTAGGAAAGAGCCAAGAAAGTCCGCGTATTCTCTTGCTTTCGGTCTTCTTCTCGATGCCTTCGCACCGGGCACAGGTGTAGGAGGAGGTAGAGAAAAAACATCTTCCCTTGAAACTAATCAGCGGGCTTACTTGAAAAAGTTTTCATCTATTTTTGATCATGAGCCTTAGAGCGATCAGTGCCGTGTGTGACACTATTTATTCCAAATTTATTCTATATAAAAAATCGATCATGTCTTACTGGAGTTTGTGTTGCTGGTGGTGGTTGTGACGCAACCTGAAAGGAAACAAGAGTAACATTTGATCATGCAGCCCCACCTGATGGGCACAATACTGTTGGGATTAGGGGTTGGGTTAAGAGGTTATGGTAAGGGGTTGGGGCTGGAGGTAAGGGTTAGGAGTTAGGGTCAGAGTTTAGAGTTAGGGGTTAGGGCAACTATTTCTCAACCACTTAAAACACAATCACGCATTCCCAACAGATTTTCTTTTGCATACTACTACTTGACCTCGTTCCTGTGCGTCCCCCGGTTTTACCTGTAAACACCCATATTACCACGGGTCCCGTATTACGGGTGGCTGGGGTTTGTTTATTTCAGGTGCGGCTACATAAGCACATCTGACCGAAAAAAACTGTTAGTCCGCTGACTATTTGCCACCACAGAACGTAAAAAAATTTGACCTACTATTCGGTGGGAAAAAGTGATTGTCTGTAAGTGCTTTTTGGATTAAATAGATGAACTCACTCTGCCAACTTAAAACTCTGTGCAAATAAGAAACCTTTGGTTAAAGAGGAGAAAACTAGTTGTTTTCCTCCTAAAATAGGTTGGAAACTCATGCACCTCTATCATGCTGGAAACAAAAAACTGCATAACACGGTTCCATGCGAAAAGACCGGCGTAAATAAACGAATGCAGGATAAAACAGGAATCAGTCCATGCAGGTTCATTCGCACGTTTAACTGGGCCCATCTCTTCATGCTTAAGTGCCCGAAAAGCGAGAACAACTTTGCGCGCGGACCTTCAGGACCGTCATACATTTTGATGCGTAAAATGTTAACGCTAACTCACCGACTGGTGTAGGTTACTACTGTACCTCACTTTGCAAAGTCAGACATGTCATATGCTGAAGGGAGTCTTAGGTAGGTCATATAGAGAATAAAAAAGCTTTGGCGTTTTCGTCAACTTACAGGACCATTTGCGAAGGGACACGGCTGTGAAAATTGGAATGAATGAAAAGGAATAATAATATAACAAATGACACACAGAATTGCACTTCCCTTTTTAATAGGTATGAAATGCTACTAAAACCATAAATTACCGTTTTATAAAAACTACAATTTCTAATCGAAATCCACTTAAACAGAGCTATATCGAAAATGTTTCGTCTTGCTGGCCTCTGGATGGACATACTGGCGTGATCCATGTACCGACTAAATGGTCTTTCAAGGACATATTAATTATTTGTTCACTATACTGCTTTATTCATCTGCTATCTATCAAAATCCGTAAAACGCTTTGGCTAGGTCATCATTTCATCAAAAATTTAATGTGTTTCCTTCGACTTACAGGACCATTAGTGAAGGGGCATGGCTGTGAACGTTGAAAAGAATGAAAAGGGATTTTAATCTACTGCATGCCACATAATATTCTCTTTTCTCTGTTAATAGACGTGCAATATAACCAATAAGGTAAAAAGCCTTTTTAAAAATCGGACTTTTCCAACTCAAAATCCTATTAAGACAGTTGCATTCAAAAATGTTTGTTTGGATGCTCTCCGGATGGATAAAGTAGCGTGTTTCATGGACTATTGCAGGCGTTAACAGGGAAAGTTTGGATTTTCTTTAGCGTTTTAACGTCAGTCGCCAGCAGGTAAAGGTTCTTCTAAGTATGGTAGTTATTTATTCGACGGAAACTTGTACAGGTGTGGCTGCAAAGTGTTTGTCGTCATTTTGAGGTTATCAAACATTTTTGCACGATGACGTCATTGAAGTCACATAGGTAGGTCAGCGTTTTCGTCAATTCATTATGCGGTCTGTAGATTAAATACCGTGTGCCGTCAGTCGACTAAGTCAATACGATCAACAATTTTTCCCCAACCCCTTTAATTCTCTCTTAACCATTTTCCACTGTCATTTCTTGCGTCTGCTTTCTGACGGTAGGCACACATAACTTGTCCACTCCTTCGATTCACTTTCCTTCCTAAAGTGTTTTGTTATTTCGCATATATTTTTAGACGAGCCTTCTCTTCTCCATATCTGAGTAACAGGAAGTGTTGAAGTTGAATGATGTAAATTTATTTGCCCAAACGTATCCAAAATATTGGTATAATTTTCAAATGTGGCTGAGGACAGTCTGCTAGTCAGTAAACCTTGCGAATGCTTTTTACGTTGTACCGCAGAAATGCAAATTTCCTCCCTCGTTCAAGGGCAGGCAAAACTTTGCATAATGATAACGGGAAGATTTTTTTAATATAATAAGCATCTGTGTGCAATTCAGATCAGTTCAAACATTGGCCGACAAAGCGTTAAATTTGTTTTTAATAGATGAAAAGTGGTTTTGCATATTAAAACAGGAAAAGGACTTCTTTGTCTCAAATTGCACAAACCCATACGCATCAAACCCATAGACAATGTTTCTTTATGAATCTTTACTTACAGAACTTTTCCGATATTCACACGCCTAAAACAAAAACAAGACCAATTTTCCAAATAATATAGTCAAATATGATTTCAAATACCGGTCGAAATCTCTTATGCTAAATGAATGCTGTGCCTTGAGCAAATGGATAATTCGGTGGCGGTTTATCGCGCAGGTAAATACAAATCGTTAGCTGAAAACCCCTACTGAGTACTATAATATTAGGGCAAGTAGGGACAAAACAAGGTGTATGTTGTTTTGAAAATTTATGTCTGCATATAGAAGAACAGGTAACGACGGCCTGTTCTTCAGATGGATAGGTTCCGTCGAAACACGTTAAGCATAGTATTCTACCACGATGTGAATGCGTCTTTAAATCCAATGTCTTTAATGTAACTCTCCAGTTTTAATTACACCCTGTTAACCTATCCTCTACGTATCCGTCGAATCTAGTAATGCAGATTCTAAAACTGACTAATCATCCGTATGACGTTTATAAACTAAGATTATCGCAAAAAATTGTCGATTTCAAACGCTATAGTTAATGACAGCAAGTAATTCAAGCAGTACCTGCCGTGCCGCAGACTGCAATTTCAATTTTTAAACCTTTGGAGCGTGAGTAATGACAACCCTAGGCAGGTGTCGTCTTTTCAAAGAACTGAACTCTCATAACTGAGTAACTCCCAATCTTCTGCTAATGGCCTGGCGACACTTCTCCAGCACGAAAAAAAACTAATCAGTGTCCTCTCTGTGAGGGAAGCCTATGGCAGGTCTGAGCTACCAGCTGAGAAGTAATAATATGTAAACGATTACATTTTACAAAGACGACAAGCGGGTGAATTGTTTTTTTATGAGGGAGAGGGGAGGGCAAATCCCAAAATACTGAAACGTTAATTTGCTAATTGTCCTTGATTTTGAATTCACATGCATATCTGAGATTGTTGGCTGCTATAGCAGACCACGAGGAGGAAGAGGCATTCAGCACACATATATATATATATATATGATAAAGGCAACATTCTTAAAGGTATCACAGTACACTAAGGGGCGTGGTATGGTGTCATGCCCATGTGCGGGCTCACGATACGCTAATCGCTATCCGTGCAGCCTCTTTTATTCTCATGATAAAAAATCCTGGTCAGTGCACGATATGGTCCAAGGATGTGACGTTATGCCAAGCTGCAGGTTTTCATCGTTCCAGCCACCTGCGCCCTCTCCCGCCTCCGGTCTTACAAACGCTGTCTTGACACCGAGACGAGAGTGCGGCAGATGCAGCGCATGTTAACTATCGCTTTAAGCGAATTCTCTCGCAAGTCAGCATGCCTGCTTTCACCCTGCCGTGGAGCACACAGTGGACTTCGTCGGTAATGACGGTTGGACAGTCGGACTGCGGACATCAGCGAAGACCAGCTGCAAAACAAGCTGCTCTTCGGAAATGATCGCGGAGCACTACTGTCCACCTTCGTTGCAGAAACCTCTTGGAGGTCTGCTTCAATGAAGCAGACGTAGGGTCAGCATATCCTTCGGAAAGTAAAATGTCCTCCTAGGGTTTGGCCGTCGTAGCCGACTACATCTGCCATGTGCTTCACAGCAGGGGGAAAACAGAGACGGTACCTTTACTGTTATCTCCCATATAGTAATGGCAAACATGCTCTGCATCTAGCGTACTCTCTCTTCCCCCAACCGCATCTGGTGTTAGGAAAGAGCCAAGAAAATCCGCGTATTCTCTTGCTTTCGGTCTTCTTCTCGATGCCTTCGCACCGGGCACAGGTGTAGGAGGAGGCAGAGAAAATGCGGTAACTGATGCGCCAGTGCACTATCGTTTAAACTAACTCATACATAAGTCATTGTTCCTCCTTTCACCGTGTTGTAGAGCACACGGCGAACTTCCTTGGTCACGACGGTAGAACTGTCGTATTTTAAGAAGCATCTTCCCTTGAAACTAATCAGCGGACTTACTTGAAAAATTTTTAATCTATTTTTGATTATGAGCCTTGGAGCGATCAGTGCATCATGTGACACTATTTATTCCAAATTTATTCTATATAAAAAATCGATCATGTCTTACTGGAGTTTGTGTTGCTGGTGGTGGTGGTGGTTGTGGTGCAATCTGAAAGGAAACAAAGGTCACATTTGATCATTTTCAAAGGCATTGCCTAGGGTTTTCTAAGGCATTACTTAGGGTTTTCAAAGGCATTGCCTATTACCCTTAAATATACTGACATGTAGCCCCACCTGATGGGCATATTACTGTTGGGATTGGGGGTTGGGGTTAGAGGTTATGGTTAGGGGTTAGCCTGGTAGTAAGGGTTAGGAGTTAGGGTCAGAGGTTAGAGTTAGGGGTTAGGGCAACTATTTCTCAACCACTTAAAACACAATCACGCATTCCCAACAGATTTTCTTTTGCATACTACCACTTGACCTCGTTCCTGTGCCTCCCTCGGTTTTACTTGTAAACACCGATATTATCACCGGTCCCGTATTACGGGTGGCTGGGGTATGTTTATTTCAGGTGCGGCTACATAACCACATCTGATCGAAAAACATTGTTAGACCGCTGAATATTTGCCACCACAGAACGTAAAAGAAAGTTCGGTGATAAAAAGTGATTGGACGTAAGTGCATTCCGGATTAATTAGATGAGCCCACTCTGTCAACCTAAAACTCTGTGCAAATAAGAAACTTTTGGCTAAAGAGAAGGAAACTAGTTGTTTTCCTCCTAAAATAGGTTGGAAACTCATGCACATCTTTCGTGCTATAAACAAAAAACTACATAGCACGGTTACATGCGAAAGACCGGCGTAAATAAGAGAATGCAGGATTTAACAGGAATCATTCCATGCAGGTTCATTCGCCCGTTTAACTGGGCCCATTTCTTCAAGTTTAAGCGCCCGAAAAACGAGAACACCTTTGCTTGCGGATCTTCAGGACCGTCATACATTTTCATGCGTAAACTGATAACGCCAAGTCACCGACTTTTGTAGGTTAATACCGTACCTCACTTTGCAAAGTCAGACATGTCATATGCTGAAGGGAGTCTTAGGTAGGTCATATAGAGAATAAAACAGCTTTGGCGTTTTCGTCAACTTACTGGGCCATTTGTGAAGGCACACGGCTGTGAAAATTGGAATGAATGAAAAGGAATAATAATATAACAAATGGCACACAGAATTGCACTTCCCTTTTTAATAGGCGTGAAATGCTACTAAAACGATAAACGGAAATGTCTAATTGAAATCCACGTAAATAAAGTTACATCCGAAAAGTTTCGTCTAACTGGCCTCTGGATGGACATACTGGCGTGTTCCATGTACTGACTAAATGGGCTTTCAGGGACATATTAATTATTTGTTCACTATAATGCTTTATTCATCTGCTATCTATCAAAATCTGAAAAGCGCTTTGACTAGGTCGCCATTGCAGCAAAAATCTAATGTGTTTCCTTCGACTTACAGGACCATTCGTGAAGGGGCATGGCTGTGAACGTTGAAAAGAAT
>CACRXP010000132.1:1021538-1091151 GCA_902702965.1 Spirometra erinaceieuropaei | reverse complement strand
CACGATAATCAGTATTACAACTCCACCTAAGTACTCCTTCCTAATCGAAAACAAATTTCAGAATTTTTGCCGACATTTCATGAGATCGGTCACTCATGTGTATCGTACTTTGATGGGGAGCGTAGTGGCCTGCATAGGCGCATGCTCCCTGCCTGCCATCTACTTACATTCAATTCCAGCAGTAGACGACCAGCCGGTGCGGAAAGTGAACTGGTGCCCTGGATAAGGAAGAGAGGTTGAGATCGACCCTAGGGTCTCCGTTCCCCCTGCACTCTTCACATATTCCTCGTGTGTTCTACCATGCGCGACCCAGGTCGTTTGCAATATGCGTATTTGAGTTTTTTCGCATTGTAAACCACTGCGCATTTCCGATCGTCTGGAATGTCCCATGTCGCCGGGTGCAGTGTGGTAAGGTGGAGTGCGCCGGATGCAACGAAAGTCTGCTGTCATAAATAAAATCACGCATAAGTCACTGTTCTGCATCAACCCTGCCGTGGGTCACCGGGCTGACCAAGGTGTTCCTGATGAGCTACCTAGCAATGTCTTTTGTCGCATTGAAAGCCCCAACAGCTGACAACTCTGAAATTTGGCATATTTCTCCTACGGCGATGGGTATTCCAAATTGTCTTTAAGACGGGCTTCGCGATAGATGCCCTGGTCGTAGACGGGAGCTAGATCAGAGTCCGGCTTGAGATTATATGGAATGCGCATCCACAACAATTGCCAAAATTGGGAACGCTGGGGACACGTCTACCTAGAGTCTCACGCCACGCCAAATGGGCTCCTTGTCGTCTTCTTAAATGATATTAAAAATTCTGGTCAATGTCAGATGTGGTCTAGGGATCTGGAGCTACGTTTGGGTGCGTGTTTTCGCCACGTCAGCCTCCGGCGGTCTCTATCGCCTCCGGGTTTTCTTGAATCTCTCCTGACACCGAATACGAATGGCAGTAGCGGAGAGTGTACAGTAGGTACTAAGCACGGACACTGTCAGTCACGACAGCTACATTGTCAAAATCCACAAACTCCTTTCACTTGAAATCTATTAGAGAGTTAATTCGAGAAAAGTGTGTTTACTATGTTTGGTCATGAGCTTTAGAACGGTCAGTGTCTCATATGACATAATTTTTAAAATGCATCTTTAACATATAAAAGAAGCCAGTCATGTCATACCGCAGGTTGTGGTGGTACTGTAGTCTAAAATGAAAATAAATGTTAGCCCACTAATAATTTTCCGGCACAAAACTTATAATAATTGATTTACTGTACAGCAAGAAAACGGGTTCATTTTAAGCGCATTTCAAATTAACTAGAAGAGTTTATGTCACCACCTCAAAACGTTACGCGACTAGCAAAGCATTGACTGATGAATAAATGGGAAAGCTAGTTGTTTTCCACTTCAGTGAGGTGGGCAATTTATGCGCACACAATACGTTTTCATGCACAAGGAGAGGCGTAAGCAAGCTAGTGCAGGATATAACAGGAATCAGTTTTTCGATGTCACACATTTAATTAGCCCATCCACCAAGACAAAATGGCATTGCACGCGGACCAGTAGGGTTGTGATGCATTTAAGCGGGTATTAAGTAAACAACTTAAAAAATTAACTCAGCTCAAATTGTATGCCCCTCGCGGCCTTAATGGCCCGTAGAAATCGAGCACTATTATTCCGGGAGAATGAAAATTAGAATTAACGAAATGTGTACGACGGTAGTTCAATTACGTAAAAGTGCCTTGCTTACGACACCTGATGTTAGTTAAATAAAACGGTTGAGTTTTGCAGCTACCAGATCACTTTCTGTCCTTGGAAATTCACGTCACATCTTTTAGCACCTCATACAATCATGTATGCCTGGAACTATTATTTCAATCAGCGCAATCTTTTTCTCTTGCCAGAGCTTGTTTAGGTCCGTTCATTTGAAATAAAATACAATTTACTGGGTTGAGCACAGCGTTTCGCTATGAAGGAAGTAATACCTTCTGTTGAAGGCTGTCAATGAGATAGCTCCTCACAATTCATGACACTGAATTCATAAACATTCCTGCCAAGGACATCCGCGCTTTTACTCGCTAAATATATTCCAGCATGGTGAGGCTCCTTCTATCCAAAATTCCTTGGGTGCTATCGACCGCTTAAATTTGTATAAAATCGCTTATTTTTGTCTTCGCTCACCAGCGGTAGCGTCGGTCATCGAGTCAATGTAGCCCTTCTAGGAGGTAAGACGCTGACCGGCGGTTACCGAGTTCCATATAGTATGTGACAAGCGAAAGGATCGTCTGCTACAACGGGTAAGCAGGAGGGATGGACGGCTTGTTTCTGTTATTGTATCCTGTGCCACAGCTGCACGCAAATTTGCCTCCAAAAAGTGCAAAGTCCTGGCCAGAAGATTGGCAGTTTATCCAGGATGACAGTGGTAGTGTGACACATTAATCAAACCTCCATAGAGTGCTGTATGGCCATTTCTGCCGTTTACCAGATCCCATGGACACACGTCAACAAAGGATCTGCAAAGTCTGGGGCAAGCGCCACATTAAAGTAAGTTGGGCGTTTGATTTCAACAATAAGTTGCCAAAGGACTACGCGACGGGGACGAACTGTTCTGCTCTCAGATCAGGTTCATAATCATTGGCCAGGCTCCATTCCAGTAAAAGCTGGAGATTAGCCACGTCTGAATGACCTCTGCCCAACAGCGGTCATAAAAACCGTTACATAGTGATGATCACTGTGTTAGCTGACGATGGAGACAGGTATAATTACAGAACACTAGGCCTAGAAGCGCGGTAATTTTCTGCACACTCATGCTGCTATCGGGTGGTCAGAAGCTAAAGTTTGCATGTTTAGTTTGAGAAACATCTGCAACGATTAAACGCCCATGGAGTTTTTCCCGCATGGTTGAAAATCCCAATCTAATAAGGCGTTTCTAATTACCTAAAATTGTAATTTATTACTGCAAGAGTTTAACTATTCTGGAAATTGCCCTTACCAGGTCGATCATGCTACTATTGCCATGATCACCTATATATTTGTTTTGTTTAGCAATGTCCGTGGCATTATGTGAACAAAAATTCGGCAATCACTTAAAGTGTAGATTCATTTGTTTGGAAAATAATCATGGACAAAAACCGTTCTTTATATATATATATACATATGTACGTAGTTTCTATGTATTACTATAAGCTCCAAATGGTAAACGACAAAAACTATGAAAATTAGGCTTTTTTGTTCTACCTGATCTAATTACAGGCCCCAGATATTGATAGCACAATAGACGTTGATATATGTTTTGAGTGTGCAGACCCTATTAATTCAATGAAGGCTCCCAGCTAATAACTGCACGCCATCTAACGTCAGCGATCACAGTTTCGACTTTGGCAGGATTTTAGTACATATTAACAATCAGAACTATTTGGCGACCTAAATTCAGCATGTAAACCGATATGTTTTTAACGAACTATGGACAAAAAAGTAAAATAATATCATAGTAAACTTTTCCGAAATACAAGGTATTTTGTGCTCACGGCCTAAATGTAGGAAAACCAAGTCGTCCTTTTAGGTGAAATCACATGCCTCTGGCAACATGATATTTAAGCTAGGGAATATGAGATGAACTTTTATTGGTCCACGCGTTGACCTGAAATTTCCCGTTGGAAATTTAAAGCATTATAAAAGAGGTAAGTTAACAGCGTTTCCCTGTAATGGGTGAAGATTACAACGTGTTAGCGGAGTTCGCTAAGTTCCATTAATTCAAAATGCAAAATTATTTCGCTTTATGAATTGGATAAGATCCTATTTCGTAGTCGCACTTGCAAGGAATTAGGGTTAGGGGTCATGGGGTTAGTGCTAAACGCCCTATTAGCACCGGTCCTGTATGACAGGTGACTGGGGCTTCTCTACGGCAGATACGGCTACGAAATAAAATCCGACCATTAACTGTTTAGTGCTGATGTGGATCTCGTTAAACATTATAATTTTCTCGAATTATTTTTAGAATTACTAATAAAAAGTATGCCAAAAGTTCATGCAGCAGTTGCACCACGCTTGTTAATGAAGACCTCTTCCCTCACGACAGTATTTGAAATAGTAATCGCCAAGGTCGAGACAAACCTTCGTAAGAGTCTGTTGCACCCTGCACTCTTCTAACAGCCAATCATAACGCAGAGCACACAGCTACCGGAAATCGACTTTCAAACCGAGTGTACTGTCAGATGTCCTATGTTTAAGGCGTCTACCAGTCGTGCGAATATCCACTTTTTAACAAAGATAAGCCTGATACCCACAGTTATGGACAGGATGATCAGTGCGAAACCAGGCAGTGGACGGTTTACTCTCGCTTAATAACTTACGCTCCGGGTTGGCTGGGGTTTCTCATTTCCCATAATCTGTTATAAAATAAAATGTCTCTAATTAGATGAGGAACGTATTGTGGATACATGATAACCACATACGGAAAACGTATGATCCGCGTGCTCCTTCAAGATTGCCATGCGAGTCTACGCAAATACCGTCAGAGAATTGACCAAGAAAAGGCCAGATGCTGCGAGTTCATGGGCGAAAACGGCACAAATCTGCTTCAGCAGAAAGTGACTGAACGAGCCCGCGAGCAGAGAGCGACACGCGATGCAGCACTGGGGAACAGATTCCACAAACTGCCTGATCCAACGTCATCCAGAAGCGGCACACTGGTACACAACCTGTCGTCAAAGGAACTGACGAAGGAGCAAGCACAGGTTTTACGGCACGAAGCCTCATTCAACACAGCTGACGCCAAACCTGTCAACATGATTGCAGCAGTGGAATCGGTCATTAATCAGACGGAAGCGGCGGAGGAGACGAAGAATCTTATCCGACACCAAGTTCCTTATGACTCACAAGCCGCGCAAAACACTCACAAAGGTCGAACGCGATGCACTAAGAGAACTCAAGGCCGACAAGAACATCGTCATTGTGCCCGCGGACAAGGGGCGTTCCATCGTTGCACTGGACAGAACCGACTACCTTCAGAAGGCCAAAAACCTACTAGAGGATCGCCAATTTTATGTCCTACGTGAAACCAACCCCGTAAAGATGCTGACACGCGAAATTAATGCGACCCTGTTGGCACTGGAGAACTCGGGTGCAATAACACCGACCGACCGACGCATGGCGAGAGCGCAAGAAACGGCTTTGGCCCGATTCTATGGTCTCCCAAAGGTGCACAAAGAGGGCGCTCCTCTCCGGCCCATTGTTTCGCTCAAAGGCACTCCAACGTACGGACTGGCAAGATGGCTGTTTCGGCGCCTCAAATTTCTGACCGCTGATTCGGACACCACGGTCTGTTCGTCAACGCTTAAAGGAGTAAGTCTCTTGCCCAATGAGGTCATGGTATCTTTTGATGTCACGTCCCTCTTTTCTTCTATCCCCCAGGATCTGGCAATCGAGACCGTCCAGCTACTCCTACGAAACAAATACGATGAAACGGAGAATCGTCTCGGACATGCCCAAGTCCTTCAGCTCCTGAAGTTCTGTCTCAGGACGTACTTCACGTTTGACGGAACAATCTACGAGCAAGTGAAGGGAACACCAATGGGCTCGCCGATTTCGGGATTCATCGCCGAGGCGGTGCTAGAGCGGTTGGAGTCGCTGGTCTTCCAACACCACAGACCGAAATTCTGGGTTCGGTATGTGGACGATACCTTCGTCGTCATCGAACGGGATCAGGTGCTAAAGTTCAAAGAACGTCTCAACAGCGTCTTCCCGGACATTCAATTCACGATGGAGGAGGAAGAGAATAACCAGCTGGCATTCATTGATGTCATCGTCTGTCGCAAAGATTGTGGTGGCCTAAAGACCAAAGTGTTCAGAAAAGCAACGAACACGACGCAAATTCTGAACTATAACAGTAACCATCCAATCTGCCACAAACGCAGTTGCGTAAGAACGCTATTTCGGCGTGTTGAGACGCACTGCAGTGAACCGGAAGACAAGCTTGCCGAATCCCAATATCTTCGACGGGTTTTCCGAGAAAACGGTTACCCGCGCAACTTCGTCAACCAGTGCTTGCGCAAACAAGACGAGCGACAAAATCGCGCCGACCCCAAATTCTGGCGAGCGATCCCGTACATCAAGAACGTCTCCGAGGCCGTTAGCCACCTTCTTGCACCACTTGGGGTTGGAGTTGCGCACAGACCGGAGGCCACCATGAGACGTCAAGTGATGAGACCAAAAGACCCACTGCCACGGCAAGAAACATCTGGAGTCGTTTACCGGATCTGGTGCAGTTGCGGACAAAGCAACTACGTCGGAGAAACTGGAAGACTGCTCCGGACGCGAATTGCCGAACACGTGGCAGCTGTACGGAGAAATGACGCCAACTCTCAGGTCGCTGCCCATTCGACGAGACCCGGCCACACATTCAAGTTCGATGAGGCCGAAATTCTCGCGAGAGGGGATAATCGCGTGAGCCGCGAGTTGCTTGAGTCATGGTTCACGGGACCTCAGTCTATCAACAAGTGCAACGACATCCCCACTCCATATTCTGTCCTGAGGCATAGACTGGCTAAAGCAATTAACCACTCGAGGAGCGCGCAAGCACGTGAGCCACATGGCCGAGCAATCATCACGCCAACATACAACACGGGTGATGAGATGTCAGCAATTAACAACTTACATGCCGGCCATCAAGCAATTAGCGCACAAGCGGGCAACAATCCTTGATGAAGGGAGCACGGTTAATTGCTGTAGGCATGCGGTAGCATGGCGACCGCATCCTATAAGTACTGCGACTGCCTGTACACTAGGCACCCTTTTCTGCAACTGTCTCTGATGATGGATTCAAGAGAGAATCCGAAACGTCAGGCAAATAAAGCCATTGTTCCAGCGATCGCTTCTTCTTCTGATCAACTAGTTCCTGGAACTCGCATTTTCGCTTGTATCGGCAATACATGATAACATGAGATGGCATAATTTGCAGAACTTAGCAAGGCATCACATGGTTTGCCTTGAAAATCCTTACTGCTTTAGTGTCACATGTGAGGAGATAAAGACGAAAGTTAGGGCCGTTTAAAACGATTTTGCTTTAATCACAGTTTTCTCCACATTTGTTTGCCCGGTTGGATGACGCTATTACTTATAATTTGCAACCGAGTTATAAGGTTGAGCAATTTGACTAAATATCGGTCTCAGCTATCCCAAGATCAATGTTTTTCTCCCACCAACTTGCTTAACGAGACTACCATCCAAGACAATTATTAAAATGTACTCAATGTTGCAGATATGTGGGTCATTATTTTTTAACACAGATTCAATTTTTATTAATGGATGCCTTTCTCTATTTAGAAGTTGTATGGCGCGTAAGTACATTTGCAACCGTAACTGCTCGATCGCAGACAACGCTACTCTCGACAAAACACGGCCGACTGGTGTGACTTACTTTCGTACTTCCATGTAAAAAGTTGCATGGGTAAGTTAGAAGAGTGAAAACATCCGTGCGGTTAAATAATAAGTAATCTATGCGCAGTAGTTTTCAACAAAATAGGAGAGTGAAAAATATGTTACTGAATACCTTTATTATTATTATCTCTAATTCTAAGATTAATAATAGGATTTTGCATGCTCTCGAATGTGCTCCGAATGACATGCCTACGACCTGTGCTAATAATGGGTATTGAAAATAGTTCTGCTTGTCTGCTATGACTCAGAAGCAGGATGTTGGACACAATGCCGAGGAGCAGAGAACGTGATCCAGGTTGGTGACTTTCGCTCCAGGGCTGTTTAATTTTCCACTTAAAACGACACATTTCTGCAAAAGTTCGGAAAACATCTGTGGTGTTTTTCTTAAAATTTATTTTTTGTTTAAATAAGAAGTTTTGGTCAGCGGAAAACAAAATTCTATCCTACAGGAAATTAATGCGTTTATGCCTCCCTGAAACAAGACTTGTACATTGCATGTTGTTCATGAGCGCAAAGGTGGCGTTTTGGATTGTGGCACTTGAACTAAATTCAAATTTATTTCTAGACTTATTTCCGACAAGGGCATTAGGCGATAGCTTACGCTTTGTATTCAAGTCCCATATAAACTGAAGCTTATATGGGCAAGCTTTATTCACTTGGCTGCTTTGTTAATCTGCTATCTACTAAAAGCCGTAAAGCGCTTTAGATAGGTCGTTTATAGATTAAAAAGATAATGCGTTTCCTTCAACTTACAGGGCCATTTGCGAAGGGGCACGACTTTAAACGTTTGAATGAAGGAAAAGAAATTTTAATCTACCGTGTGACACATAGTATTATCCTCTCCACTCTAATAGGTGTGAAATGTAAATAAGATTGTAAAAAGCTCCTTTTCAAAGATCGGATTTTTCCAAAGCAGAATCACGTACAGACAGATGTATTCGAAAATGCTCTCTCTGGACGGATACCGTGGCATGTTTCGCGGACTGACATAGGAACTTACAGGAGCATTTAAAATTTTCTTTTACGTTCTGAAGTTAACCGCCAAGGTGTTTCAAAGTATGGTAGTTATTTATTTCATAGAATCCTGTGCAGAAGCTCTGCGTGAAAAGATATCTGCAGTAGTCTGCCTGACTACAGACAACACTACTATCGACAAAACATGGCCGACTGGTGAAGGTTACTTTGGTACGTCACTCTGCTTGGTCAGACATGTCATAGCCTGTAGGGAGTTTTGGAAAGGTCATAAACGGAATTGAAAAGCGTTGACATTTTTGTCGACTTACAGGGCCATTTGGGAAGGGACACGGCTGTGAAAATTAAAAGGAATGAATAGGATTAATAATCTATTAAACGACACATAGAATTATACTCTTCCTTTTAATAGGCATGAAATGCTACTAGAACGATAAATTTCCGTTTTCTAAAGACTGATATTTCTAATCGAAATTCCCATAAAGTCAGTTACATTGGAAACTTTTCGTTTTTCCGGCTTCTGGATGAATATACTTCTTCTCCCAAACTTTGGAAGCAAGTTACGTTTTCTTTAAAATTACTATCTGAAGAAATAGCATCTTGCTGATTTTAAAATAACTTTTACTTCCCAGATTTGTAAGACTGTAAAATGTTCAGTCATAAAACATCTTACCCAGTGCTTGTTGTAAACCACACAACATTGATCTAGTGCACGGCACAATAGTGCTAGTTTTATATTATTTATTCTTCATAACGTATAAAAGTGTATTATTTACCCTTACAGGTAAAAACTCAACTCTAAACTGGGAAACCTGACTGCAAATATGACGTCAGAGTGGGTTAAAAATAATCCGGGAATCGAAAACAATTATAAACGCAAACGTCACTCCATTTTTAAGAATAAAATTAAAAGTAGACTTAATGTGTTACCCATATAGTAAAGGCATAAATAGTTTTATGCATTCTTTCCATAAAATATATAAAAATCAAAGTGGGGAATCGAGAATCGATGAGAAAAATGCATACCAATAAAGTAGATATTTTTGCAGAATTTAGCTACTCAAGCGTCAGGGGAAACGGACCTTGCGGTAGATGTATAGGATATAAAGAAGATCTAGATCGGAGACCAGCAGGCGTTATGTGAAATACGCATCCATGAAAAGTGCCAACATTAGGAAGTGGGGTGACACGTCCAGGTACTGGCCGCACTGCGCCTAATCGGAACCTTTTTTCATCATTTAAAGGCATAAAATGCTGGCAAGTGTCTGATTTGGCTCGGGGGTGTGGTGATATGCCTAAATGCGGGTTTTTGCGAACCAACCACCAGTGCTCTCTTCCTCTACCGGACTTCGGGATGGGAGATCAGAATTTGGTAGATTCTGTGCAAACCTACAGTAGGTGTGTTAACTCATGAAGTATTAACCGAAATTCCGAAATGCGTTTTCGTTTCAAAAAGATTAATTAAGTAGGGTTGTAAAACTAGTCAGCCCGCAACATAATTCTATAATATTTCAGTTATCTCAGGATGCCGGCTTTCGAACGAACTTCCTGTCGGCTGCATGTAAAAACAACTTTCTATAAAATGACTGCTTAAGTGGCATGAATTTTTCTCATTGATTTTCGATGCCCCTAAAAGTCCAGTTATATTTCTTGGAAAACATGCATAAAAATATTCATTCTTCTGCTCTTTCGGTAGAAAATTACGTCTACTTCCAATTAAATGACCAAAGAAGTGGTATCATTAGATTTATTAAAACTTTTCCAATTCATGAATAATTTTAAACCCGCTCTACCGTTACACTTCGATTCAGGGTTTCCGTATGTTTTTCGCGTAAGGAAAACTACACATTTTTCTACAGAAATAATAGGGGACTATAAAGGGTTCACAAAATGTAGCAGTGGATTTGATCCATATTGTTAATTGTGCAAGCCACATTGGTAAATGCAGAGGCATGACGATTTATGAACGGCCATTTCATGGTATTTAAAAGCTTTACCAATAGAAACACTTTCTAAACCGTATTATGTCTCTCCTTTGAGAATAAAACTAGAAAAAGACGTAATTTTCTATCAAATGAGGAGAAAAATGAATATTTCTGTGTATGCTGTCCATGAAATATTATAAGACTTTTAGGGGCATCGAAAATCAATGAAAAAACTCATGCTACATAAGCAGTCATTTTTTATAGTGTAGTTTTTGTATGCAGTTGGAAGAAATTATTTCAAAAGCCGGCGTCCTGGAGTAACTGAATTATTATAGAATTGTGCTGCATGATGATTTACAACCCTACTTAATTTATCTTTTCGAAACTAAAACGATTTTTGGAATCTCGGCTGACATTTCATGAGTTAGCCCACCTACTGTATTTTCAGTTTAAACTAACTCACGCGCAGGCTATTGTTCCTGCTCTCACTCTGCAGTGAGACCCACGGCGGACATTGCCAGTCACGACGGGCGAAGTGTCGTATTCCCTAAAATAACCTTACTTGGGACATATTACAGTGTTTATTCAGATGCGTTCGTGTCTATTCCTGATTTCAAGCCTTTGAAGAATCAGTGTCTCACATGACAAATTATTTAGGAACCATTTTATTTAAAATACGTCGGTCACTTATTGTCGGAGATTGTGATGGCGAGGTAGTCTGAAATGAATCTAAATGTTAGCCCACTAATAAAATGATACCAAAAAACCGAAGAAGAATTTTACTTACTGAATAGTGAGAAAAGGCGGTTAATTTTAAAGGCATTTCAAACGGATAAATATACCCTTCTCTACCAACCTGGACAAGAACGCAACTAAGAAACCAAAGATCAAAGAAAATATAGGAAGGCTGGTTGTTTTCTACTTAAAATTGGTGGACAGGTTTTCATACAACCTTAATGTCGGTGATGGAAAACCGAATAATGTGTCCACATAAAATGTGAGACGTAAATAAACGGATATAGGATATTTCAGGAACTACTTTGTTGAGGTTTATTTACTCGTTTAGTTGGTCCCTTCCCTCCAAGACTTAACACTAAAAAACGCGAGAACGCCTTTTGATGGTCAATGTGGCGGCTGTGACACATTTGAGCAATTAGTGTGTCAGCATTAAATCTTCGACCAGATCGCGCTCGAAGCATAGCGCAGTTGACATTTGCGCACTTAAATGTTCCGCAGGTTAATAATCGTCTTTCGCAAAGTCGTAATTTTTGAGTTTAAAAAATAGGTAAGTTCAAGAAACAAGTCTTGCGGGACCCCGATTGTTTATGGAAAAACGACCTTTATTTCTCATATTTGTTATTTCAATGGCCATATAAATATATAGACCTGGAGAGGACTTATAGGTTGCAAAAATATGCTCGCCAGATTGTTTTATTTAAATATGGTCATCTCTTACCCGAGGTTGTGGAGGTTCATTTATCTAAAATGAGGGAGAATTTCACCTGTTAGTCACCTCATTTCGGGCTAAAGTAAATGAGAACAGAGGCTTGTCTTAACCAGCAGTCCTTTACTAGTCGTTCATCTTTATATAGAGGTGCCTGCTCTTCCTTTTACTCCGCAGTCGGAAGCGACAGTCCCGGAATAACTGTTAGGTTTATAGAGCTGTCGTTGACCTATGTTTGCGGAGGTTGATATCGAATCTGACAAGTGGAAGTAACGTTTTTCGACATTTAGTAACCTGAAATTAGTTGTGGTCTATTTTTCGCGGCTACATTCCGTGCGGCGGCAGTGCGCAGATTTGCCCCCAAAAATGGAAAAGCGTTTGGCCGGAAGATCGACCTGCGGCCAGGATGACACTGGTGGTTTGACATATAAGCGGAGTTCCCATAAGGGGTTGCATGACCATTCCCGCCCTTTATCAGGGCCCATGGACACACGTCAGCGATGGGTCTGCTAAGTCCATGGTAAGCACTGCATAAACATGGGTGGTACGGCTGAGGTGCATGCATGAATAACTGACAGTTCCAAACTCCGATCCAGTCGCTCATCACTGCCTAGGCCTCATGCCAGGGCAAACGGGAGACTAACCTCGACCGAATGAACTTGGACCAACAGCGGTCGCGAGACCAATAAAATGTTGAGGATTACGGGGTTTGCCGACGATGGAGAGATGGACTCATGTGAAACCTTATATAAAAACGTGGGTTCTCCCAGACAGTTTTATTATATTTACTCCCATACTGCAAGGGGAGAATTGTCCGACAGCATTGCCATGCAGCAGTCCCGAGCTTTGTAGAAAATGGGTACAAACGTGGGTGAAGGGAATGCATCTCTCTGCGGGTTTGTTGTGCAATTTCGGCATAAATGTCCCCTCATTTGTGGAGGTATTATAACGGCCACTCTCGACGGATGGCCTCTGTAAATATCCAACTTAATGCTCAAAGTTACATTAGCGTGCTACTCTGGAATATCTTCTAACGGACAATTTTTGAGGGCTGTCATAAGTGGCCATAAATTATTTTTCGACTAAATAGAGGCTTGCATTTAACACGCATTGAATGCCTACTTTTGTTTTCGTTTTGTTTATGAAGGGTATTTGTAATGCGTCTACGACTTACTCATTAATTCAGATTAGGGCCCAACAGGCGTAACAATTAAACCAATCTCAGTCATAGACGTGTCGAAAAAATGTTTGTTATCACACAGACTAATCTAAAGAGAATACCGTTAATTTTTGGATATGGGAAAATAAAGATGGGACTTATAATCCTGCTTCGCACCAATTTAATTTATTGATTTAGCGTGGTTAAAATATGACTGCTATAACTAGATGATAAATTCAAATTGTTAAGCTGATTAACTTATTTCAATCCCAGATATCTTAAGATGAGTGCTCATTTATGTTCACATGCCTAAGAAGACCGGCATCAATGAAAGGTGTCCAAATTTGCTTGACGTTGGACATCTAGGTTTGGTTTCATACTACAGATTCAAACTCCCCGGACAGAAGCCATTTTCCATCTAGCAGTTGTATGGCGTTTACATACCTAGTCCGGATGGATGGTATAAAAGGACATTATTGCCAGCCTCTACTCGACTGCGGACGACTTGACAGTCGATAACACATAGCCGATATACATAACCTCATTTTGGGCCCGACTTTGCAAATGGTTACTTAGATAACTCGGAGGATTAATTACGCTCATACGTTTGATCTATATGATTCTAACCAACAAAAGGTGGGGATAGAAACTAATTTCTCTAACAACTTTACTATTCTCATCCTCAATGCTAGGCATACCACTTAGTTTTTATTGGCTGTTAGAACCTTTGCTGCTTTACCCTCCTTTGAATTACGTACATTTTCCGAATGCGATTTCTTTACTAACAGGATCATTTTTCAAACGCTTCAGGAGACACAGTAGTGATTACGTGCATCTTTAGATTGTCGAGACTAGTGGTTGACTCCGACATATTTCACGAGTTATTTCCGGTAAGATAACTGGGTTTTTGGTTGTAAGTTACGCTTTGGACCATAAGCACATTTGCCAATGACCAACTGCAGGGTTACCATTAGGTATTCATTATGCCTCAACATGGGGAACACTACCTGCCAGTGTTAACGGGAGTTTTGTAAGAAAGGTTCATTAGCCTGACAGATTAAATAAACTGATGTTTATCATAAACAGCAATAATTTTCTGATAAGTTACTTTCAGATAACCGAATATTTCCCTTCAACTTACCGGGGTACTTTTGAACGTGCATAGCTGCAACAGTTTGAAAGAGGTTTTTAACGATCGGTATTGTCTTTTTTCTTGTAAATATCGTTAAAAGTAAATTCAAACGATAAAAGTTGTGCTTTAAGAAACCTATCTCTTATTGATGATAGAGCTATGCTGGAATATTATGCCTTGATGGAGCTTCTAATAGCTAACTTCAAAAAGGCCGGTTTATTCACAAATCTCCGATCCAGTAACTTCAGGATGAACTAACTGGCAGATTTAGTAGACTGACTTATTAGCCCTTGAGAGTGTTTTTAATTTTCTAAAATGTCTCTACCCCACAAATCATTACTACGCCTGTGAAGGTGTATTAGTGGGCTAGCCTCCGTGATAGTCATCATAAGTTAATGTCACATCCACGTGGCACTACGATTTCAATCGTCTGTCTCTTGATGACACACATTTGACATATTTAGTCCGGTTGTTTTGTAACTCTGCATGGATTTTTCTTTCTTCACCCTCAGTAGCAACTTGCATGGACCACAGTTAAATAATATATACGTATTTGTCTCCGTTGCCCTAGGCTATTATTGAATGGCGAGAATACGATATAAGGCAGTTTTCAATCAATTCACAAAAATTTTGTAAATATCCCTCTCATTTCACGTTACAGCAAGAACCTCCGTCCCTCGTTAAGTGGCCAAGACTGACTTGTGAAGATCCAAATGAAAGGTGCTCTTGTGTACATATATGCACATCTTCGATTTGCGCTATGAGGCCTACTTGCCCCTTTCTCTCGTGGGACTCCATCTAGAGGCCGCAAGCTGTCACGCCGCGACTATTGATATATAAAAAGTGAGATGGCAGCAAATACAAGAGGTGATTTTTCTAATAAAATTTTCTTTGTCTTTAGTCTCGTTCTATATATATATTTGGTAGATGAATGGTTATTCCATTGTTACATTGTGCTTTAAAATGCAATGTAAAACCCTCACAAACCATCGCATAGCAACTGTTCATGAGCACGAAATGTTCAGATGGTGCTTTTTTAGAACCTTAACGTACCGATTTCTTTCGGTGTTCACACATCTAAAATTAAGCAAGACAACGTTTTAAAAATCATCAACATTGAAATATGACGTTAAGAATATGTGCGCGGTTCGTGAGTTTAAATAAAGCCCGCTTTGGGCGGATGTACAGTTATTGCAATGGATATTCCTGCCGACAAATAGAAACCTAGCATAGTTGAACAACGAGTATTGTGCATGAGCATCGTGGAGCCTAACCAACTACGGTTTATATTCAAAACCTAGCCAGTCAGTAAAAACAGTGGAGTTGGCTTCGGACGTATCTTCATCTTCGTGAGGTTTGTCAGAACAAAATAGGTTTTCGAATTCCACCCAGACATTGCTGATGATTTAGAGTACATTTGAATGAGCCATCTGATCAAATTGCACGTTATTTTACTCATTCTCTAAGTCTTTACCGACTTTAGCCCTCCTGAGTTCCTCAGCTTAGCTCTCCACTGCAGCCTTGCCCCGATACTTCGTCGAAATGTTCTCGAAACCAAGGTTTAGTATGTTGGGAACTTGTGAAGGCTCCTGGTGCATTAATAATGATACTTTTGAACAGATGTCGCCATTACAGAGATCGTGACTCTCTCATTCGAATCCAAATTTGGTCAGGCGTGGTTTTGTAGTCACACCTGAGGAAACAAACCCCAGCCGCCTGTAATACGGGACCGGTGGAAATGGCGGTTTTACAGGTGGGGCCGGGGAACCCGCCGGCGACGAGGAAAAGTAGTTGTATGCAAAAGAAAAGCTGCTAGGAAGGCGCGGTTGTACTGTGAGTGATTGAGAAATAGTCGCCCTAACACATAACTCTAACCCCCTAATCCTAAATCTAACCCCTCACAGTATTGTCTCCATCATGTGCGGCTGCACAGCCATATCTTTCCGATACAACGTGATGGTACTGTGCCAGGGGCAAAAATTGTGTTCATACATATGTTATCTCCACCCGAAAAGTCTATAACGACTCTAAACGTCCAACTGAGCACTTTGACGGTTGCCGTATCTTTATAAGATGCTTCTGGTTTTCCATTGCGAAGAAAGTGTTTGTAAATCAAAACATAAGTAAGACCTTATCTTTAATCTTGCTGGTGCTCCCGTAATCTCCGCATAATCTGTTTTGCGTAGATCAACGCCAAGTGGTTGACGGTAACCACTTGCATTCAGACTAACCCCTTGAAAAATCGAACCTCAGGCGGAATCAAGAAAGAAAATGTATGGCATGAGCAATTTGAGATATTTACATTCAGAAAACGCATTGTGCGAGCTTGGCCGAAACGGACGCATGGATGTACTCCTGTGTGTGCGCGCGTCTTGCGCCAGCCATTAAATTGGGGATTACGATGGTACTTTTTTAAAGACTTAGGCCTCTTCTTATTACTGTAGATGTGTTAATTCATAAAATACGTTTTCGACTCGGGAAGATTACTCAAGTAAGGTTGTAATATTAATAACCATGCACCATAATTCCAAGATATATCTCTTGTTTCCGGGTGCCGGCTTTAAAAACTTTTTTTCGGCCGCCTGTAAAAACTACACTCTGTAAAAGGTGACGTCTTAAGTCGTTTACAATTTTCTCCAATAAATTTCTATACCCATAAAAATCCAAATATATTTCGCAGAAAACGTAAATAAACATATTTATTCACTAGCGTATTTGGTAGAAAAATCACATTTTTTGCATTTTGCACGTGAGGGAATTGTATTGTTCGGTTTCAAGCATTTGTAATTATGAGAGCTTTTCTGACCGTGAAAAGCCCGTTCATACAACATCATGGCTTTTCATTTGCTGATTTTGCTCGCAAAGTTTACAGTATGGTCCATGTCCACTGCTAAACTTTATGAACTCCTTATAGTTTCCTCTTAAGAGCGTATAGAAAGGAACGATGTGCCGTAGACAGAAAATATACGGCCCGTCGTTTGATAACCTTGAATGAATGTGTAACGGCAGGTGGGGTTCATGATTCTTCAAATGTTGGAAAAGACCTTAAACCATGGTTTTATTCTTCCTTCAAATTTAAAATATATGGAAGACGTAATGTTCTACCAAAGGAGTGGAGAATGCATATATTTCCACAAAATATATTTGAATTTTTTGGGGAGATAGAAAATCGATTAGACAAATTCCCACTCTTTAAGAAATCATTTGACCAGAGCGCAGTCTTTCCTGGTGGCCGGAAAATTCTTTCAAAAACAGACATCCTTAAGTAATTGAATTACTATGGGATTATGCTGTGGGGTAACTCCAAAATATACTATGTCCATTTCCAGCTAGTTCTAACGGTCTACCCCCCCCTACTGCTTGATGGGGAAAACATGCAACATCTGACGGCTAAAATGTGCATCGAAAATTGGATTCTGATCAAACGCTGTACATCAAAAGGCACTTCTTTATAATTTCATTTAAGCATCCAATATTGCTGTCTAGTTAGTGGTTTACAAAGTCACACTGCACGTCAGAGCGTGTTCACCACAGGAGAAAGAGCGGCTGGTATGGCCATATACGGAAGTCAGCTCGTTGGATTTCATGTGCTAGGTTCCTTCTTGTCCTAAGGCATTTTCGTTCGCCACACGTCTGGGTTCATTCTCCAGATATTGGTTGTGGAATGTCGGACGTGCCGCTGCAAATACTTTTGTTTCAGATATCACTTATTCAATCCCATGTTTATTTGTATTTCTGCGGTGTACTTTCTAAGTCGTTTTCGAATTTATTATGTTTTTAATTTTTATTTCCAGCTCTGCAGTTTAAAGATAACGAGTGCATCCCTTGAAGTGAGACGACATTCCTTAGCCAATGGAATCTAGCGTTCCAGGATAAAAATCATCAATACATATGCGAGCGCTTCTTGACTTCTAATCCACTCCACAAGGCGTTTAATCGGATTTTACTCAAAATAAATAGTCTGTTATAGTGTTTGTGTTTTAACCTGTCGATGTCCTTCTGTTGCGGACTCAATTTACTAACTACGGCAGGAGCGGCTCTGCCGGTTCCGCCAACCGTAGCTTGATAAAAATTACAATGCAATTTCTAACACTTTCTCCAATCACGTCTAGGCGTTTGTAATGAACAACTATACAGACAACGTCCTTTTGGTGTTCAAGTCGACGAAACCCCTTCTCAGCTTCTAAGGAAGATTTCAGAATAGACCCAAAATAAGATTCAACCTGTGTTCAGGCCTATCTATTTTTTAGTCATATACTCCTGTAAACACCTCTTGCAATTATCCCGTCTCTAACCTTCTGAAGCTGTTGGACAGCCAAGTCTGATGTGCTTTTTAGATAAAAAATCTTTGCCACTATTTGTCAGGTAATCTTTTTGTTTTTTCTACTCTTTGGTTTTTAATCGGGCACCAACTATTTTTCCGCCTTTTTCTGCTGTTCTTCTGAGACAGTTTTCAACATTCTCTCCTTTTCAAACTTCTCCGAGTTGTTCTCCTTTTGAACTTTAGTCTACTTTCAAATGCCTGCATTGTATAATGATTTTGACAGAAGAAAGAGATCAGTCAGAGCATAGCAAAAACTCGAAATCGTCCTGCCATAAAATTTCTGTCAGATTCTGCAATGGAAGAAAACAAAATTGCGCATGGAATTCTCACCGGAATCCTTCGCATTTCTGACAGCTAATAAAAGGAAATAAAATCTTATTACGATTCCTTAATTTCACCAGAAATGTATTCCTAGCGTGGAGTAAATCAGTCTCAATTAAACTTCATAGGCCAATTCCGAAAGTTTATATAAGATAATCACGCAATAATCATTAACGGTTAATAGGCAATCAGCAGTATACACATAGGTTACATGGTAGATTATACTCGACGTACAGATGGTGAGTTATCACTGCTAGCTGATAGGTCGATTGTCAGTGTGAGCAGGACGGTAACTGTCGAGTGAAGTAATTTGCAGCGAGAACAGACTTGCACAGTACCTGCCACACTCTCATCTATTTTAACCAATTAGGCGCGATGGCAATACTATGCAAGACATCCGGAGGCGGTCTCCGACACAGCGACTGACCTTCCTAAACAACCACGTTATGTGTACCGTAAACGATCCGGTGCCGCACAATGTACGGGATTTTCACAGCAAGACAGGGAATGCTCTGAGTGCTCAAAGGCCTCAAGTCGGTCACCTCACAAACATTCACCGTACTGATCGCGAATACAGCGTTATTAGGACAGTTAGAAAATTGTAAGTTAAGACCACTGCAATCAAGCATATTCTCAACAGTGAAATTATAATAGCTCACGATCACCTGACTGTTTTCCAGATGCAGATTCACGGGGGCATTAATGTGAAAACCAGGGGAAGAGGAGGCATATAAACGTCTACCTCACACACTCCTCCTACGTACACCGTGCTCGAAGCTGGCACGGGTACAGCGACTGTCGAAGCAGGGCAGTTTGAATATGTCTACTACCAAACACCTATTCTTTAACTCCACATATTGCAGGATATATTCGAAGAGGGAACCCACATCACTGAACTGAAAATGCAATAATTAAAACCTTTGGCAGACAGACGTCGCGACTTAATCCCTCTTATTACGTAGGACTGGGATATGCCTTCAAATGACGTGCTTCCAAACCACGACTGATAGCACGTGACGGTGCATTCATGAGCATCGGTCTGCTCTTAATTGGGAATTTGTTGACGAGTCAAGAGTAAGGATCCCGCGGTTTCAGATTCTGTCGCAAGATAACGGCCTATCGGAGTTATGCCGACTGGTAATGAAGATGTTTGAATAGGTTGATGTCACATGAAAACTGAAATCTTAGAATTGGAGGACTGCAATAATAGAAGAAGGCACCTACTTCAAGACAAATATAAGTGCTACGGTCACAAAGGACTAAACAGGAATGACATAAACAATACGTAGAAATTTACATACCGTAGATTGTCGGCAAGAAAGCTGCATTTAGAAGAAGAAATAGGCATTTGGGTCATATGAAATCAATCAAATCTTAAATGTGTGGCAAACAGTAGGCGATTTCTGAAAATTATAATGTCTGAAGAATCTCAAACGTTTCCCAAATGTATTACAGTGCGTGACCTAGCTCATGAAATGTTGGCTGAAATTATGAAATGCGTTTTCGCTTAGGAAGGATTACTTGGTCGCTGTTGTAATACTGCTTATTATGCGGCATACACTTATAACATTTTAGACTCAGCAGGATGTCGGATTTAAAACATTACTTTTTAATCTCCTGTAGAAAGCGTGCTCGGTAAAAAATGACTACTTAAGTAGCATGCATTTTCCCATTGATTTTCAATGTTTTTGAAACTTCTAATATATCTTATAGAAACCACAAACAAAAATGTGCTTTCTTTTAGTCAATCAATAGAGAATCATGTCTTCTTTAAAGTTAATACTTAAAGAAGGAGTATAATCAGGTTTTAAAAAAGTTTCTAATTATGAGACTTTTTAGGACCGCGATATGTCCATTCACATAGCATCGTACCTGGCCGTTTACCACTGCTCCTCATGAAATGTACAACAATGCCCGCATTCATTGCAAAATTTTATGGACCCTGTATAATATCTCTTTAATGACATTGAAAAATATGGGATTTTCTTTACGCGGAACGCATGCACCTTGTAGAGTGTAATCACTAAGCTCTAATGCAACGAATGATCAGGCTCCAAATTTTGCGCCAATTAGAAATCTTTTTTAAAACTTAATTATACTCCTTTCTTAGGTATAAACTATAAAGAAGACATGATTCTCTATTGATTGACTAAAAGAAGGCATATTTTTGTTTGTGGTTTCTGTAAAATATATTTGAATTTCCAAGACCATCGAAAATAAATGGGAAAAATGCATGCTACTTAAGTAGTCATTTTTTACCGAGCACGCTTTCTACAGGAGATTGAAAAGTAATGCGTTTTAAAGCCGACATCCTGCTGAGTCTAAAATGTTATAAGTGTATGCCACAAGATAAGCAGTATTACAACAGCGACCAAGTAATTCTTCCTAATCGAAAACGCATTTCAGAATTTCAGCCAACATTTCATGAGATATGTCACGCGCTGTAACTCTGGGGTAGGTTTGTCAAACAGGCTGTATTTGAATATTCCTTTCCGACTGTTTGTCGCATATTTTAATGCTCTTCATTAATGTATGTGGGTCTTTATAATCGGAAGCATCTTTTTCAACTTCGTTTTGACATTTGACAAGCAAATTTGAATCATAACATAAACAAAAAGATAAGCATTGGTATTCATCGCTCACCGTAGACTGTCGGCATTCCGACTGCTGCCAAAAAATAAAATATAGTTAAATTCTAACTAGAGAGCAGAGATTCTATACGTTTTAGTTGAAAATGCCTTCCGGAGCTCGTTTGCAATGGAAAGTTAAAGTAATGACATAAGGCTTTCCGAAGATTTTACTAACAAAAGCATAAGCGGTATCAAACAAAAGATACAGTTTGAGGTAGGAATGCCAAACACCTCGATCTGCAGTGTGAAAAAAACACTGTTATAAATTGTTTCTCGCGCATTTTATCGTGTTCGGTCAAATTGTGTAGTACCTTGGGATTTGTTTGCGCTGTTGATATTCTGTACTCTCCGAGACTCGGGAATCGCTAACCGACATGACTGACGCTCGCTCAGGTAGAGCAATTTATGTAGATAATTTTGCAAAAGTACTCGAAGAGAAAGGGATTTCGTTATTTCATCCGTGCTTCTACAATCATGGTTTTTGTGCCTGATCTGCGGGCACCAAATGAAGCCAAACTAAGGCTACCTAAATGTTCCTGCATATAATGCGGTCTAGGCTGAGGAATGCATGACACATGACACGAAAATGTCATCCAGCGGTATAGACTGTCAGCTACATGCTAGTCATCTGGAATGACTTAATGCATTTTCGATTTTTTGACATATTTTCGAAAATCTACAAATGCAACCCACGTGTAAAATTAGTGGGGATCAACATATTCTTACTTTTAAAAAGGTGGCAGGTAACTCAGATATTTCCATATAGATACTTAATGTCTTATTCTTAGCAGAGCACTTTCTTGTCATGCACTTGTTTGTCTGCTAAATACTACAGAGGTCGGTGGCTTGCCCAGGGATTCTGCAGGATTAGTGAGAGGTCTTACTTCTGGAAATGTTATTCTCCCACAAGTATATATACCAAAAACTTGCCGCCATTAATCATCACCAAGGACGTTATTCAGTAGAAGATATGACTCAGCCCGCAATACCATCAGAACGCGGACACTTTGCATGCTTCACAAGTGTCATTAATAGACTGCTGAGGCAATGCTGTATAAACGGTCATTTCATGGTTTAGAAAATGTAATAGCTAGAAATGTTTTTCAAACCACAAGATGCACTTTGTTTGAGAATAAAATATAAAGAGATACTACTTGTACCAAATGAGTAAACGATAGGTGTATTTCTGTGCACATGTGCCATAGAATGTAACTGAATTTATGAGGGCATCGATAATCAGTGGAAATGTAGCAAACTAATTAAGGAGTCACTTTTCGCAGTGTGAAGTTTTTCAAACGTACTAACATAAACCCATTCTAAGGACAGCACCTTGAAGTGACTGATCTATCCCAAACGCAATCTACAGGACTGTTACCATTGCAATCGTGTTAAAGTAACCTTTTCGATCTGAAAACGTATTTCAGTATTTCAGCTAACATTTCTGCTGCAGCTGCCTACACCAAATATGTTGCCATCACTTATCATTGTCAGGGACCATAGACAACTGTTTTCGCTCTACTAAGAAACGTGCTACGACCCGCCCTAACATCAGAACGCAGGCACGGCTACGAAGGTGATCGGAAAGATTCAGTAACGTGTAATATATACGGATACTCATTAGAGCATGGATTTAGGATACCCATTCAATTTTCATTCTTTCGGAGCACAACCGACTGTGCGTCATGTTGAACTGATCTGCATCGAACTGGTTATAGTAGGTAATGCGGTGATCTGCCAAGGGTAGGGACTGTCCGGTATCGATCTCTTTTACAAAGTACCGGTATGTCCAAATCAAGACAACTGATAAGGCGACTGGAGGAATAAGCTGACGCGGCATAAAATGATAGCATTTTGGCATAATCAGGATACATGTAAGCTAAATGTACATGAGTACTTGCCGTAGATTGTCGGCAATTCAGCTGCAGTTAGAAGAGAGTAAGAAGAGGAAAGATTAATTGAAAGAAAGACATCATGCAGGTCATAGTGAAATGTGTTTTTACTCCTTCGAGATGTAACTTAGTAGAAATAATTTTATGCATTTCGGAGATTAGCTATTAGCCTGCAAGAGCTGGTTTATCAGAGCAATTAAGCGGATGAATCGACACGTACAGAAGTGGAACACTGTTTTTATCAATTACCGTAGAATTTTGCGTTTAATTAAAATATGTCAACTCTTGTACACAGTTTATCACTGTTGTACACCATCCCCGAGTCTGAGGAATCACAAACAAGATTTATCAACAGGCTCTGAGAGCAGGAGCATTTGACGCAAAACGTATTTTTAACATCCGAATGCGAATACTTCAACACGGTTCCCATGCCAGACATGCGCTATCTGAATAAAGTCAAGTGAAGGATCCGCCGATTCAGTCCCAGCCCGCTATCTCCAAGTCTTACTTCGAGAAGTATAAGTCGATATGCTCTCAATTCTGCCACTATGCGATCGAGTCCCTAGGCCGTTTGAACCCCTCTACAACGGCCCCTCCGTCATTGTCTCATCAGGAAGGAAGACCTCCCACATCCAACTCAACGTGTGAAGAGGTTCTGAGCATGGACCACCTCAAGGCTGCTGTCCAGGACACTCCTTTTGGCATGTCCTGTGGTCCCCTCCCTTCTGGCCCACCTTCCCTATCCTCTCTTCCTCCTTCGCGTATTCTCCTTCTTCTCTTATGTTTGTTACCTCTAACAGAAACCTAACTACCAGTTTCCAGCAGTCCATCTGAAACGCACACGCTCTGCTTCTGTGCCTCCGATCTATATCATCTTCAGCGGGCGTGACGTTCACTTTCCTGCCGTTTGGATACCTACGTTTTTTGGGCATGGTTGTTTCCCCCAGCATCGCTTTGCACTGCCTCCGGTCTAGCCGACGAGTACTGCAGCAGTTTACTCGCGAGATTGCCATCGTTATCCTCTATTCCCAGACTGGGTCGCTATGCTGGAGATCCTGACTAACTGACCTTGGCCAGTTTCGTCCTTTTTTCATAACTGTTTTAACATACTAGAAACAGCACCGCAGCTCATCTCTCGCATCCCATGCGTACATTATGATCAGGTCGTAAGAATACTAAGTATTGATATTGCATGTTCACTGGTCATTTCCTGCTGCTCGTAGTTGAACTGGTGCATACATTTATGGTGACTACTCGTGATAAGTTAGTAGTTACTATTGATTACTGCATTCCAAACAACGTAAATCCGTTTGCATCTAGCATTTCCCAGGAGCGTGCCAATATTATGAATCAATTGTGTAGGTAATTTTGCAATGGGTAATCGACAAGAAATTGTTTTCGAAGATTGACCTGTGTTTCTTCAATCTCTGCGCTCATGCCTGATCCGCCCTCCCAAATGAAAACAAACAAAAGCTCAGTGGAAGACTCTATCCGACGCCATTGAACTGAGCATTTCCATAGTTTTTCACTGGTTTGTTTTTAACAGAACCTTCCCCTTCTCGAAATACTTTCTCTCCCGAATATTAAAGAAGACTGCGACTTGTCCAACGATTCTCTAGTGTTCGTGAACAGCTTTCGCGGTTGTGTCACGACAAAGACCTGACACTTACAAAGTGTATTCTATGCAGAATGGCATTACCGACAAAAACAAGGGAGACTGGAATGGCCATTTCTGACTTATTAGTCGTTATCAGCCAGCCGTATCCAAGCCCAAGTGTGGAACACCCGAGCCTCGAACTCGCTACCTGTTGGTTAGAAGTCCACGCCTCTAACCTCTGCGCCACGAGCCCGTTGTCCTGCTGAAAATACTTAGGCCAAGCACTGTCACACCTAATCCTTGCAGGGGTCTTTAACCCTACATTTTCGCTTAAATATGAAACATGGCTTAACCCACCCTAACATCAATACGCTGACAGAGGCTACGGCATTGACAAGGCTCTCAATTAGTTCACTGACTGCGCTACCGTCTGCGTATTTGGGCAATGCACGTGTCCATACTAAACCAACCTACTTGCAGCGGTACTAGAAGCTGGGCTGTGCAATCGTTGATCAACTTTTCCTTCATTCAGATTGCGAGGTAACACTCCTATCTACCATTCCTCAGATAGGGTGCTAATGGTAATTATTGATGACTGAACTGTCCTCTTGGTGAAGGTGTGTATAAACATGAAAACGTAAGCGACGCATCGGGGAGACCTGTGGATATCAGACGCGCGCTCACCGCCGTGCTCCATTTGCAGGACAAACACGTAAATATAAAAATGGCCATAACGAAAGACTGATCGTCTCTATCTGCCATAGCTTGTTGGCATTCCAGTTGTTTTCAAACGGAAAAAGATCGCCTAATAATTGCTAAGGGTGGACATTCTGCATGTATCAGCTGAAGAAGTTTTTTGAGCTCGTCCAAAATTAAAAACCGTAGTAATAAGGTCGTAATTTCTGCCTAAGTTTCAATAACTGTTATCTAAGTGGGTGATAAATTCTAAGGCGAATTTAACGCACTTCCTGACCGTTGTTGTAAAAATTAACGGTTTCTAACCTTTTTTTTATTTTTCTATTTAAATATAGTTCCTTATCTTCTGTGACATATTTTTTGTTCGGTTCTTTGTTTTCTTCATGGCTAACATGTCCCAAACGTCAATTTTTATTTGCTCTCTAAAATAACGTTTTTCTGTGCTTATGTATCGAATGCTAACTTAGATGGAACAGCATATGCGTGAATTAAGAGACTGTAGGTGCTGGGTAGTCCTCACATGCCTGCTACGTACGGATTGTTCCTCATCTCTACGCATAGCAGGCTTTGTTCGCAGAGAAGAGAAAGTGACATAAACAGCCCCATTAAGAAGTCGTTGCTGATGGGTACGAGCTAGAGCATAGGACTGGGATACCTCCCCAGCTGTCATTCGTCTTAACCACGGTTGACAGGGCGTCATGCTGACTTCATGTGCCTCGGACCGGTTAAACTGACGAATGCGGTGAGTTGTCGTGAGAATGAAGTACCCGGTATCTGACTGTATTACATAATAACGGCATGTCGGAGCCGAGCCGACTGGTAATGAGACTGCGTGAAGGGGTTGGTGTGACGGGAGAACTGCTGTCTTATATATGCACGACCGTGGTTCTAGAAGTGCCGTAGATATTGCTCCAGTCATGAAAGTAAAATGGAGCTATACAAAAGATGTAAGTACACATTTATTTACCGCAGGTTGTGGATATTCCAGCTGCATCTACAGGAAAAGGTTAGTAAGGATTAGCCAAAAGATATCATGAATGCGTTTGCCTGTAGTCCTTGGAAACAACTTAGTGCCTTTTGAAGATATTTATGCCTATATATAGTAAAGGCTAGCTGGAAAAAACTAAATTCAGAGTAAGATTAGCCAGACCATACATCATTCGCGGCAACAAAGCTTTCATTAGAAATAATTTACCGCACATAATTATTGCGTTTTTTAAAATGTGCCGAATCATATAAAGCGTCCCTTTTTTGTTGTGCTGTGTTACCGATTCTCAGGAATCACAGAACGTAATTTAAAGATATGATCTCAGATAAACCATATTATTTAGTTTATATTGCGAAGTGCAGTAAACAAGAAACGGTGTTTGAGATTCAACATTAGATTGATCTATATAAAGCCGAAAGGAGGATACGTAAATATTGCCGAATACATTTAATTCCATTTTGAGGGATTCCGTCGTGTTACCTGCGCTACCTGGAAGACTTGCAAATACCACCTACGGGTAATATTAGTGCGAATCAACTTAGCTTTTGTTTAAGGAACGTAGAATACGTTAACTGTGACAGGTACATTGGGCATTTCCGCACGAATTCGACGTGGACGTAGTTGCCGTCGCAGCTGGAAAATCTGCATATGCCTGCTAAATGGCAGTTCGACGTCGATTCCGACTATGTCCACCGTGTACTAGACAGTACGGTGCAGCAGGCACGGTGACTTGTGTGTAACTTAGTTGAAAATGATAGCAGACTTACGCAGCATCTACCTCACTCCCTCCGAACCCGGTGTCAAGACAAAGTCAAGAAGACCGGGGCGGGGGAAGGGGCAGGTGGTTGGAACGGCCAGTCCCGTACCTAGGCGTGACACCACAACTGGTCTACAACATACACTTGACCAACAAGAACAACACAACCTTAACAGGGATCAGAAGAACGAGGGCGACAGGGCAGCCATACCCACCACCTGTAAACTCAGTGGGAACGTAAGCGCATCTACAGGCGGGGAACCAGGTCTCGGAGAACTGCCAGCGCACACCAAGCTGCGCGGGTCATGGTTTACTGATACTGGCATAGCATATGATTTCAGACCTTTTTGCCTGAAACAGATGCACTCTTTCGCATCGCTACATATACCAGGTTTCATGCAAAGAAAAGATGGCATGTCACGCAAGCTAGAATTCGCGAAATACCTCCACTACCAATGAATCCTTGCAGACTGATAACCTTTAGATCATGGAATTTAGATACGTCTCCAACTGTTATTCTTCAAAACCACGACCGATGCTGCCTCATGTAAAGTTCCTGTGAATATAACGGGTTACTGTGGGGCAAGGGATGATGTGTCATCCGAATGAATTATTCCGATATTATCCTGTCCAAATCACGACATCGGACATGGACCAGTGAGCATTGGCTGACGTGGCGTTATAACAGTCGTACGTTCCATAAAACACTTTAATTGCAAAAAAGCGGACGGAATTCTGGTTGCTCATTTGGCGGTCAGTAATGTGTACGTATTTTTCCAATGCTATGGGTGTCATCAAAATTAAAGATTGATTGTCTTTACTTACCGTGGATTGTCGGTATTCCGGTTGCTATCACATGACAGAAAAGACCGTTTAAATGCAGACATTTAACTTGTCTTGACTGAAAGCGTTTTACTGAGCTTCCTCAAATTGTAAAGCTCTAGTAATCACTTAGTGCTATTTGAAGATTCGAATGCCTAGGAGATTAGAACTGTTATCCAAAAAGGATTAAGCTTGAGGTTGTTGTACCGACTACCATGCAGCATGATTCCTCATCATTTCAGACACTCTGGTATCCTCTCTTTTAAATGAGCATTCTTCTGACTGCCTGTAAAAAAGCATTTGGCAGAAAATGACCACTTTTATAGACAGGTGTAAAATATTCTTCTTTATGTGCATTGGGTACGAGATTACGTCTTCATTCAGTTTTTTGATCAAAGAGGATACATCGTCCGGTTCTATGGACGGTTTTAATTCCTGAATAAGTTTGAGTCCATCCTGCAACTACACGTTGGTGAAAGGGTCTCCAAAGCCATGCTGTATGCTTTCCGTATAAGAAAAGTCTCACATGTCCCTAGGCGATTGAGAAGAAGTCATATTGCTCTCATGAAACTTTCCCGTGTTGTTTATTACTAAACTTGGTGATGCTGTAGGAATGGAAATTACTCGCTTCAAAGATCTCATAATCGGAACAATTCTTACAAGCAAAAACTGCACGTATTCAAACATTCCGCTTAAAGAAGACACATTTTATTACAAAATGAGTGCAAGAAAGAATATTTTCAAGCCACATTTTTGTAAAATATTTTTGAATGACTTGACACACTAAAATCAATAGGAAAATTTCATACTGCGTCAGTAGTCATGGTCTACGGAACCTGATTTACGCAGACGACTAAAAAGAGCTCATTTAAAAACCATTCTCCTGGTGTGACTGCAACAATGTGGTATTCTGCAGTATGATAACCAATAGTACAACTAAACCTAAGAAGCCTTTCTAATCCGAAGCGCTTTTCAGATTCTCGTAACTTATTTTACGAAGACGCGCATCTGGTGGGCAGCGAATTATTAGTTTTTTCTAGCCATGAAGTTGGAATCACGAAAAACACGAGAAAATGAGTCATTGAGATCCTTTGCTTACCGTACATTGTCGGCATTCTGATGGCTGTCACACGAAAAAGAACCGAAAAAATGAAGATTTTTTGATGAGCTCGTTCGAATTGCAAATTTTAATGAAAAATCCAATCCTTTTTGAAGTTTAAATTATATGATAGATTGTGTACTTTATAAAAGCTAACGAATGCTGAGGGATGTTTACCAAACACCTTAGCTCCCGCTGTAACAGAACACCGTTTTTAAATTGTTTATGGCAGATTTTATAGTTTTTGATTAAAGTGCAATAGCCTCTATGCTTTGCTTCCTCCGTTGGCATACTGTATGACTCGAGTCTCAAAAATCGCAAAACGATATGTTTGAGCTGCGCTCAGACAGAGCATTTTACGCAGATAATTTTACAAAATAGATTCGATTATGTATTGGTCGCTGCAAGTAGCACCTGGTTCTTTCATGATGGTTTTTATGCCTGACCTGCACGTTTTTAATGAAGCCAGAAAAAGAATTCGCAAATTGTCCTTCATAAAGGGAAGTCAAGATTGACGAACCCACGCCATATCTTCGCATGTCTCGGGCCATTCAATTAGTATCGGTGTAAAAGATTGATTATATTTACTTACCGCGGATTTTCGGCATTCTGGTTGCTATCACATGACAAAAAGACCGTTAAGGCCTGACTTAAAGGTGGGCATTCCACTTTTTCTGCAATGTTATTTAAGTAAGAGATTTTAGCCGAAAACGCATTTTGAGAGATAGCCCAAATGACTCAAATATTCCGTAGACGGACAGCAGGCAGTGCACATGCCTTAGTCATCACACAAAGGTCACAAAATACATGAGAAGACAAATCACTGCGATTCCTAACTTACCGTAGATTGAAGAACGTCCGATTGCTATCAGGTAAAAAAGACTGTTAAAGTCTATCAAAGAGTCAGAAATTCTACATGTCCTTGCTTAAAACGTTTTTTGAATTCGTTTGTAATGCACATGTCTGGTAATAACTTAGTAATTCCTGAAGTTTTTAATGTCCGTGGAATAGAATGTTTAGTCGAATGCGAATAAATTTTGCTGATGTTCCTCCGAGCACCTTGACTCACGCTTCAACATTGGGCTGTTCTTTTTTTATCCCAAATAGACATTTTTCTTGGTTTATTTTGCTTTTGCTGGTATAAATTAAAAAGTTGTTCAATATGCTTTTCCTTCACAGCAGCCAGACGGTTCTTGTCTAGCCCGCTTTCCAACAACATGAGTAAATTGCACTGGGGAGGACATTATCGTCTTATCGCAGGAGATATTTTGGTTAGTTGGAAACGAAGATTAGAATGTAAATATATATATACATTGTTAGGGGGCGCTCACCGATCGTTCATACGGAACTCACTCGTTCCGTTGTGCCTTATGGACTCTCTCTCGAGCCCAACCAGCATCCGCACAGCGGCGCATGATATATAGGCAGAATGATATATACATATATATGTCTTTTTACCGACAGGACACTAGATCTAGTTACTTTGTTAATGAATCTACAATACTTAGTCGTCGCCCAGCGTGCGGAGAGAGAGGCAAAAGTGTCGCCCCTTTTACGGGAATATGAAATGCCACTAAATGCAAACTGCAGTTTAAGTATACTCCTTTAAACCACGCGACTCTGAGATGAACACCGCTGGCTGATCGGTTTCCATCACTTAGTTTTTCGAACCTGTGTTGCCTTTTTCGCTATACCTTACTCACCAGTGCTTGTACCTTCGCCATCACGGAACCTTGACAAGATGAGTCCAGTATGCCGCAGATAGGTTGAAGTCGCTTCCACATAGGTTGCTGTTATGATTTACGGGCGCATACTGCCCGTCCCTCTTGAAAGGCGGTGAGTGAGCACGTGCACGTAAGATGTGCACCTTTTCATTTGGGTCATGATTATAGACTGCATGTGTCAAGAAGCTGTTTACGTCTGTCAGTATCATCAGCCCCAGTTAAAAGGACAGCGGATCAAAAGTACACTGGTACGCCGGTTCGATCCGTAAGTCCGCATCTTGAACTTACACCCATGTCCGTATGCAGTTAAACTTAATGCCACCTGAAAAAATTCCTTATGAAATGTGTCACCACCTTGGTCTCTCAGTAGCAGAAAGTTAACAGAAAGTCACCTGCGACCTGAAATAGCAGTTTAAGCCCAGTTACTAATTGCTGGCACGCAGAAGGCTTCAGTTCTTTTACGAAAGTGGTGACGCGCCTCGGAACTATTTCCAGAATTCGTACGTGCTTCTTTAACTTTGACCGTCATACTTGAGCTGTGTGTTCGAAATGAGGCCAAAAGAAGGGTCCATAAATTCTGCCATAAATATACTGCAGTCCGGTTTGGCGAACGTACGTCGCATTACACGTATCCCTGCTCGGTATGACTATGCTGAACTATTTAAATAATTTTAAATGAGAATACTGAGGTTGTTTTTAAAAACAAAACTCTCATATTTTAATGAATGATGGAAGAAAATTTTTCTACCGCTTTAGTTTTATTGTATAAAAAATGATTGCCGTGCGAGTCATAGATACCCCAATCTTAATACGTCAGTCCGAAAGAAAAGCCGTAGGCTTTTTATATAGGTTAAAAAAGTCTGCGCGTTCGGGATTTCGAAGAGTTCCTAAATTTTAAATATTCTTTTAGCATATATAGGTACTCCGATAAAACCGCAGCTCTTATCCCATAATGTCATCAACAAGTTGTCCCAAGAGACTAGGAGCAGTGCAATTAAATCAAGTTCACAATACCTGCCTGGTTCTGAATGTATTGTGTTGAACAATAATCGATACGTGAATAATGAATCTCATGAATAACGATACATAGGTCTTAATGCTATCATACTTTTAACTATTACGAACGCAAATACTCAGCTCGTCCAAATTAACCACTTAAAGGGGGGCAGTATTTCCCGCTGAACAAGCTTTAGAGAAGATTCTCTAGTTCCGTCCTCGTGTGAAATAACATTGCACCAATTTAGGCGTTAAAAAGCCGAGTGTAAACAGGTGCACTATCTAGGTAGCTATATATTCGGCTGATGGGGTGATATTGCGGCAGAGTACGCATGTAATTTAACTTGGAGCAATTTTTCGCGACGAGTTAATCTTTCAAACTTGAAAGCGAATTTTAAATTTCAATTCATGATTCATTATTTTTGGCTCATTTTCACAACCTAGTATTGCCCCGAAAGTCAGTCTGCATTCTTAAATGTTATCTTCAAATCCTTGATCCATTGTTTGAAAAATTATGAAAATAAAATGGATTTATTATTGCCCCCATCTGAACAGTCCTTTCGTTCGTCACGGCTGCGCTCAGAAGGGTGTTTGAGTTTTGCTAAGCAACGTCCCACATCTGCAGGGTATTTTGGTAACTAACAGCGGTACTGGCCTCGCCAGCAGATTTCTATTTAGCGTTTATCCGCCTCGCCGCGAATATCCTCGTATCAATAAATATTGTCCTTAAAACGTCATTTATACTACCTATTTTCGGATAAGTAGGATTATTCCTCGAGGGCTAATACCAGACCTATGCCAGACAAATGATAATTATGTTTCTTATGCTCTCGTCACAGTTTGATACCAATGACTCGTTCCCGACTTCCGTATGTCAGTCCGAAGCTAATGCCTATCTGACGCGTGGGCGCGGAACGGGTACGCGAGGAAGAATTTGCCTGAACAGCATCAGCTTAAATAAATATAGTAGAGAGTCTCGCATTAGAGGCCCACTTTGACAACATGCTATATCCCTCCCTAAATATGAATAGGGTTTTAAGTCTTGGCAAAATAAACAGTCTCTAAATCACACGGCTGGGCATGAGAGTTCTCATCCAAGCGACCAATTCAGCGGAATAGTAAGAAATGCCGACTTCTGCAGACTGGATCTCTCTCTCCGTCTTTTAAGCTTTATAATCCTTTTATTCTCTTAGTCAACCTTTTGTTCGGGTGTCCTCATCGTAGGCTAACAGAACACTGATTCACCAAAAATCGTTTCGACCTGTCAGATGGTGAACAGTGGCTTACCTTTGACTGGGGACTGTCCTCCTAAAATAATTAAGTGTATTAAAAGGCACCAAAATAACTAGGGTAATGAGAAGCAACATTTTAAAATTTCGCTCTTAACGTGCATACTTTCGTTTGGGAAAAGGCTACCTATCAGACACTGAACTGAAAAAGCTAGTTGACACTCGCACGGTGATTGGTTCGGACACATGGTGCTGTTCGCCCGTTGGTCTGATTTCGCATGTCGACGAAGCTCGTGTGTCAGTTTACGCGGAAGTCCCGGCTCAACTTGGTTCGGTTCGCCTGAGTCGTGCGAAGGCACAGCTTTAGGCGTGAATCGAGTGCTGACCTCTTCGCACGCGCGTTGCCCCTCCTGGCAGACTTAACATGCTCACCGTCATTCGTCAAAGTCATGATCGTCAAGGTCAGCGAGCGCCGGCGGCGGCTCTGCCTGATTTGGTCGTTTCGCGTGGCCTTTCAAAAGCGATTTGACAAACGCGTCCGGCCCAAATCGATTGCTGCTCGGTTGCTTGTTTATAAGCTTTTTGTTATTCGTCCTCGCAATTTTGATGCCTTGTCTTGTGATTTAGGCAAGTCAGCTTTGCCTGTCATATGTAGTGTGTTGACGGTTTCCAATTTCTTGATATTTTGGCAGATTTTGAATAATTCATATTGACTTAACTGTGAAAAACTTGGCGCCTCAGTGGGATTCGAACCCACGCAGTAAGGGGGAAGGCTTTAGTACAGTCAACGCTCTAACCAATTTGATGTCACAACTATTTCTAACAACGACAAAGGAAATTGGAACGTCGTCTTTGGCATATCCGCTGGAGTCGGTTGGTCGGTTGCAGTTCGAGCAGACATGAAATGCTAACCCAGGAAAATTGACCTTTAAATCCACCATAGATCGTCAAACTGTCGACGCAAGGTCTGACGCACAGTCCGGTCTAATATTTGGGTGAAATTGGCTAACGATTAAAGTAGGCTGAAATGGTCACTCCAGTCTCTCTTGTCATTTTAAGTGTTATCTTTCGAGTAATGCTTGCTCGCGTTATTCACCCACCTGAAAGAACTCTAGACCAGTACTCCATAATCCGCCTTCGGGGAATGACAGATCGGCAAATGTCAGCCCTATGTCAGGTTAAATATTCGTGATCGCAGAAGTCAGGTTATGGGTCCGTGATTTATTGGCAAAGCGTCGGCATAATAACCTGCTGAAATAGAATTGAGGCTGAAGATCTGCCGAACTAAGATATGACTCTGTCTATGGCAGGCCAATCGAATATGGTCCTTCCCGTCTCTGTTGGTGATGGCTCGCCAAAAACTGGAGGTTGGAGTGTTGCGGAAGGATAGAACATTTATCGTGCCGTTCGGATAGATTAACAAACGACGCTCCCAAAGGATAGAGGCAGTTCTGTGTTTAACCCAGTCAACAGTTGCCTGTGCATTGCGAGGACTGGGTCGATTTAGAAATTAAGCCTTCTGCAGCCATCTCAATGGCAGAAATACTTTATTGTGACTTCAGTTGAGAAAATTCGCAGGGTTCTAGACTCTTCGAGAACGCGCTATCTGTCTCACCTCTCTCCTATAGAATGCTTCGGAGACTCAACCAGACAAGTCTGCAGGAACTTTGGGATCTCCTAATATGCCTGACCATAGAGAGAGACATAAAGCGCTGAGTTTGTTTGCAAAACGCCACAGTAAATATCGTTTTCCCAGACTGACCCGTGTTGATCTGAACCAATGGTAAATCAATGTGTCCATACTGTCTCCTTATTAGTCTTGGTACATGCAACTCTTTCAGTTATTCCTTGCCTGTTCGTGAGCGAGTGAGGCAGTTATCCCGAAAATATCAGCGGTCCGTCATATTAATGACACATTTCCAGGTCTCATGCAATGTATAAGACAGATATGAACTTGCATGAGAAATAAAAGGTCAGTCTTCAGAGATGGCGTCAGATCAATTCAAGATTTCTTGCCGATATACTCCATAGATGTTACAAAACGTTAACTTTTATCTTTGGCACACAGCTGTAAACTCGCGTCTACTTCAAGTAGTATTTCAAAACAGTAACAGGAAAGCGAAGATTAGGGAAAATTATTTCAACCCAATGAAAATATATATGAACGTACGCATGGGCAAACCATTGCTGTCATTGAGTGTTTTGTCTATGAAATAAACGAACCAGTTTAATATAGTTGAAGAGAGATAGAACAATCTTCGACGCGCAAAGGGAAAAATAGGCCTTGCATTAAATGGCCAGCCTGCAAACTTCTCCAGACAAAGGTTGCCATCCCCTAAAGCAAGCAACCGGGAGATAGCAATGAACTCGTTAGGGCATGCACATCGAGCTGTGAAGCCACTTACTCAGCAATGACCATCGTATTCCCACACCAGGTTAGGGCATTAGAATACAGTACGTGGGTTAACTCATGAAATGACAACCGAAATTCTGAAATGCGTTTTCGCTTCGAAAAGATTAATTAAGTAGGGTTGTAAAACTAATCATCGTTCACAATAATTCTCTAATCCTCCCGATACCTCAGGATGTCGGCATTTGAGTAAACGTCATTTCGGCTGCGTGAAAAAAATAAACTCTGTAAAAAAGGACTACTTAATTAGCATTAATTTTCTCGCTGATTCTCGATGCCCCTAAATGTCCAATTAGACTTCATTTAAAAAATGTACAAAAATATTTATTCTTTTGCTTATCGGTAGACAATTACGTTTTCTAATGTTATACTCGAAAGAAAGGCACAATTCGCTTTTCAAAAACTTTCCCAATTCCCGAAAAAATTTGAACCCGCTATACCGGTACACTTAGATTCGGGGTTTCAAAGCTACAAGTTGTATATTTTCCGCATATAAAAAACCACACATTTCTCTACGGTAATAAAAATGAACCATATAGAGTTTATAAAATTTAGCAGTGGATTTGATCCATATTGTTGACTTTACAAGCCACATTGTTAAATGGGGAGACATGAAGATTTATGAACGGCCATTTCACGGTATTTAAAAGTCCCTCAATTAGAAACTTTTTTAAAACCAAATTCTGTCCATCGTTTGAGTATAAAATTAAAAGAAGACGTACTTATCTACCGAGTGAGAAAAATAATGAATATTTTTATGCTTGTTATCTATGAAATTTATTAGACTTTTAGGGGCATCGAAAATCAAGTAGAAAAATTCATGCCACTTACAGTGAGTGACCGATCTCATGAAAGTTTGGCCGAAATTCTAAAATGCGTTTTCGATTAGGAAGGATTACCTAGGCGCCGCTGTAATACTGATTATCTCGCGGCATAATCCTATAATATTTCGCACTCGGCAGGATGACAACTTTAAAATACACTTCTGTTCAATCTCCTGTAGAAATTGTGCCCGGTAAAAATTAACTACTTAAGTGGCATGCATTTTTTCACGCTGATTTTCGATGGTCTTATGAATTGAAGTATATTTTAGGAAAAACACGAACAAAAATATTGTTTCTTATACTCGTTTGATAGACGATTACGTCAGCTTCATATTTTATACTCGAAGGAAGACGGTAATTGGATTTTTAAAAATTCTTATAATTGCCAAATAATTTGGAGCCTGTTTCACTAGCACTTGGCGATTTCAATCTACAAGGTGCATGCGTTCCGCGTAAAGAAAATCACATATTTCTCTATGCCTTTATAAAGATATCGTTCAGAGTCCATTAAATTTGGCAGTGGATGAGGACTATGTTGCGCATTTCAAGAGACTTAGCGAAAACTTATTGTTTTTATGGTTTCTATACCATATAGTTGATTTTGCAAGACCGTTGGAAATCAACGGTTGGCATCCTGCCGAGTCCGAAATGTTATAAGATTATGCCGTAAGATAATCAGTATCACAACCGCGCCTAATTAATCCTCCCAAATTGAAAACGCATTCCAGAATTTCCGCCAACGTTTCATGAGATCAGTCACTCACTGTACCTAAGAGGTTATTTTAGCCCTGTACCTTCCAACGCCGGTCCTCCTTTTTGTCAAGGTGTCCTTTATGACAATCTACCTCGTCTTTATGTAGACGTATGATTATGTTTCCTCAGCAAACGTGCATTGTCGATTGATCCCCGAACGAAATTCGCTCCCGCCAGTGCGGCAGACTGTCCGGTCATTGCTGATAGTCAGTCGGTTGTGTCCGTTTGCGTAGTAAATTTTGTTTGTTTTCTTCTGTCCAGATGATTTTTCATTTTGAAATCCGCTATAATCTTACACCTTTGTATGACATGTTGCTTATCGATTCGGTTATAGGCTGTAGGTGTATGCCCTGGAGACTCCACATTTCCTGATTGCTTAATCAATAAGTCAGTTTTCACCGGAGACGGAGAGGATTAAATTTGTTTTTTTATTTAGGCATACTCAGCCTGTATTGAGCACACTGATACGCAACAGCGACCCCTCACAGTTTTCAGGCTAACATTGAAAAATGGCTTTTTAAAACTAATTTGTTACTTAAAGAAACGGAGGACAGCACTGCTTGCCAATAATTAATCCAGCCAAAACCTCTTAGTTACCAGCACAGAATCTTGGTTTTAAGGCAAGCCCCGGATTTTGACCAGAGACCAAAACTGCCAGAGCCTCTACATTCCGTCACGCAAGCTGGACAGCACGTTGAGCGCAGCTCTCATGCCGTTTTGAATAGTCTTCGCCAAAGCTCACAAATTTTAAGTCTGTTTTTAGTAGTAAAACGTGTAGATCAGTAACTGAGGAACTGGTCTGATGTTTGCATATGGCGACTTCTCACCGCGAATAAATCAGAAGTGACCATTAAGTCATCTCTTTTAATCCTGGCCAGTCACAATTTTATCCAACGATCTACAATTTCTGGTGACGTCAACGCATTCTCCTTCGACAGTTATGAGACCGCTCTGCCGTCTACGTTGCATAATGTGTAAAAAACCTGAAGAAGGAACCCCATTCAGGAGGCGGTTTTTTGAGCTCTAGCTCAACCCACCCCAAGGTTCCATAGAAATCACTAGTGATTTGGTACCTTTGATCCATGACTTCGAACTAATGACTCCGAACTGCGTCATTCCGCCATAACTCATCTAAAAACGTCCTAGTTTTTGGTTATGTACTTCTGGACTCATGGAATCCACAAACCTTTGGGGCCTTCGGGCAGTGCGTATGTAAACTAAGTGCATTTTACGCGTCTGACCTACGTCAACCGGCTTCCAGTCAGCCCAGCAAATAGCAACTACAAATGAAGCCTCCCCTTCGAGTTTACAGCACTTAAATAAACGCTCTTCAAAATCACAAGAGGCTGCAGAAACAACCCTTAAAATGCGGATTTTCTCACAGTCAGTAGCTCCACGGCAATCACTTCCCGACGCTGGAGAAAAAAGCGCATGAAGACGGTCTGGCTTGACTATCGCGGGAATTCAGTGACTCGCGCTGCCGGTAAACTCAATTATGGAGTGTGCGTACTAGAATTGCTGGCGCGTTCTATGCAAACAGCCCGGCAGGTCTGAAGCCTGACAGCTCTCTGTGCTTACCCGAGGTGTGTCTACCTCAGAATGAAGTCGTGACATGAGTCCGCTTGGCAAACGCCAGCAACGCCGGTGGGCTGGAAACGGTATATGTATGCCTGCCCAGAGCGGAACAGAGCACATTTCGTGAATCGGAGAAGTACACACTGCAATGATTCAACACGACGCTGTGGCAAGGAACTCGGTCATTCAAAAGTCCACCGCGGTGGTGGCATCGACTGAGATCTCAACACAGCCCCGAAAATCCAGCGCGGACGCGACGCAGTGCCCTGTCCATTCGTTTCCTGTTGCCGCCAGGTTCATCACAGTAGACAGGGAATTTTTACAGGGGTTCGAGGGAGAGCTCGATGACGGTCACGGCAAGTTTTATCAGGGCTATCAATAGGCCTTGGAATATCCCAGCTGAGTTGCTATTCCTTCCCTGTATGGCAAGCTTTTTTTAAAAAATGTATGCTCTTGATGCTGTTGTCTTCTGAACTGAACGAGTTCATTTCCGGTTTGTGCCCAGTTGAATTTGCCAGCACAGGTGGTGTGAGAGTCATTATTAAAGGTTACCAGAATTTTTAGAATATTGGAATAAATGTATAATTGACATGAGACGCTGATTAATTGGTTTTACACTTTAAATACAGAAGACGGCTGTAGTTAAATGTCGACACTCGTTCTTATGAACTAATCAACCAACTTTATTCACGTTTAGTAGGATGCTGGCTTTTTTTAAACCACCTTCCAGCTATTCGTTTCAGTTACGGTTGTGAAGACCTTGTCACTTCTGTAGAGCTCACTGGTTGACTAATATTTTAGATTTGCATTATGTCAAATCGTATTTTGAAGTAAGAGCAGATAAAAACATTTGAACTGACGATTTTACAATGTAGGCATCGCGCTTTTACAAAACTGGGAATTTTGAAGAAGGGGGTGTTTGAGTTTGAAAAATATCTATAATTTAAAAAAACAAACCGTCTTGTGTTCACTTAAAATTAATAAACTGCAATTGATATGCACATTTTAAAGTAGAGTCGCCTGACGAATTATGGTTCAGTGAGGAGATCTTTAAATATTTAAAAAGTTCTAACAGATGTAGATCAGGCTGTATCTGCTATACGTTTCATTAAGAATAAAAAGATTCGTTGCGATTTTTAAAACTGCAACACACCTTCCCTTCAAAGCCATATCTAAAGAAAACGAACTTCCCTACCAGTATGTCTTAAGAATAACTTTTATCTCTGTAGAACACATGATCGAATTTATAAAAAAAGTAAAAAGCAATGAAAAAATACGCCAACAAAGGTGGGGATTTGTTCACAAAGGCGACTGATGAAGATAGGTGAACAGGTGCTCAACGCAAAGCAGTGTCCTGGGACGTAATATCGGCTGTGTTTTTGTAAGTGTTACATGATTTTCAGCGTTGCATATGTTATTACTGACTTCTATTGAATGTGATTTTTATAGAACGTCCTTTTAAGTCGCACCGACCGGGTGCCCATATAACAAATTGCTTGGTCCGCTTTTATCATTTGGGATTATCCAAAACCTAGCTTGCGCAGGACTGGGCCTTTGTCGAAATGAACGGATGGGGGGCACTTACTAAAGAAGGACACTAATCGGTAACTCAAAGTCGTGTATGGCATGAGGTTCAGGGCAAAATCAAAGTGCGATTTCTCCCGACCAATAGACACAAAAATGACAGAAAAAGACAATCCACTAAGCTCGCATAACATTTCAACAAACGTTTTTGAACCAAAATCTGCTCTGACACATACCATCACCTGATAAGCGCAAACCAAACCTAAATTGATGTTTTCGACCCTTTGGAAAGTTTCGCAAAAATGGATACTTTCGATATAGAGACACACTGGCTTATAGTTTACACCGCGTTTGCACTTACGAAACCAACTCTTAACGCTTAAAAACACGCCTATCTCAGTGGTCCCCAATGGAAAGGCCTCCAAGTACTGGAACAGTATCGTATTCATTGTGTAGATGACAGACAACGCGTATAAGCCTCGGTTTTCAGTTGCATTTTTAAATGGTCCGTGTCGTTTACGCAGTCCAACATAACAATAAGTGCTCCTTCTTATAAAAGTGTGAAAAGTCTTCCTCTGAATCTTAAGCCGAAGGCTACAAGTTATGGACATTTTGTTATACCCTGTCTTATTCGCGGATGCTGTCTATGAGGATATTAATTTACTCCACTTGTGTAGGTGCCCAGTAGGGAAGTTTCACCATCTTTCTCGACAGATCGATAAAATAATCCATTTATATTCTTTCAGGAGGAGAACCTACGGGAGGTTTGTTTGAGTTAATAGTGTTTTACGGACAAACAATTAAACAATCTGCGCACAAAAAACAAAGTTACACAACAATACTTACGGCATCCAATGGCACGGGATCCACTGCGACCAACAACATGCACTACAAGCAAGGAAATTTTTTAAAAAATTGGCTTGCGGCGAAAGACCATGTTCATTTATTGAAGTAAATGTGCGGTTTCCTAGCATGTTCTGCAGGCCTGTCGACATGAATCACTTGGGCACTTCTATATGGCGAACTTTTATTCCTGAGTTTCCGGAGGCTTCATTCTAACCTCCTTATTAGGGCCACTTCAACGTGCCATCATAATTAACTCATGCGCAGTTTAAGGCTCCCTGCCGGCACCCTACGGTCTGAATGGGTCTCTTGACGTCCCTCGCATGCAAGTCTGCATGTTCCTAATCGTCATCCACTGGGTAGGAGTCAATCGTGAAATGTCCGCCCCAGCGGTCGGAGAGTCCGAGTCGGAGTCCTCCGACTCCCGAACTGAAGTCGGGTAGTGGCTGAATGATGATTATAATGATGATGACAACGACGACGACGACGATGGTGATGACGATAATTATAATAATGATTTTGATGAAATAGGTGAGTAGGTGCAGGACCTGGTTAGTGAATTTTCAGGCCAATCTCATGAAATATTAGCTGAAACTCGGAAGTGCGTTACGATTAGAAATAACTAATTAGGTGCGGTAGTAGTATTGACTACCATGCAGTATTATCCTACAATGAGTCAGTCCCGCCAAAATGCCACCGTTTGAATGAGTTCCCCTCGGATCGCCTGCATGAACCGCACTCGGTAAAAAAATGACTGCCTATGTGGCATGAAATTACCTCCTTGATTTTCGGTGCCCCTATATAGTTATATTCACTTCACGGAAAACATTCTTGAAAATATTCTTTCTCATTTTGTAGACGATTGTGCTTATTTTAATGTACACTTTAAGGAAGGGTAAATTCCGCCTTAACAAATTTCCGGTTGCCGATACAAGCATAGTTCCCGGAATTAGCTGATAAGAGGTAAAAGTAATCATTGGAACACACACGGGCTTTATTCGCCTGAGGTTTTGAATTCTCACTTAAAACCGTCATCAGAGACAGTGACCAGTTTCTGTCACTGTATCAGATAATGGGTTCAAGTGAGAATCCGAAACGTTAGACAAATAAAACCCTCATTCCAGCGATCGCCTCTACTTCTAACCAAGTTTCTAATTATGAGATCTTCGAGACAGTGAAATTTCCATGTATACAGCATTGCGGCAGCATATCAATTAATGCTACTAATTAAGTATACAACACGACAAAATGTCATAGGCGCAAGATGACTTCTTATTAAGAATCCAAAGAAAACCGTGACTTTCTTTATGGGATAATATACGGCATCGCGTTTGAGACCCTAGACCCAAGGCCCAAGCCAAAGCTGGGTTCAAACTTACGCAGAAATAATAAACCGCGTTAAAAGTGAATGTTGCATCCACTTTGATGATAAAACTGGATGGAGGCGTAATCTTCTACCTAATGATCACTTGAAATAACATATTGTGCACGTATACTACAAGATAATCGAATGATTAGGGACATTGAAAATAGGCAGAATGTTATTACCGGCAAAGACAAGGGAGACTGGAATAGCTATTTCTGGCTTATTAGCCGTCCTCGCCATTCCAGTCTTCCTTGTCTTTGCCGGTAATAATATTCTGCCTATATCATGCGTCGCTGTGCGGCTGCTGGCTGGAATCGAGAGGGAGAACACAACGGGACGAGTGAGTTCCGTAAGAACGATCAGCGAGCGCTCCTCCACCATTGAATTAAAAATCGATAAGAAAGTTGAATGCTATAAATGTGGTCATTTTTTGCCAAGTGCCGTTTATGCGGGTGGGCCGTAAATAGGCTCATTCAAAAGAGGGCATCCTCGCGTGACTGAAATAATGAGAGATTATGCTTCACGACAATCAATATAACAACCTCGCCTGATTAGTCCTTTTTAATCGAAAACGCATTTCATAATATCGGCCAACACTTTAGGGCATTGGTCATCTACTGCGTTTTCAGCCTACAGACCGATTATTCGCTGATTTAGCGTGCATGGTTTTCAAGGTACTTGATTGTTTTAAAAAGTGTCCTAAAATTTCAAACACTTCATTACTGAGGTTAGAAAACTCCGGAAAAGTGTTGGTCCTACAGTAGCTGCACATCCTCGAGGTAGGAATCATGCCTTAATTGACAAGTTACCTTGAGTGCTGTTAACTGCCCTGTGCCTTCTCTTGAATCCCTCAGTGCTACTTAATGGGTTGTATTCCCTTAAGAATGAGAGCCTATATTCTACGCTAACATTAATGAGACCTGTGCAACAGATATCCTTCCGACGCAGTGTTTTCAAGGCAAGGCGTCGAAACAAACATACAAGAGGAGCTGCCTTACTGTCTAGGTTTATGATAAGATAATTACGTAGGTTGGTGTGAGTGGAATACGTGCGAAAAATTTGTCTTTGTTTTTGTTTTAGAATACTACAATGAATTGTCTTTTAGCGACGATGTATGGTAGGATGTCTGCCTTTTGTGGCAGATTTCCGTTAACTTCGGAACTCCCAGGGACTAGGGTTGGCAGTTAGTGTTAGGGGTTAGCGTTAAACCCCATATTAACACCGGTCTCGTATGGCAGGCGGCTGGGGCTTTTCTACTGCTGGTACGGCTACGAAATAAGATCCGAAGTTCACTTCAGCTCCCCTTACTGTCAGTATTGAATCGGAACAGTTGGGAGTTTTGTAACTTCACGCTTACAGATAAAAACCGGGCATTTTGATGGAATTTAGGATTAGGCTTAGCTGGGCGGCTGACATTGCTTCTAACTCAGTGACAGTAGATTTAAACTACATTTACCGCATCTTTTCCTCCTTTATCTACCTGGGCCTAGTGACGCGACAGCGGTGAGGCTAGATTGGGCGTCGGTACAGTAGGTGGGCTAACTCAGGAAATGTCAACCGAAATTTCGAAATGCCTTCTCGTTTCTAAAAGATTAATTAAGTAGGGTTGTAAAGCTAATCGTCATGCAGCATAATTCTGTAATGATCTAATTACTTCAGGGTGTCGGCTTTCGAATGAACTTATTTTCGACTGCATACAAGAACTATACTCTGCAAAAAAACGACCACTTAGGAAGAGTGCAGTTTTCTTATTAATTTTCGATGCTCTTGAAAATTCAATTATATTTCATGGAAAACACTATTCATTCTTTTATTTATTCCGTAGACAAATACGTCTTTTGTCGATTTTATACTCGAAAGAAGCGTATAGTTTTGTATCAAAAACGTTTCTAATTGCAAGATTTTTCAATACCGTGAAATAGCCATTCGCAAAGCTCATGGATCTGTGTCTACGAATATGGCTTGTAAAGTTAACAATATTGCTCAATTACACTGCTAAATTTAATGAACCCCATATGGTTTCCTCTTATTCCGTAAACTGAAAATATACGGCTTGTAGTCTTGAAACCCTAAATGCAATTTTAACAGCAGATCGGGTTGAGAATTATTTGCGAATTAGAAAAGTTTTTTAAAACCGAATTTTGCTCTTTTTTCGAGTATAAAATCGAAAGTAGAGTGGGTAAAAATGAATATTTTTATGCAGGGTTTCCATGAAGCATAATTGCATTTTTAAGGCCCTCGAAAATTAATTGTGAAATTGCATGCTTCTTAGGTAGTACGAGAAGGCATTTCGAAATTTAGGTTAACATTTCATGAGTTAGTTCAACCACTGTAGCTGACCCCTCATGGGCATGCGCCTGGGCGTGCCACCACACCTCCCCGTGTGTGGCATTTATGGGTCCCCATCCCCAAAAACACCTGAAATGTCCTGATCCGGCCCCCCTCCTCGTTGGTCCAGCGCATCTACTGCGTGACCCGTCTTAGGGGCACGCATGACCACCGCGTGAGACTGACAAAACGCATTAAGAACGCGTCCTGTATGCACACAGTAGCACACTGGTGCTGTTAGCCCCCAACCCATGCCGTCTCAATGAGTCTACATGTTTGCAGACAGCGAATAGCTGTGTGCTCCTCATCCCTTCTGTGTGGCATTTTCACTTGGCGAGCGGATGGAAGTCACACGGAGCCACACCTCACAGTAGGCCTCCTTCACTACCTGTTCTGCATAGTATTTAAAAGGAGTGAATGGATAGGCTTTCAGAGTGATGAGAGTATGTCAGTGCTGAAGGTCACGATATGACTCATGTTAACGAAGTCAAAAATCAGCGGGTCGCTTATTCGTCATGCAAAGCTTGCGAGGAGGCTTGTAGTCGATGTGAATCTGCTCACTAAGCGTGCCGAAACATGCGCACAGTAGGTACTGTCAGCATGTAAGCCAGTGGGATCCTACTTTTCTGATGGTTGTTTGAATTGACATTTACACACCTGTTTTCACGTCTCATTCCAGACAAAAAGACCTTAGTTATTTCTTCCCATTTAAGGTAGTCTTAGTCACAATTCTTCACTTCGCCCTGAGGGGCTTCCTTCTTTAACCAAAACATGCTCAAGCAGTGCTTGCCGCCATCTGCCTACAACGGGTTGATTATGAAAGTCTTGGTTTGAAGTAATCGAATGTCCTCTAGTGGCTAAGATTTCATCAGAAGTGTATTTGGTCCGTCAGGATGCTCAAAGAATAATGGTAGTAAATATGTACCGGTTGCCACAGCACTGCACATTCCTACGCGAAACGGCAAGACTCACAAAATAAAAACTGCCCGTTATACGGCTGGATTTATGTTAAGTTCCAGGAAGGCTTACCTCTGTTCGTTTCCTAACTCCAATCCCAAGACTAGCCTTTCCTATACCTTTAAACCGAACCCCAACCCTTGCCCTACGCAAACTTAAGCTTAACTCTGACCCTTACATCTCTGTAATTTTTCGTAATGCCACCTGAATTGCGGAGGGATCTTTTATTCCTGTGTGTTCTCGAGAACGCTTTCGAACGGTCTTACAACACCGAAACAGAGGTGAGCTAGTTCAAACAATACATGAGTAGCATCAGTAAAAATAAGCATATAGGGCCTTAAAAATTCTCATAATTAGACTTCACTAGAGATCGAAATATCCCGGCTCGGAGAAGTGAATCTGAAGAAGACGTAATGTCTTACAAAATAACTATTATATAGTCTTCTTCTGCATTGCTCCTGTTGAACTTTATTTACTTTACAAGTTACAGAAAACTACTCAACAAAGTGCATGTTGCTTGATTTATCATTTTTTTGAAGTTTATTCGCCCATGTGACAAGAAAGAAGTTCGGCAAAGAACAGCCAGACCGCCATGTAGGAATCAAAATATGCCTGTTACAAGATCCGAATCTATTGCCCCTCAAGTTCATACATTTTTCTATTTAAAAACATAAGTAACTATTTAACTCTCATGTTAAATGTCTCTCGTTGCATGCTGACCTAGAATTCGCGTGGGGTATCGGGGGTTGCAACCACTCCCAATGCTTACTAATCTACGATCCTGAAGTGCATACTTCTGTGTTCAGTTAAGGATGATATTAGACATCTTACCAAAGTCTTGCTGCATTGGACAAAGTACAGCTAAATATCTGCAAAGGGCTACAGTCTTATAACATTGTTTAATTTAAATGCGCACAGACTAAGACGAAAAACACGCTTACCGGTTGAGGAGTTGGGTGATCCTCCTGGCGTAAGTCAAATACAGCCGATGTGTTAGTGGATCAAAATAAAATATCTACTGAATATTCATTAAGTAGACGGTCTTGTTGTGTTTTGCATGCACGTCCTGATACATTTGGCCGTGAAATTTAGCTTAAGTAGTAACTCTTAAAACAAGCAATTTACCGCGACCGCTTCAAAACGCAGCTCAAAAAGAAAGGAAAATTAACTTATTGCGCATATTAGCTACCATAATGGGCGGCTGTTTTGACTGACAACATTACCTATCCACCATCAAACACCTACAGCTCTATTGTGATGAGGATTTTCAAAACTGGATAAAGTCGGTAATTTAGAAACTTGTTGCAAAGAGTGAAACTGGACCAAAAGTTAAACGGTAAATGCGTTTACCTTCTGTTCACAAGGTAATGCCTTTGTTGATTGATCGCATTCCTAACAGAATAACGGAAAGCTTAGATCGGACATTCGTGAAATCGTAAATTATGAGGGATGTAAATAAATCTTTTAACTGTGAAATCCCCAAATTTAGCGCTTAAGGATAATATAGGCGAATTTAGCCTTCATACTTGAAACAGCACATCGAGCACGTCTACCGTGATCTTTATAGGCTGTCTACTAAGTCTATCCTGCAAGTCGTTATCAAAGGACTGGAGGCCGCATTATCCGGCCTACGTTTCTTCTCGAATCAGTCCAAAACCGTAGGCCAATTTGAGGGAGGTTTTCCCATTAGCAAGGTTTTGTTCCAATTTGGATGTCGGTAGTTGTGCTTCATGACAGTATATTCCAAAACCCATCACTTCGTAAACTGACAAACTGCCGATCAGCCAATATGGCGGATTTTCCAGCGAGACCTGTTATATGGGAAACGAGTCGTCAAAACCTAATCCTTCAAACGATGTTACTAGTAGAGGACTGGACGAAAACGAAATGCAAAAATATTTGCACAGAAGCGTTTCGGGCGTATTTTTCTTTGGTTGAGCCAACATATCGTTGTGCACAGATTCCTGATTGTCCAAAATTTCAAAAGAAGAGCTAATTTGTGGCGCCTTCTTCTGGTGCTCCGGGTTGTTAAAAAGCTCAGCAGAGCTCCATATTACCTCCCGTACTGTAAGAGCAATTACGTCAACGAGAATTGATCAACCAATTGTTAAGGCAGTTGCATAATAAGTAAACACTAACCGCTTGATCTTTGGCAGTGGGACTCTAAATGAATACAAAGCATGTAAGTTTGAGAAAGTTGTTGCAAGTGCTCTAGTGCAAAGGAAATACTCCAGGACATGACCTTATTCATTATGAAAAACTCGGCTGGCCGAGCACTGGGAGTTCTTCGCATCACGAGTGACCACGTTCCAGCCAGCCCCACACTTTCAAGGGATGTTGAGCCTCTTCACACGGCAACCCCGCAGACCAGAGACAACGGGGTGAGATATGCCCTCTGGCGGTTACTTTCATAAAGTCGGCCTACCTCTGGGGCTGGTTGCCTCGATTCCGCGCTAGGTGGGCTGGAATTTTACGAATTGACATATCGGACGACGGTGAGTGTGCGCCCAGCCAAGACCTCTTAATTCGGAGAAGGCAGGGTGTAGTTGACACAGTGTTTACTGGACCAACTACACAACCGTGCAGGGGAGACTCGATCATAAAGAGGTCTCCGTCGAAAGTAACTTAAGCCCCATTCAGTGGACCCTTCAGGACGACAGATCACTTCTGGGCACATTATAGGTGCTTCGAATTCATGTGAAAAAGATTATCTCAAAGGAGACTTCCCGTGCTCCTAACTGGGTCTTCCAACTCGTCAGAGTGGAAATGACGTGGTCCGCTCAGCCGCTACCGAGTCGGCGAATTCACGGACAGCATATGGTGGACTAATCATCAGTGAAGGTTGGCTGTGAAATAGGCAGGCCTAGGGATCTGACGAATCAACAGTCGCGGATCAGTGAAGGCAGTGTCAGGGTGGTCCGGTGGGCTTACTTCTGGCAAACTAACCATCGTATAATGCTCTGCGCTGTCCGATGTTGATGTCGCAGACATAAGTCGACACCGAATACGTCCAATCCGTCACACTTGCACAGTCGGCTTGGCCAAAGTGAGTTTTGAGCCTTTGCGCTGAGGAACCTCCCATGCTGGCTACTTTGCTGTGTGTTATACAATTGGCGTTACAAACACCCAGAGGCCTACTGGCTAACATCTTGAAATAGCACTATTGAACCACGACGCAAATAGTAAATTTAAGCAAATGTCTGAGTATGAAAACGATGCTTTTGAACGGAAAATTGCCTCCAGACTTCCAGCTGAGTCTCGGGAGGTGGTGGAGTTGTACTGGCCAATATACCATATCCGAACACATGCCAAGAGAAAGCTAATGATGCTTTAGTCTCAGTGAAAAGCGAAAAGGCTATTTTTTCCTGTTAAAACCCCATACCTTCGGCCGTATGTTTCCATATTTTTAAGTCAAGGTTCCAAAATTATGGTCCTTTTTAAGTAGGCGATACGTAATAACCCCAAGGCCTTTACTTAGCGGGTATCACTGGGTATTCATCCATAAATATCTACGTCCGCGCACGGCGAAATCAGACTGCCTACGCCAGAATCAGCAGAATTGAAGAAAAGACATGAACAAAATTCTGTATAGAAGTCGTATGCAGTTGATGCCATACTTACCGCTTCATTTTCAGCTTCTGCGCCCTATATGGCAAGCAAATGAAGGTAAACTTTTAATAGTGTAAGGAGCCAATGAGAACGTAACATGCTTTAAAATAAAAAATATTGTCGGTATTTCTGTGTTTTGTTGTATTAATTGAAAAACACTCGAGTTCTTGTCAAATACCAATCAATGCAGATTCCGAGCGTTTGTGAATAACCTGGCATGATAATTTATTTAGGTAACAAATAATAAACAGACAGTGTGCTTCTATAAATGACAAAGGGACCTTTTTACAGATTACGGTCACTTTATGGCAGCCCAAAAGTCATTTCAGCAATTTTTGATCCACAGTAATTTCCTTCCGCATACCTCCTCAGCGTTTGCTTGCGAACTTAAACTTTAGATCTGTGATTGCATAAGGCCGTAGAAACTATTTATTCTTAGGGAAAAATGTGGACACCACTTTGCTAGCTGGAGTCGTCAACCCTGATAAAAATGTCAGGAATAACCAAATGGTGCACAGCCTATGGCAAAATCGCAGATGAGAGGTTAATTGTTGATGAATTATAGCTCTTTTGGATAAGGCATTAGCATACTGTTACACAGTGGCATCTCAAAGCTAGGCATCCAAGTAGAACAGTAAAACAATCTGGAAACAAACCGGATCTTCTTTCTTATCGGCGCTCTAAAAAAGAATGTTTTGCTTAAAATTTAGCGAAAAAACCTAAAACGGAATAAAACAGTTTATTTGAAGTGAATTAACATTTTTGAGTAAATCTAGGGTTTGTACCAAATGTAACCGTTTAATCGAAAGTGAAAAACTGAAGCGACTCTTGTAACATACGACCTGTGCTGCCCATTACTGGGACTTGTCAGCGTACACTGCATTTTACTTTCACAATCAAAGTTTAAAATACAATCAGTATGGTTATGTCCCGAGTCAGTAAAATTCCAAGATCCAACGGGATACGTTGGTTGCTTTCCGACTTTGGCCTAACGCTGAGGTCTGAAGAAGTTTAAACAGCAAATCCGCGTTTATCATTGCAGTCGCATTCTTGTGATATATAGAACGTGGAACCTACAAGTGAATAGCTAAATTCAGAACGTTTCGATATCGTGATACACTTGGCCAGAGGCGAATTATTGAATGGTGCAGTACCTAACAGTTCGGCCGGGGTTTCCATCGATGGCCACCGCGTGCTAAACAGCAGGTTAGGAGCAGGGACGGTAGCTTGAGCAAGAATAAGTTTACAGTGATAGTGGACTTGTGCTGCGTCTCCCGCACTCTTTCCTCCTCTCCCACCTAGGCTCGGTGTCATGGCAGAGTCAAGAAGACTGAAGGTGGGACTGGGCTCAGACGACTGACGTCCCGGGAACCAACACCTAGGCGCGCCACAACACCCCTGATCCGCTAACACAAGAAAGGGGGACGGATTCCATCCCAACTGAGTAGCAATGCAATAAATGTTACACTAGGAAGGAAAAATTACAGCCTGAATCTCCGTCCTTCTCCTCACCGTCAGTTAGAATCCTTCCAACTCAGGGCTTTTAGCACACCGCGATAGTCTCAAGCGCGTCAGGCTGTTTGTAGTGGGAAATATGCGCTGCGAGTCGACATCAACCGCTCTTCCCTTACCCTTGCACCAGCCAGCTGTCCTAGCCGCTCAACTAACTGGGGCTGCGATAGAGATAGACGGCAGACAGAGCTAGAACAACCCTTCTGAAGAACCTACGGACGTCAACAAACCCTGCGCCCCGCACTGCACTTCGTTAACATGTCTGCGGCCCCAGATCTTACCCAATATTCTCTCGCATAGCTGAGTATTATTCCGTATTGCTTGTCAACAGTCATCATCCCTACCTTTGTTTGGCACATAAAACTTCCCCCACTTCTGGAAAAACCTACTCAGTGCGTGTTTACCAAAGTTTGCTTATCTTACATTGATTTCATCTAGTAAGTTCGCGAATGTGAATATGCCCTGAGGGTTAGCAGTTAACTAGGAGGCCGCGAAACTTGATGCTGTTGCTAATTCAGGTTTCCTTCACCGTTTAGATTTCGTTCTAATTTCAGGCGTTAATTCAACACATATTCTGCAGTATAAATGATATCTCCTTGGTAATTCGAACAAATGTTTGTAGTAAAAGCTTAACGGTCCTACCCATCTTTAACAATAAAAACCAGTGAAGATTTCGTGTGTTGATGATAGATTTTTGAAACGTGAAAGTCCCATCGTGCATCAGATGTGTTATTTCATAAAGCGCTAACTGAAATTATAAGATATGCTTTCTCTTCGGAAACATTTCGTAAGTAGTGTTGTAATGTTAGCCATCACACAATGTACTCCTAATGTACAACAGTCGCGTTAGGATGGCGACTCCTGAACGAGCTGCTCGTGACTACCTAAATAGTAGGAACTTTCCCTGCTGATTTTCGACGCCCTAATAAATCCAATTATATTCTTTAGAAAACGTGCATAAAATATTACTTCTCATGCTAGTGTGGCAGCAAGTGGACTCTTTTTGAGCTTCTAAAATCATTATTAGGCCCTGAATATTTTTTGAACCCGACCTGCGGTTACCCTTGCATTTAGAGTTTCCAAACTACGTGCTGCAGATAGACAGAGGAAAATCACCATTTCTCCAGACTACTAGGAAATGACCATTAAGGGTTCTTGCAATTGTGGAGTAGATGTGAACCACGTCGTATATGTTATAATCAGACTTAATGAACGTGTTAATTTGTGGCTGTATAAACGGACATTTCATGGCCTTAAAAATCTCACGATTAGAAACTCTCAAAGCTTAAATATGCCCTTGCCTCAAGCGTAAAATTTAAAGAGGACATAGTTTGCCAACAAACGAGTGCAAAAAAGAATGTTTTTGAGAATTTTTTCTACAGACTATAATGAAATTTATAAGAGCGTCAAAAAAAGACTTGACAAATGCATGCTACACAGATAGTTCTTTTTTTAAAGAACGTACTTTTACAGGTAGTCTGAAGTATTTTAGGCCTATGCTTCAAGAAAACTAATATTCGAACACTCACTTAAGAAATCTGTCTTATTTAAAAACGATTTTCATAATTTTGGTTAAAGTTCTACGGGACAGCACACCCATGACACTGACAGTTATCGAGATTATATAAAAATTATCCGCTGTGACAGAAAACCAACGCAAAATCAGACTGGACTGCAGGATAAGAAGTCTACCCAACAAAAAACGTAATACTTGTTTCGAATCATCAATAATCTGGATACTAACCGGTTCATCTTTTCTAATAGGACTCTAAAATTTTGACAAAGACAAATAAAGATGTTAATCATACCTTTTAAATAGGCGTAGTGGATGCAAATTAGATGACCAGTTGAATAAAACCTATAAATCGTACTGGAAATAGTTACAACCTAGTGCTGCTTACAATGTCCGCGGAAATTCGGCGTCTTTCCAAACGCAACGAACTTTTCATAAGAGGGTTGTTGGAAAGTAAAATTGTTGTATTCATTTTCTAGTAGACCGCATTTCCCTAAAGAAACGACGCCTGATCGAAATCGGGTGTTTTACCCTTTAAATGCAGTCCACTTATGACTGCGCGCTTTAGAATGCAAGCCAGTGCCTTCGTCTGTTTGTAAGATTTCCAAAATAAATGCTACATTAAATCTTGAGAACAGCTCAAATGCTCCCCTGCGTCCCCATGAAAATGGGTTTACTGCTCGTGAAAATGGCAGTATGTGTGGGTTCGGTTTCATGCTTTGTGTCCTGCATTACTGCATCACTGTAGTGTAGGCTGTAGGACTCGTTAGTGTAGGGATTTCAGTAATATCATCACAAATATGCGCATTCAAATGTCAGGTTTGAAGGTGCATTTTGCTACAAACCTCGTCTATGAAAGAGATTTCGTGTTAAACCACTTTATAAGATATGATAGAATGTGTACTCGGATCGAAAACGCACATAAAAACATATTGGTGGTTAATTTTGCTGGAGACAGTTCAGGCGTACCTTAAAGACAACCCAGACGAAAGTCAGAATGACCCTTCTACACCACGATTTATTCAAAACACTAAGTATTTCATTAAACTAGCGAAACTAGATAACACTTAGTGCCAAGAGATTACGTGCAATATTCTTCAAGTAAATCTGCACTGAGAAGAAGAGGGAATCAGGCATACAAGAGAATCATCAAGGCAGGCAGAGCACACAATTAGGAAAGCAGTCTTGAAAATGATAAAATAATATTTACGGTCCCTCTCAGGTATTCGAGGTATTTGAAGCATATGGAACAAATCTCGCAATTAAACGTCTAGTTGACTATTGAGTGTACATTTTGAATATATGTTAAAATTTCGTCTAATCCGTACTAAACTTGTGCGTACCCAGACTGTTCGCACTCTTCACAGTTAATTGTGTAAATTTTTTGACTTCATTGATGATAATAAATAACTAGTATTCGGACAAACCACGTCATGAAAAAAAACATTAAAACCAGAAAACTTTTCAATAAATTGGCATGAATTCTTTAATTGTTGCAATAATGGACATGATTAGTTTTTAGAGAGACATAAAATATATAAGTCGTAGGATCCCTGAGAGCCAGAGGAAAGGGTCACAGCACTATATTAGCCGAATTACACGAGAAAAACTTTTTGCTACGTTTTTGAGGACACATTTTTATGGGGTTTAACGTTTCTGACTTGGCGAGATCCAATTACTCGTCGTAATTAAGGCCAAATATATCAATATTTTGGTTTTCGTATGCATATTCGTCATTGTCGTTGTGTCTGGGAAGACTAGTGTTTATGCATATGTGGTATGGCACTAGATGCCTTAAGATTTCTTAATAAGAGAGAACATTCAAGACGCAAAGAATATTTTTTACCGCAGATGGTGGGGGTGTATTCTACAAATGAAGAGCAGAACAGTTCATACTTACTGCGCATTCATAGTAGGAATATGGTACGATGTTTTCGTAAATAATGGTATTTTAGCAGCACAATCTTCACCGAATTAGATATAATCGTCAAGCTGTGACGTAGACTAACATTAGAATCCAGTGACATATACGAAAATTGTCAAAAATTAAAGACAAACCTTCTCCGCATTTGTGTGGGAACTCTGAAGAACCAAGAAACAGACAAGTTTTGTTACGGGAGACGTTTCAGCAGAGTAAGAAATTGTAATCGAATGTGAATAATGTAAAACTAAGGAATTCGCAGAATGTATATTACGATTGCTACCCTTTCATAGTACAACGGGATAAAATTCGTTCTTGCTGGAGGTAGTATGGTGTTGTGGACGTACTATTTTAAATTTCTCAACGGGTCATCTCGCGTACAGGCAGAATCGTCATTTTCATAGTGACTTTGATAAGCTTCAATATAAATTCAAAGAAATCCCTTATATTTTTCAGTTCCTCGATATTAACTAGAAGTTAACAAAAATGTAGATATTTTCTCCTTAGATACTCTGATTTTCATGGGGGCCTCCGGTTGGGTGCTGAACTGTAAACTACCTGGAGCGCCCGTCTGCGGAAGATGCCTGCCCATATATTTTCGTACTGAGTGAAAAGTAGTTACGAACGTATCATTATTAAAAGGCCTTTTTACACAACCCCAACCAAACAAGACGATTCTAAGGTTGGCCGTGGACATTTCATCTACTAATTTTATTTCTGTTGGTTATACTTCTAAGGATATTTCGTGCAAGAAAGTCGGATAAATGTCTGGTTGCGCACTTCCTCAATGTAGAACAGCTTAAACGCGATTTTCTTCGTACCAAAGTATTAAACGTCATGGAGAAGACAATAATGCAATGAAAAAGGGTTCCAAATATTATTTTGGAATTTTTCATCCACAGTTAGCATTTACCACCCTGCAAGTGGAATCATCCCGAAGACTCCGGTTTTTTCTCTTATAACATCTCCGATCGTAATATTCAAATGTGACGTGCTACTCAGCACTTCTGTGGAACACTGTTTTATTCTATTTTCGAACAAAAAAGGCAGAAAGCAGAAGAATAAGAAGAAGAAGAAGAAGAAGAAGAAGAAGAAGGCAGATGTGGTCACCGGAACAAGATGTTTATTGGCCTGACGTTTCAGATTCCTTCTCGAACCTGTCACCAGTAACAGTCGCGGAGCACACGGAGTGCAGTTTTTATAGTACGTAGTTGCCGCGGGACCATATGCGTAATATATTTAGCCGTCCTCGAGATCTTCGCCGGAGGTCCTAATTTATGAGATGATAGCTGGTCAGTCGCGCCTGAGCCGTTAATGGCCGCGATTCTATCATCTCTGTTGGGGGAATTATTACTCGGCCATTTGGCTCTCTGTCAGTGGAATTGTTGCCCGTCCTCGCCTTCCCCACGTGACTGATTCCCCTGCCCAGGTAAGACCTCGGCACTGAATATGATAACGGGAGTTTACTGCGCCTGCCGATGCATTGCGGCCTGAGGACCATGACTCAAGAAGTTCTCGAGCCACGCGGTTGCCACCTATTGCGAGCAGTTGGGCCTATTGGAAACTGAAAATATAACTTGAACCGTTCCGCTTCCTTTCTCTGTTGACAGGAGGATATTTATGGACCCATCTGGTTAGTGTTTATATTCGCTTCTAACCCCACTAATTCAAACCGTTTTACTCACTAAAATAGCTTTCTGAACCCAAACGGGTTCGCCAAAAGCCTTATCACTTTCTAACTCTTCTTCCGGACTAGGGGGCCGCGCTCTTGAATATTGACGGAATTCAGCCTCGGTGTCTCCTATTGCCACACACTTAATAGCAAAATGACGTTTGAATCCGACCCGAAACCGGAAAAAATACACAGAAAATCGTAGAGGGACGTTTGGACAAGTTTACACGAAATAGTCATTTGATATCATATAGCTACATGGACATGAATGCAAATGGCACATTTGGCGGTTTCATGATGTGTTGCTTACTATTTCTAAAAAGTCTTCTTTCTTGCTAATATGTTCTCGTTCAGATGATTACCACACTTTTTATTTTGACCCAGCTGTGAGAAACTCAGTGGCATTCTAACCCATAGCAGCAAGGGTAGGACTTACGCACAGCCAATGCCCTAGCCACCCGAGCTAAGAGACCTTCCTGGGAGCCTTGAGTTTAATCTTACTGCCAACTCTCTCCAGCACCGGCTCCAGCTATTTTGTACAGAATACACTGTCCTCACCACTGGCATCCGCCTTCTCAGGCTACTCGGGATCGGCCTGAAGGTCGTGGTAGCCAGTGTCTTTCACTCTCGGTCTGGTTTTCTGCGATTGCTTCATACCGACAACTGAGTTTTCGAGGGGTGAAAGCCACATCATAGACTATTTTTTGTTCACAGGCGGCATACACAGGTGTGCCGAATATATGCGCAGTAAGGTACCGGTCGTGGCCATAAAGGCCTGCCATGTAATTAACCGTGGCAGAAAAGGAAAACGCAATCAGATTATCCCAAACAACGAAAGACTAACCGATTCTTCCTTTGTGGTGGGACGCTAAAATTTAAGAAAAAAATAAATACCAATATCAACAATGACATTCGAATTTGAAAGTTTTATGCACGAGTGTAATGCCTTCAAAACGATCCTTCTTATCAAATGGAAACAAAACAATTTTGCCAAATAATTTGTAATATAAAATGATCACCGATTCCTGTTTTGAATCCGGAGACTAGAAGTTAAGAAAATGATAGCGGAATAACAAAAGCTTGCTTTTTAAATTTGAATGCCCCGTCAAAACGTTTAGTTGGTTTGGAAATATCCGTCAGGTTAAAATTCAAAAAAAACTCTTCTCCTGCTGTCTGCTGGATGCAGTTTATCGTAATTTGCGAGATCAACGCATCCTAGAATTACATGTTTATTGCACAAGCCATGAGAATGTCTAAACTTAAAGTATTTTCTTGAACCCCTGACGGATTGACGATCATCTGTCGTCATACAATATCGGCATCTGCTAGAAGAATACACTGTAGATTTAAAAAGAAGTTTATTAATGCCTACATGGAAAAATATTCAAACCCAAACTTCCAATTTTAGTTAAAGCTCCCAAACGGAACACTGTGTAATTATTTTAAAACCTATCGAACATGCTGTTGCATTCCTACAAAAACAATTGACGCTCATAAGGATTACTACAGGCGGGGATGTGATTGCATCCTTTGTATCCGGCATCAATGCACCACGGGTCTCATTGTTTAGGCGCCTCAAATAATATCCTTATGACTATATGCAAAAAATCAAAATATTCCCTATATCCGCATGCCAACGTTAGAGTTTTATTTTGCCACAGATCTGGTTCGGAAGGGGAGTTCTAGGTAGTCGTTTTCGCAAGGCATAGGCGAATATTATACTCGGATCGAAACAGCATTTGAAAGCGGTGTACCACACAACTGATGCATGTTGTCGGAGATATTTTGAGGGTACCTTATAAACGACTCATCAAAAGTTAGAATGACTTAACCAGCACTTAACTACTCTGTGGAGTCGGCGAAACTAGGTCTTACTAACGTGCCACAATGAAGTAGAACATTTTAAAGGTGAAACTGCGCACCAGAACAGGCAAAACGCAGATAAAGAGGAAACATTATATTTCTTTCACATTTCTCCTCTGCTGGTTGGGCTACGTGAAGCAAACTGAGCAAATTTCCAAGCTGATAGTCAGACTGCTTATTGAGTGAACATTTTAACATGTGAGATGTTTTATCTTAGCTGAGCGAAACGTTAACACATTCTGGGGAACGCACACTCAGAAGTCTCCTACGTGTTTCATGCACACATTTTCGTTTTTCCTTTGTTAATAATAAATTACTAACGTGTTGGCAAACGACTTCCCCTGAATATGTACGACAAAACAAAAGTATTTGGATCAAAGTAGCCTGAATTCCTTAATGTTTGTAATTAATGCAAAGAAATCGTCTTTGTAGGACCAACGAACATAAAACATGCATGCTTCTGGAATCCCGGAAAACATGTCACAGTACTTTATTGCACTATAAAAGCCTTTCTATGGCACAGCTTACTAAGTTCATTTGCCTTTTGTTAATCAGGATCGAAAGCAGCGGTTTTTTGATGTTTGTAAACTTCTTTGTCACCATACTTGTGCCTGGGAAGATCACCGTTCCCACTTATGTGAAAAGAACACTAAATGCTCTAAGAACGCTCAAAAATGAAACATTTAAAACGCAGAAGAATTTTACCGGCGCTGGTAGTGTTGGTGGTGGTGGTGTATTCTATAATTGATTAGTAGAACAGCTTGTGCATTGTAGAAGTGCGATGTAATACTTTTGTAAAATTAAGGATATTTTAGCAAGACAACCTTTACTAAATTAGCAAAATCAGTTAAATGCGACCTCGAATAACTTTGGAAACTACTGGCATATACAAAAAAGGGCAAAAATTAAAAACGTACCTTCTCTGCATTTGTGTGGGAACTCTGGAGAACCAAGAGGCAGAAGGGTTTCTCATGTAAAACGTGTTAGCAAAGTGAAAAATGGAAATTGCATAGGGATGAGGTGGTTTTTAGAATTTGCACCACTACTGCCTTATCCTGATGATGCAACAGTTGGGGGCAGTGTAATGTCGTATATTTTCTATCTAGAACTTCCCTACGTGCCATCTTGAGTATTGTCAAAGCCGTTTTTTCCACAACCACTAAAATGGGCTGCAGTACTAGATTAGTAAAGATACTTTAGACATTTTAGTTCCTCTCACCGTATTAAAATGCTCGTTTTCCTCTAAAATGACTCGATGATGGAAATTCTTCCTTTTTAACTGCTTTGATTTTCATGAGGATTACCATTTGGACGATTTTGTCCTAAAGATATTTAATTCTCAAACGTAGGCTACACGGAGCGCCTGCCTACATATCTGCGTATCAGAAGAACTGCAGAATCGCTGGCATTATTTTTCTAAGGACTTTTTTGCAAAACACAAAACAGTAGCTAGACCAAAAGCAGAAATATTTGTTATAAACGCCGCACCAGTGCGTATTTTCCCGATATAAATCAGCTAAACCTCCCGCAGGTTCCTGGATGGTGCATACATCTGAAGTGGGCATTGTTACCTTTAGCCTCTTTTACTCATAAAAATGGCTTTCTAGAGGCCAAAAAGTTCGCAAATCTACGTATGGCTGAGTTCACACTAAATGTCCCCCATTACGCACATCCAACACCTAGATGGCGTTTGAATGCAACTCGAAGACCAAAAATATACAAAGAAATTCATACAGGGGAGCTTGAGCGTGAATGCAGATGGTACATATTGTGGCATCTCTGAGTATTTCGTAATAATTCTAAATATGCATTTTCCTCTCCTGTTGATAAGCCCTTGCTCAGATAATTATCACAAACTTCCGGCTCAATAAGTTAGCCATCTCGCAGGAACTTGAATTCATCTCCGTTTAGTCTGCAATCAAGCATACCAATTTCTTACGCAATGTATTTTGCTAGAAATGCCAATAGGCCAGAAAATTGCCACATGTGGTCCATGGATTTTTCAGCTTCGAGTGTACACGTATTGGTGCCACTAATTTGATCAACTATAGGAAAATGCATATCAAGGATGTATTGGAATGACAGACAAATTGATCCTTCTAGGACTATAAATTTGTCACCTCTAGGACAATTATAGTTGGGGAATAAAGGAACCCGCTGATCAATGCCTGCGTTGCGGCAAGCCAGCCAAATCTATGTGGAACAGAATTAATTTACTTGCCAATTCTATGAAAACATTCAAAAAGTCACGGTACCTGTCATATGGTTAGAAGGCGTCAAAATGCCCTGGTTGGTTTGCCGTTCAGATTATTTTAAATTTGGACTTTCAGTTTTCATCGCGCACAAAAAGTGTGATATCTCAATGTTCACAAGCAATTCTTTAGGATGCTTATTAAATACAGGTTTGTCTCTATCTTTGATGGGGACTCCGAAGGGTTAACGCCATACAATGGTTTAGTTCTTGTGTACAGGTAACGCAAATAATAGTTTCGAATATAAAGTGGATGCTCCATCTCATAAAATGCCGATAAAAAATCTGAAATTCCTTTTCAACCCTAAGATATTACCAAAATAGGGTTGTCATGTTGAGTACTATGTTGCATAATATCAAGACATTCAATTCACTTTAGGATGCTGGCATTCGAACATGCTTCTTATTGACCGCGTGAGCAAAGTACTTTGCATAGAGAAGGATAAGTTGTCCAATACAAACGTTCCTCATTGATTTTAGACGTCCTTATACAGGAAGAATAAGCAAAAGTATATTTATCTTGCGCAATGGACAGCAAATAAAGTCTTCAAGTGTTGTACTTAAAGAAAAGGCACCTTTCGTTTTTAAAAAGGTTTCTAATTATGAAATTTTTCATGATCGCTAAAGGTCCAATCCCACAGCATTGCATCAGTGTTTTTCTTTCACGAACAGTATAGAGACGACAGTTTGCAAAACCCCAACTACAAATGCATCAGCAGGCAGGATTTAAAGTTATTCTGGAATTGAGAAAGTTTGTTAAAACTGAAAGATACTCTTTCAGCAAATATAAACCTAAAAGGAGGCGTAAATTGTAACCAAAAAGGTAAACGTTCATGTTTTTTATAAAACATTTAAATTTATAAGAATATCAAAAAACCGTTGGTGCACTTTCTGCTGCTGAATTAATCATTTTTGTAGAAAGTAGTTTATTCGTGCGGTCAAAGGGGAGGTCATTCGAAACCCGGCAACCTAACTTGACTAGGATATGTCAAAATAACGCGAAATAATTATCAACATGAAAATCCTACTTAAGTAGCCTTTTCAAATCGAAAACAAATCTCAGAATTTTGGTCAACATTTCATAAGATTGCACCTTTAATGTGTACACAATGAACCAAGGCTGGCAGACATACAAGTCACCCCGGACAGAAAGGCAACACAAAATCTGTTTGTCGAAATGAAGGATAAAGGGCCCGACAAAATCAGAAAAAATGAGATACTAACCGATTCGTCCTTTGTGATGGGACGCTAAAATTTAGGAAAAAATAAACACTACCATTCAAATATAAAATGTGTTTTAAACGGTTGATACATAGCTGTGTTATATCGAAAAGCTCCCTCTCCTTATACGAAAACTAAAAGATGTTCTAATATCGAGAGACATAATTTACAAAAATAAGATACTGATACCCGAAATGCCGACAGGACAAATAATCAGCCGAGTCAGTCAGGTGACCTCTTGAGATAAAGAGGATACCAGCAAACTCCAAAACTTATTATTCTACCAGAAGCACTAGCGATTTGGCGTACTAACCGATTCCTGTTTTGAAGATGGGCGCTAAAATTTGGGAAAATGAATAAAAAGGTGGATGTATACGTTTATATCCAAATTCTTTGTGAGTGATGGGTGTTTGACGATCTGTCCGACCTAAGCAAAAAAGCTTTCTGCGGTCTGCTGGATAGTGTTTCAAAATTTACACGGCCAAAATCTGTTGGTGTTTTTCGCATTTTGCAAACCCATTAAACATTTAGAAACTTTAAACTCTTGCTCTAGCCTCTGAGACGTTGATGGCAATTTTTATTTACGTTATTAAATGAGATTTTTTGATGTGGTTTCGAAATAAATTAGTATCGAACATGATTTGAATCCCACCCTGCCGGATTTTAGCTAACATTAAACCAGCTGCTTGCGAAAACCGTGAGCAAGAAATGTCATTACTTAAGTATTGCGTAGTTTTTTGTAAAATATTAAGTAAATCTCCAATAAAAGTACGTATTCTAGGTGTGGTCATTAGTTTATTTGACTTGTCTTCTGAAGTTTTACATTTTCCTTAATATCGAAGTTTGAGAGGAAGATTTGGTCTACTTTAAAAATGAAATTTATTCATGCTTGCGCTCGAAAATGTAATATCTAAAATCAGCAGACTTTAAAACTTATTTTTCCACTAGAAGTGTTAGTAATTTGGTGCACTAACCGACTCCTGTTTTGAAGGTGGGCGCTAAAATTTGAGAAGAAGAATAAGTGTTACATCAGCTGCTCGCATAAACAATTGTACTTGGACTTTCGTGGACCTTCGGGTAAACGCATTAAAATAGTACGCACTCTAAGAGTGGCTTTAAGGCGGTCATTTTTTAAACTTGGCTTTTAAGGTTTTACGATGCCCCTACATTCGGCATCTGGAAGGAAAAGACACTTTGGTTTTAAAAGGAAATTCAGTCATGCCTGCATACGTTAATATGCAAACCCGCATATTACCTCATATTTAAAGGTTCCAAAATGAATGATGTATTAGTTTTTTTAAAAACGCAAAATGATGCTCATAAATATTGCCATAAGTTCAATTCTAGTTATACCGTTTTGTGCCCGGAACCAGTGCAGTACTGTGTTTCAGACTACAGAAGTCATTGTGAAGCGTTTCAAATAGCATCCATATGACAACATGTCCAAAATAGAAATATTCCGGCATCCGACCGCTACCTCCAGAGTTCATTTTGGCGAAAACCTGGTTCGGGAACCACGTTTCGTGTTTAATCTTTTTAATAAGCCATGCATGGATCAAAAAGCATTTTAAAACGGTGCACCACACGAATGGTCAATTTCTCCGAGGATAATTAAAGACTACTTCATAGACGACCCCAACAAAAACCAAAATGATTGCTCCAACATTTTTTTTTCTGATGGTTGAAGTATGTTTAGCAAATTGGGCAAATCTCCAGGCTGATAGTCAAGCGACTGGCTGCGCTAAAATTTGAAATGCAAGTAAAAATCCCCTTCTAATCGCAGCGTAAACTGTAGCAACGTGTCCCGGTCAGGAAATTCCAGTCCACTGTTTTTTGCGTTTTCCCGCTTTAAATGAACACGTTTACGATTTTTCCATTGGTAGTGGCTATGCCAACCAGCTTTCTCCTAAGGCGCATGGAATTAACAACAAGAGGATCTAAGTTCAAAAAACGATAACAATACGGAAAAACAATGAATACTTTAACGTTTGACAAACTGATGTAAACATTACAAAAATCGGGGAGCATAAAACAGAAGATTTTTACCGGCGGTGGTGTATTCTGTAAATGAAAGGCAAGAAGCCAATAGTTGCCCGTATTAATGGCAAGAATTTGAGTCTGTGTATTTATGAAATTGATATTTTAGAAACTCGTTGCTTGCTGAGTTAGGAGCGGCCTTCTAAATGCGAGTTTGGTCAAATCCAGGAAATTCGAATTTTGGAAATCCACAAAATATAAAGCTTACCTTCTCTGCATTTGTATGGGAACTCTGAAGAGTAAAGGGAGTAGACTTTTAATGAGTCGATTTGAAGTAAAACTGTCAATGACTTTGCTAAATTAGATTTTGGATATGATGTTGGGAATAATTAAACTGCATCCAGCCAACCATTTCCGATCAAATTACAACAACATGAAATTCGCTTCTCATTTGAATCCGTATCGTTTTTCATTCTAATAAGGTTGCAGTCCGTGACAGTACTTTCATTGCGAATAAATAAATTTAACCCAGCCAGCACTCCCCGTTGAAGAAATCGCCGCACGTGACCTACGCATAACTTTATTGGATCCACTATGTAAATCAGATTTCAGTAAACACATATTTATAGTAACTTGATAGTGTCCAAGATAAAACCAATATGACCCTTCAAGGATGCTAAACATTTCCTAATGGGGATAAAAACAATACCTTGGAACAACAGGTCGAGTCGACACATAAGTCCCTCTGTTAGATCGGGCAGTGTACAATCCGAAAGGAGTAATTCTATGATCATAATACTTCTGCGAAAACTTAGAAAATTTTTTATGATTCCTTTCTGATGAGCAAACTTAAAGACGCCATTTATTTTGGCTTCGTTATTTGTCTATGCCGGGCTTAAATTTTATACGATTATTTCCTTTCCATTATACAGTAAAAATAGTGCCTTCTCAATAAACCCTTACAGATTTTTTGGGATAAAAGTCAAAGACAAGAGACACTTCATACCGACAATTATGTTTCCTTGAAGTGCAAACCACACGATCTCTTTTTTCCGTGCATCGACGGCAAAATAATGATATCCAACATTCGTACAATAATGCGATACTGTCGGGCATGATGCGTTGCAGGAAAATGGAAAACATGTCGGAAAAGTTTAAAAAATTCAGATACTAACCGATTCGTCCTTTGTAATAGGGCGCTGAAAGCAAAAAATGCAGAAAAACGAACAATGAGTATATTCTTTTTTGAAATTGAACTGTTTTTGTATAATTACGATCTTTTCAACAAAGAACGGACCATTTAAGCTATACCTGGGCATTTTTCTATGCTATTTTGGATGAAATGTCTCGAAATGTGCTCGTTTATTATGTCCTATGGCTTAGCGTTTATTTTAGACGGCCTAAGTACGTATGGTATCTTCTAGAACCTTCCAAACACTAACCCTGTTTATTCGTTTTGCTTTCTATCGGAGGATACTGCTTCTGTGCGGTTACAGGGTCATAAACATTCAGTCAGAGTTCAGGGCCACAATATGGGATACCACGCCAGCGTCTGAGTCAATGTTGTATTAGCCACACGGTTAATAGTCACCACTCATGTGCAATGTACTGGTGTTGAGCCTCGACACTTGCGTGTGAATGCAATCAGCCTTTTTAATAGAGGTTTTTAAAAAAAAAGTAAGTGATGTCTTCTCCATTGTCGTTGTTTTAATGGAAGGGCCATTCATTTACGTTTTCGAAATAGATGCCTGCATGTGCGTTTGCATTTCGTCTTTGCTCACAAGATGCTCTTCAGTTTCCTGTTTTGCCCCGTTCCTATGAAACATCATCTGAGACGCATAAGCGCAGCAGTACATTTGAACCTGGTTGTGCACTGTGTAGCCCGTAATAATGGATCTTGGTGGAGTAGACTACCGAAAGCATTTTCTGCGAGCCACAAATAGTACTTAAAAGCCGGCGTGTCTTTCATGTTATTGGTGCATGATATGGAAGTGTAAGACGAATTTGCTTCGATGTATGTTCTTTAATTATGACTGGTAACAGTCCTCAAGGAGGTAAAATGTCTGACCTATGTCAAGAAATGCTAACCAAAATTCTGAAACGCGTTTCTGATTAAAAAATATTAGTAAGGTAATGTTGTACACCATAATTTTAAAACAGTTCAGTCATAACAGAATGCTAGCTTTTAAATGAGCTTCTGTCCAGTTGCCTGTAAAAGCCAAACTTAGCAAAAAATGATTACTTATGTACTATGAATTTTCCTCTTTGATTTTTGATGACTCTACATGTTTGAATATTGTTTAGAGAAAGCATACTGGAAATTTTTTCGCACACAATTGGTAGAAGATTACCCAGTCCCCACCACTGATACGTGAAAGGCGTGTATCTTAGGGTTTTACAATTTTAAAAGTGTGAAGACTTTTGAGACTTTGGAATGTTTATTCAGGCAACATGGTATCCGCAAACTTGTTAATGCTGCTCACGAAATATTCAACGTGGTCTAACGTTTACTGCACAATTTTGAGTTTTATGTTACATCTTAATAATGCAGATAAATTGACTATTTTCCCAACCGGGAAGTATATAGAATGCAGTTTTGAAGCTCTAAGTGCATGAGCGATTGCAGACCGGTTTGAAAATTATTCCAGATGTGGGGACGAGGACAAGAAGACGTTAGCTTACGTTTTCAGTCGCGGGAGCTTCCAGCGCCATCTCCTCTGCGTTCTTACCCTGCTGAAAAGACAGCGACATAAAATAGTTATTGAATAGTTCAATTTAACGCTAACTGTAACGACATCAAGTGGCTGTTCGGCTGAACAGCCATTTTTGATCGGTGGCCATGCGAAACTTAAAGTACGCCAAAATATCAAACTCCTGTTTCTTGCTTGCACTGTCACCTTTATGCGTTGAAGGTTTCTTCAGGATTATGAACAAAGTGCAGGCGCAGCTAACTCAGACTGCTCTTGAAAAACCTTCAAATGAACGACAGGAACGAAACTTCAGAGTGAGACTTTTTCAGGACGTCCGAGAATCTTGTGCTACGATGTGTTAATGTTCACAGATGAGTGGTAATGTTCCACCCGACGTATATCGGGCTTTAAGAGACCATCTTCAATGAAGTTGAACCAGCAGCAGTTTTGCGCCTATTAACATTACACAAATCAGCCAAAACAGCTATTTAACACGTGAGCCTGTTAGTCATCTGGCGAATTCTAGGTGGAGTACTTAGGAAATCCTGCCTGGGCGGTCGACCTACTGTATCATATTTGGTAAATTCCAAACGTTGTAGTAGGTTGGGCAGGTAACTTGATCCAAATATGATTAAACTCACGTCTCCTGCCGGGGTCTCCTAGCTCAGGTAGCTAGAGCGTTGGCTGTACTAAAGCCTCTGTTTTGTGTTGTGGGTTCTAATCCCACCGAGGCACCGAGGTTGTTCATAGTTGGGTCAAAATGAATTTCAAAATAGTTAAGTCCTTGGATTCGAGTCAGAACTTTACTATTTTTTACATGAAACCTGATGTCTTTTGTATCCAAACTAAGCTGAGATCGCGACCCGTTATTTTTCCGATATGCAACATGGGGATTAATTCAGTCGATGGTTGCGTTTTCATTTGAACGCATACTTGCTACCAATAGACAATGCGCAGGGAGTTCTCACGACTGACACACTCGTTGCCATACTGTCTAATGAACATTTGGGATTATTTGCCCAGACGATTGGTTTCAGGCATACGATTAAAAAATCAACACTGCGATGGGTAACTAGTAAAAACTGGCCAAAATTAAACAAATCTCATTTGCTAACTTTTTCGTCTGAATATCAGTTTAAACTTCTCTCCTGCTTCCACACAGCGAAAAGCAATCATCAATGATGATGATAATAATAATACTACTAATAATAATCATAAGAAGAAGAGAGAAGCCATCTCTGTCACCAGTTGTCTATTGCTCTGACGTTGGGAACTCCCACATGAGTCCATCGCCAAAGGATGAAGAAAGGTATAAACCACTGCTTTTTTACTTACGTCTGTCCTAAATGACCTTTAGCCGTCGTTAATTTGTCCCCGCAGCACCTAACAAACGGCTGGCAGTTCGATATGTCTGTTGCTCTAATCTGCGGTCAAAGGTCACCTTTTCTGCGATAGACGCTATACCCGATCATCCGACTGACCTAGGACTCCCACACACTCACATTTAAATTGTGCCCTGGCGATAACGAGACAAAATTTACCTTTCCAGCTCACAGTAAGCTCCTATTCCTGCATTCCTTCACGGAATTCATTGTCGGTCTCAGCAGCATAACTGGCTTGACCACAATTGTTTTTTAACTGGTAAATGGCACTACGTTTCTAACTAATGAGATGCATGAGCTTCTGTTTGGTGAGCGACCTCAGCTAGTCGCCCACTAGACGCTGAGTGAACAGATCAATGGCACATCTGAAGGGCAGGGAGTTGTGCCGTCCTTCGTTCGTTGGCGGTAAACTCGAGTGAAAATTCAAAAGGCCGGATCAGTATGCAACTGGTCCCACAGACAGGGCTTTTCCGTCCTTTTTTCGAGTTTCTGGGGCTCACGCGTTTTCTACCCTTCGTTATTAATTAATAACTACCACTGATATGACCAAAGAAGACAGGAGTGACCCTGTCCCTTAAATACTAGAAATTCGAACCCGCATCCGAATTCGCCACCCTGACTGTCGGGTCGCGGATTACGCACTACAGGAATTAGTCGAGAATATTCAAAGAGGCATGACAATGATATCCTCCGGTGAGGCCTCACGTTAGGCTGAAACATGGACACGAACGTCCTACCCATAGTGTCCGACAAATCCGCAGTTAAGATGAAGTTATCGCCATACAACATCTCTCACTGTCTAATACAGAAAAGACCAGAGTTCTAGGCAGAATACTTGTCTCGGGCGTCTCCCCACAGTTTGACCGTCGAGTTCGACGATGTCCACTGTGTGCTACATAGCAAAGATTCTGCAAGCACTGTGACTTGCACATGAATTAGTTCATAGTGATAGCGGGCTTGCGCAGCATCTACCGCACTCTCTCTCTTCCCTTCTTCCCACCTGTACCCGGTGTCGAGACAGAGTCAAGAAGACTGGAGGCGGGGGAGGGTGCAGGTGGATGGAACGGGCGAGCCCGCATCTTGGCGTTCCACTCCACTCCCCCCTGTCCGCACAGCAAATGACCAGGTTTTTTAACCAACAACAACACCGCACCGGGGGTCAGAAGGAAGAGGATGATGACTGTGCAGCCATGTCTATCATCTGCATACCCAGCGAGAGCGCACGCTCATCTGCCGGCAGGGAACCAGGCGTCAGGCGTCTTACAAGCATAACGAAACCCATGTTTTTGTCATCATTGGGCTCTGTTCACTAGAGTCTAGCGAGACAGGAGATGGATAACATGTCTCTTGCTGCCTCGTCTGTGCACTAGTAATCAAATAAATTTGTTGCAAAAAGCATCGACTTGCGGGTACAACCTCAGGAGATTCATTTGACAGGGTCCTTGAATCATCTTCTTCCTGAAACAAAATTAGATCGTGCCGCATAATAGGCCCTTGCATCAGCTTAGTATCATTAACAGAAGATGCTAACTACTGGGGTTTGTAGGCCATATCCTACCAGGCCATATTATCATCCTTGGTGGATTTCGATTAACTGGACCTAGTGGCGACCAAAAAGTGAACTAACTGACTTATAACCAGATGGTGGTTAACTATCGCCAGTTTGACGGGAGAAATCTGATCCTCAAATCAACACACAGTTTCTACGAGCATCAAAATTAGTTCTTTAGGCTGCGCGCATTGTCAAAATTGGAAGTAGCCCTGGAGACTGCAGGTACGAAACAAACAGCAGTCGAGTAATTTCTACGGGTTCTTCATGTCTGACTTTTAAGATCACAACACAATAACAAACCGTCTGCGCGAGTGTTGTCATCATCATCTGCCCATATTTTCTACTATACCCATATGCATGGAATAATTGCAAGTACTGTTGTTTTAATGGCACTTTTCGATTTTTTTAAGGATGGTTAATTGGAGAAGCCATTGCTATGTAGTTGCAAAAAGTCAGTAGAATCAATAACAGCTCGCGAACAATCAATGCACTTCGGTTTCTAGATCGTGACTTGTTGCCAACGTCCATTTGTCAGGGTAATTCGCTTCTACTTAATTTAAGAATCTATTAGTTCGGACGTATTTGGCGTTTTCGAAGCACGAGCAACGTCCGCTGCATTATGGAATTTTATGAATCATTTTTTTGCCTCGAAGGCTTTCAGCGATACTACTTGCTACGTCTTCCTTTTTTGTTCAAAGTCGATGTGGCTGGAAGCATATGGCCAGCGTGCTCCCAAGTCT
>CACRXP010000132.1:1000127-1021455 GCA_902702965.1 Spirometra erinaceieuropaei | reverse complement strand
TTAGATTCCTGCCTGCTTGTTTTTAAATGTTCAAACATGGGTGAATACTAAAAGGCATACAACATGAAGAAATTTGCCATACGCAAGGAATGTGGAAGAAGTCGAAAGTAACGAGAGTGAAATGACAAAACTCTCAGCAAAGATCAGACTTGTGTGCATACCTCAGGTTCGGGAAAAAACTGCAAAGAAGACAGTCTTTTAGATGGCAAACTTCCAGTGATAAATTTGTCGTTAAGAAAATTAGCTAAAAACTTGCTTCTTTGTCTATACATAGTTAACGCTTGCCTACACAATTCGTCAATATGAGATGTCAACTGAGTGTTAAAGCAAAAAATCAAAAAGTTGTTAGCATACTACTGAGATGATCTCTTATTCAAGTCGATTAACATGCTTTTTCCAGACGATAAATTTCATAACGGTAGTGTACATCAGCTTAACTAGATTCATGGGTAGTAGGCTGACGATATGATTTTGCCATTCATTGAGCAATATGTCCTTACATTCGGTACTTCATTGTTCGGAGAATTGAAAGTGACCTGTAAAGAAAAGTAAATCGGAAATAGCATGTTGTAAAGTAATTTTTTAAAACGGCTTGCTGTCTTCGCCTTAAAATGAGTTTCTGCAGTCAACCATGGAGTTTCAGTTACGCACTATGAGACGGAGCTTGCTAAAACTGTTTACTTTCCGGTCGCCTATGCATTCTTGAGCATAGATTATTCCAATTGATCATATCAGCTTTCGGTTTGAGCCTCGAAACTTTGATTCATGTTAGCCATAAACTTTTCAGGAAATTAAGAATTTACAAAACTTGCTCTGAAGACAAACAGTAACGCCTACGGAGACTGTTGATTGATACATTGAGTTTAACAAATACCTGTGTTGCACGGAAAAAATCCACCAATCCATGGTAATCTTAGGAGTGAATAAAGACGTCGAAACATGGGGACCGTAGAGTTATGCATGACTTAATTTTGACCTCACGCCTGGTTTTTTCTTGGGCAGCCAGTTTTTCTCCGGCTCTATTCTCTGATGGGCAGTTTTTACGGAACCTGTTTTTAGCTAATCTGTGATTAGGCAAATGTGCTGTTTTGGCTTCTTGGCCAGTTTTAGGCCCTTTTTGAATGGAAAATTGCTGGGGATGTTTTCTGCTGTGTCGTCGCACTTTAGTTTTTTTCAGATGAGGACACCGTAATTATAAGCTTCAGATATTGGGAAGATTGAAAGTACTATAGATGAAGAGAGAAAAAATCATTCACTTAGTTGGAGTATCGGTTAAAATGCCCTGCTTTTGGTCTATAAAGCAAAGAAAAGGAACATGATTCCATAGCCACAGAAGATCATTCTGGAACGATCGATTTTTGCCTACATTAAATGTCTGACATGGTGTCCATCAAGAGACAAGTCATCGGTCAATTATAACCGGCTTTAATGAACAAATGTTTATGCTGTGGCGGCTTTTTAAGTTAAGTCACCATTTGTCTGCATTCTTCAGAACAAATTTCAAATTCTATGCAAGAACATGACAATGTGCCTTCCTTGCAATTATTTTTGCCAATTATTCGTTCTCCTTAGGTGCAAACAGAAAATTAGGAAGATCAAAACGGCCTTTTTGAGGTAAATCCAACATCCTTGCCAATTGTCAGGCAATAAATTTAAAGGGATTATCTGAGTTCCGCAAATATTCCCATGTTACACTTTAAAAGTCAACTTGGCGAACACGTGTTTTCGGTAATTCTTCGTCAGGCCAATATAGTTCCATGAAGGAATGAAAATGTACAAAATTAACAGTGTTTATAGCTGTCTCAAGGACAATTACGTCATTAGCACTAATCTTCCCCACGCCGTCCGCATGATGATGTCGGCGGGTTTTGGTCCTTAGAGCTAGGGTAAGGGGGTAAGAGAGTCTTTGGGTGATATTCTTGGATTGAGTACAGGGAGTATCCATCACTGTAATTGGGGATTTGAGGCGGCATGTCCCAGCTCTAAGGACCAAAACCTGCCGACCGCGTCATGTGGGCGGCGTAAAGAAGATGAGTGTTAAGAACTCAACTGCCCTTGAGACACCTATGAACACTGTTAATTTTGTACATTTTCATTCCCTCACGTAACTGTATCAGCCTGACGAAGAATCACCGAAATAATGTGCTTGCCAACTTGACTTTTTAAATTCAAATGGTTGATAGTCCCCTTCCCTTGAACCCTAACCCCTAGAAAACTTCCTGTTAAGCATTTTCCTCACCTAATGAGCATGCATATATTTTTGTCTTCTCATAACGGAGTCATATTACGGAACATTGCACAGTATTTACAGAACTGCAGGTATCAACGAGAATAAATTCAGAAGGGCGTTTCCGTTTTAAAAGGTCATCATGACACTGGCTTTCGTTTTCCACCTGACGACCCGGCCTTCTTACTCAGGCGTGAAGTTGATGGATTGGCCTACAACGAACAAGAGGTCGGTCCTCCCAGTTCTGGACTCTCTCCCATGTTAAGATTGCTGGAGGTTGAGGACATGCCGTGAGCAGTGCAGTCTCCATACCGAAATCGTGTCGACTGCTTTTTCGTCTTTCTTTTCTCTGACAGCTTTCTCTGCTCTCTACATTTGAAATTCTACCTTTTGTACTGTATCCGCCGTTAGCTGATATAAGTGCCTTTCCTGCCAAGCGATCATCGACCGCGGAAGGAACTTCGAAGTTTTCAAAGTCAGTTCTTGGGTTTCCACCAACAGATGTGGATTGACACTCTTCAATACCTCTTCTATTTCGCGTATGTGTAACCACAGTCATCTACGGGCTCACCGACGTGATTCAGTGGACACTAGCTGCACCTGACCTGACAGATGACATACAACAATTAGTCTCGGGACATGGGATTCCTGGATCTCGCGAGCTGACATCGAATCTCTGCCTTAGACCCGCATACCTTCTCATCAGTAAAATCTCTTCGGCCATCCGTGTCTCGCACTTCTTGTGAGAGTCTTTTCATGGATTTTAAAACTAAGCGAAGGAGCACTCGGCGATGTAAATTACTACGGTGTCTGCCACAAGATCCGGTGAATTAGTTGCGGCAGCCCCTAGCCACTACAGCCTTCAGGTGCAGGGTCGAATACGACGAGAAGTGGGAAATCCTGAGAGGGAACACTGCAGCACGGCACTGGATAACAGGTTGGAAAAACTGAGCAGCCAGACGACTGTACGTGTTCGGCGCTGAGTGAGCAGTCGCCCCGAGTGACAGTGAGGCACAGGTCACAATGTTCTGAGCGAGAGCGTGACTGTGCCGGCCTTGAAGTTGATTGGCCGGTTCGGATAGCTGTGATTGGCGGATAACTAGACTGACACTGCTACGAGCGTGGAGGTACGCGCGAGAAGCGAGGTATTTCATCATGCGTCCGGGTGGGGTAACTACGAGTTCACCGATGCACTCACTATTTTTACTCTATCATACTGTAGACCTGCGGCTCTGTCATCATGGTCTCTTACAAAACGCGGTCTGGTAATTTTCTGGGTGGAGGAAAAGCTATATTGACTACATGATACACCACAGGTACCAGCTGAAGTCCAGGCACATGTTTCGCCGATGTGTAAACACAGCTTTTCTTACATTGCGTCTAAAAATATCCACGTGGCAATCACCTTTTGAAAAGTACCAAAATCGAACACTTCCTCCTCATTATAATGCGGCTAACATGCAATCAATAGCTCTCGAAGACGGTACGCAGAGGACCCGATTTACTGTGAGAATGCGCTTTCATGGCGACTAGTTAAATCCGGAACTCAAAACGCGTAATTCAATGGGAGTTTACATCATCTCCGGAAAGAAGATCCCTTGTCTGCAGGAGAAAATAATCAGCAGCTGACGCGGGAAAAATTCGACTTACCGTGGCTTCCACCGTGACCACCTCGGCTTCCTCGTCTCTCTGGAACTAAATGAACGAGACCAAGCGAATGTTACTCGGGATATCTGCAACATCATCTAAAAGTTATAATCATCAGTTTCAACAACAAATAGCCTTCAATGGTAGCCGCGGACACGATTCTCGCATGTATCACAGGATTGATTAATTTGGGTGGCGATCAAACGGCTAACCTCTAACTTAAGACCAATCATAATTGCAGGGTCGGTGGATAGGACCCCTAAACCTGTCATAAACAATGCTGGGGGGTTAAGCGGACACGTAAACTTTCGGAAAGGGAGCTTCATTGGAAGGGTTGCAGGGCTTTATATAGTCTTTCTTGTTGGTTTTGGTATCCGGATCTAGAGCCACCGATGGTGGGCTCGAAAATTCCTTCATTCAGGCTAACCGTCGGGGACAAATACAAGAAAACAGTCTTTCCACCCCTCCCCCTGTTTGTTAGTGCTTTCGCATAACTGTGGTCGTAAGGCTCGTTGGTAAAGAATTTTGTCTTCAAACAAAGAGCAGATAGAAATTAGCCGTTTATCGGCTATCAGAAATTTTCCTGTCCTTTTAGCTGTAGGCATCAATTGTTAGTGGAGCTTAGTCTACTCTAGTAACTGAACAGTATAATAAAAGCTGTTGAAAATTTAGATCTCATACAAGAGGAAACGCTTGTGGTATGGTAGTACACCTTGTTTATTTCTATTTAGGAAATATTATTGCTTTTTCGTCATTTCAAGTCCTATGGGGCAAGTAGTAGCATGCTTACACGCAGCAAGCACTGAAAGTCTTAAGCACGACTACTTTCAAGATGTAAGTAGTTTGGGGATTATATTTATTATACTAGGAAATCTTTGAAGACTATTCCTTCCTCAACCGTTGCTGACAAAAATGTGTAAGTAAAATGAGTGAAAGAAAACGGATGTACAACTTACTGTGCTCACGATCGTTGTCTGTGTTAAAATGAAAAAATTATTAAAGTGTGGGCCAGATGAGTACCCAGAAAAACTGGATGGAAAAAACTCATGGAAAACTGGATACACTCATGACAGCAAAACTAGCAGCTGATGTAAATGTAAAAACCGCCGCATCGATCAATGCAGTTGCGCCATATTCGCATTTGATAACTGATTGAAATTAGTTTTGAATTGAAAACATTGTGAGCATATGTGATTTGAGGCAAGTTGTTTAGGACCTGGAAGGATATAAGACGGTGACTCTGATTTCCGATGACAGCATGCAGTTTAGTACGAAATTAACTTTTATTAGGATGTGGTGCATGACGGAAGGGGACTGGACCGATTTTGAACAAGTTCACTGTGCTTTCAGTTAATCCAACTGTTTCCGGACTAAATGCTGTATTTTTCGTTGGAGCGACTTCGTGTAAGCCTTCATGACTTTAAAAATAAACCATCTGCTGCTAAAACAATATTCCAAAACACACTATCCGCGTTGTCCACTTCGCAAGTCACTATACTACGCTTGTGAACAAAGAGGTTTTATTAGTACTTTTGCAGGCGTATTTGAAATTCTCACAGTTTTGTACTTTTTCAAATGGAAAAATACATAGTTTTTATAAAGAATGGTTTCTTTGTGTGGTGTTTTGTGTGTTTGATTGGGCGATTAGGTGCGTATTTACGAACAACAGAAATGGTCAGACAAAAATGCACATTACTTAAATCGTAAGTGTTTCTGTGTGATTTACACAAATAGCCGAAAAACATCCACTCAGAAGACGGAGTGTTAAGATGCGGGAACTGATCCCCGGTTGTATTCTCTATACCTAAGCTATATGAGTTAGTTTAAGGAATACGCGCCAACTGAAGAGGTAACACATGAACTCGGCCAATATTTCATGTTTTGATGCATATAAGTGGCCATTCTGCTAGTAACTTTCAGGAAACTGGCACTTATTGCATTAGCTTTATTTGCTTTAAATCTTTTTTTATTTTTACCAATTTAACATGAGTTAATAAATTACAACTAAATCATCTTGTACAAGACTGACAAGTTGAGAAAGTTCACTTTCTGTAGACTGCAACTTACAGACTGTCTGCCGCCATTAGGAATACTGCTGCCCGCCTGCAAAGAGCAGATGTTATATATTTAAAAAATTTATTCAATTTTTTGTTCAAATTTAAATAGGAATCTTCGACAGATCTGATTTTGCAGCCGTCCCTGAAATGGCTAAACCCCGACGGCCTGTAATACGCGAATGGTGGTAAAAGGGATTTTACGGGTGGAGTAATCGGACACGTCAGTGAGATGGCTGGGAAATTGCTGTGTAAAAATGAGTTGGTGAAATGGGTAATTAGACTTTAAATCAGCTGAAATTGAAGCGCCAATGATGAAAATACGCTAGGGATCCAACCAGCCAATCGAAAGTGCCAACGCATGGTCAGCTTCATTCGGCACATTGTGAAGCGGCATCCCATGAAGCTTTTACAGATAAACTACTGATTTGTTTTGGGTAGATGATATTATGCTGAAATAGCCCAACTGCACACTGCTGAAAAGTAATAAGGCAGTCTTGTGCTCGGGTTTAGAGGTAAAGTTAGCCTTAGGGTTTGGGTTATTCTGAGGGTCAGGCTTAGGAATAGGGTAAGGGCTAGGGTTGCCCTCGCTCTAACCCAAACCGTAACCGTGACCCTAACACTAACCCTCAACCCCCAACCCTAACCTTACCCTAACCCCCAACCCCTAACACAGACAACTCGAAGGTTAGAAGGAAACGACAAAAGCCACGTCAGCGTAATTATGCCTACTCAAAGCCAATCAGTAGCCCAGCAGTATTATGTCTTGTGTGTATGTCTGCACAATCAGATGGTTACGTAATCTTATTTGAAATATGTCTGATTAGAGGGCATCCTACCGCCATGTGGGGACCGGCTGGCTCTTCGACTCAGTTTAGACAAAACTCTTCACTCTGGAGGATACCCTAAAAACTGGTCAACATTTCATGTTGTGACGCATATGGTACGGCTATTTTGGTAGTAGCCTTAAGAAAACAGTTGGAATTGCCGGAAACTGGTATCTGTTTTGCGAGCTTGAGTTGCATCGAGTCTTTTCCTCTTCAGCATTTTACATGGGTTAACAAATTTCAACTGAAATTTAGACTCATGTGGGCTGCAACTTACAGACTGTCTTCCGGCAGTAGTGAGACTGTTCCCCGCCTGCAAAGAGCGCAATATTATATTTTTTTGAAAAGAAAATTTTCGCTTTAATTTTGCACACAAAATTTAAATGGGAATCTTCTCCCCACTTATCTGCTATTAGCAGACGCAGACATCCATTGCCACTGATTTGTTAAGTATCGTAACTACTGAAGTAATTCCCATCAAATTCAGTAACTGATGTTACCTTTCGTTGTATCCATTTGCCCTGCATTGTTACAAGCGTTTGAACTGATATTTTATGTAATCCAGCTCATTTGTACAACGGAAATATTGGTTTTTCGATGTCAGATAGAGCAAGAGAAACGGTGGCAGTAAGTATCTGAAATATGTCTCAATGAACTGACATTACTCCATCGACGGAACTGTGAAGCCTCCAAAGTAGTGTCACCCAGACCAATTTTTCGGTAAAGCTGGAACCAGTTCATGTGAAAGCTGATTTCATTTGAAGTGAATATTTTACTTAACTACTATACAAAACTGGAGGCTTGATCGATAACTAAACCATTTTGCGGAAGACTGACAAGTGAATAAAGTTACACTTCTGGGAACACCAACTTACAGACTGTCTGCCGCCATTAGTGAGACTGTTGCCCACCTGCAAATAACGCAATATTATGTGTATTATTTAAGCCGATATTTATTTTATTTCGATAACGGGAATGTGGATTTGTTCGATGCAGATGGAAGAAAATAAACGGTGACAATTAGCATCTGAAATATGCTTCAGTGAACCGAGATTAATCCATCAGCCGTACTGCCAATCCTCCGAAGTATCGTCGTCCGGGCAAATTTTTGGTAAAGCTGGGACCATTTCATGTGAAAGATAATATCTTAACTACTATGGAAAGCTCCAAAACTTAATTGACAAAGACATGTGGGAGCCGCTCCAGTGCCCCATTTTCCGGAGTCCAGTCGACGACAGCGACAGCGGCACTAACATGCATGCATGCCGCTAGCGCACGGCCACCCCCCTGTCCGGCTGCGCCGAGTCACGGCTAGGCCCATGAGCAGGCTCGTCGACGGGGTGTGACTTTTCACCCTTGACCCGACCGCCACCCTCTGGGACCCAATGATCATCTAACCTCTGCCCCAGCCCAAGAGCCAGCCAATCACAGGTCCAACACCCAGCCAATCATTTTCTCATCCTGACGTGAACATGTCCTATCCACGCGGACAGCACATCGATACTCGGGCGCTCCCCAACGCACGCCCTGATTTGACCAACAACCAGACTGCGAACTCACGGCAGCCCGTCGTGTGTACAGAATAAACTAGCTCTTATGGCGCCCTGGCTTCTGTCCTTAGACGGGATGAACTTACTGTGTGTGACTGAAGTTGATCTGGAACCCTTTATTGTTGTGAGAAGTCCTTCTTGCATACAACTAAATAAGCTTTTTCAGGAGAAGATGAAACCCAAATCATGTTGGAAGAGAGTTCCAGATAATCTCAAGAACATTAACTTAATGTTAGCCAGCCGTTCAATTGTTGGGTATCGACTGTCCCAGATTGAGTAAGCGTCGATACCGGTATGACTGTGTGCACTTCTCTGATCCGGACATATGTCAATGAGGAAAATCGGTCGGATTTTAAGTCATTTTTTGACAAATATTCCCAACTACCACTCACCTATTTAACAAGTCATATGTTTTCCAACCCATCTGGGACCTTCGTGAATTAGTGGAATATAAAAATATACAACAATCCATAAATCAAACACCGTCGGCCAAAAAATGACCCTTACATTAAGCCGTTGACCGGAAAATGCACCACCGGGTGACTGAAAAGAAATAGTTCGTCATCTTAGGGTTGAAATATAAAAAAGGTGGGACACTTATTGGCAGGTCAGACTGATAATGAAACTAGATAAGCACCCATAATAGAAATGGAGACACCCGTTTTGAACTGAGTACTCACTGCATTAAAAGGAGTGAATTTAAACCAGGTCTCGTTATTTTTATGTCAGAAGGAATCAATGCGTTTATAAAATTGGTTATAAATAAGTGTCTTTAGCGTCAGAATATTAATAAAGGTCACTAATAGAAGATCATGTCCCGATGTCGTCCTATAGTGGTTTAGCCAATGTGCAGTGCAAAAAAATTCTCAACTACGCTAGTCTTGGAAAATTGCAAAATCAGAGATAAAGTTGTCATAGAATTAGTGAAAAAGCTCGCAGTTTCCGTACTTAACTTGGCTTTGACAAGCCTTTACCCTTGTTTGTGAACGAATTCACATAAAGACTCACAGGTTTTTCTGCATCTGCGCGCATGTTAACAGTAATTATCATTGAGTCAAACTTGAACCTTTTAGCGGAAATTTTGACGGTATAGCAGCCGACTGATTGTCCGCGTATTTGCATATGATGTATGAAATTTCCATCTCCAAGGTGTCGTGATCGGATAAGCTCTTCACAAAACATGCCCTTTATTATCTTTGTCTGTCCAAATTCTACACACAGGGTAGATTAAACACCAGTTCGAAAAAGATATAAAACAACCAACGATTTTTACTGTCACTTGCATGCGATTTCAATACAATTACATTATATGGTAGATAGTACCTAACAGAGTTTTAATCCGCATACTGACGTCTAGTTCAAACAGATATGAAATTCCTTAGTGATTTACGCGTTCACAGTATCTTGTTTACATGCCGAGGACGAAACAGGCCCATTTGAAAAATTTTAGTTAATAAGTCCTCATTTTACTGAAGCTATTGAGTTGCAATTTCCTTAAACTCGGAGAACAATCTGATATACTTCTGACAGCAAGCTGCTTATCTGACTCTCGAAGTGTCATGTGATAGAGAAAATCGAAATATTGACATATAATTTCATATATGCTGTATGTAATAACCGGCAAAGACAAGGGAGACTGGAATGGCCATTTGTGGCTAATTAGCCGTCGTCAGCCAGTCATACCCAAGCCCGAAGAATGCAACACCTGGGGCTCGAACTCGAGACCTGCTAGTAAGAAGTCCAACGCCTATTAACCACCGGGCCACGGCTCCAGTGGTTAGAGGCGTTTGACGGCTTATAGGCCAGAAATGGCCATTCCAGTCTCCCTCGTTTTTGCCGGTAATAACATACTGCCTATATCATACGCCGCTGCGCGGCTGCTGGCTGGACTCGAGAAAGAGCCCGTAAGGCACAACGGAACGAGTGAGTTCCGTAAGGACGATCGATGAGCGCCCCCTACCAATGTCATATATAATCTGCCTCAAGAATTATTCATTAATTTACGTTTTTACTCCTTAGATCCTGGGGTATGAATACGTGCAGATACAAACTTAACTCAAACAGATGTTATCCACAAGACTGGCTACTCGAAAAGGAATTGATTTGAGAGGGACTTTGATCTGCGCAAAACTGAGCGTCAAATACGCGGCAAACTAGATTGCCTTCATGTCGCTCGAAGTCTTTTTTGATTAATCGATTTTTGCTCGGCTATTTAGTGCTGCATCATCAAGTGTTGCTCATGACTGCTCGCGTGAAAATCAACCATCTCCGTATCTAGGGCACTATAATCGTTGTAAGTTTCTTTTAGGACCAAAATCTCATTGGTTGTAATGTGAGAGGTTGTAAATGCTTAGAAACAAACCATATGAGAGGTTCTGCACTCCAACAGGGCTAAAGTGAGAAAACTGACTTACGGCCGTATGCTGTAACTGATCCTGAAAAAAAGCCAAACGTAAAAGACGCATTTTTTATGCTTTGACAAGAAGTTTTCATACAATTAACTTTGAGTAATTTGATTTGTGAAACAGTCTAACAAACTACCCAAATTTGGAAATGAAATTTCACTTCAAGTTTACCCATTAATTTTTCGGGAAATTAGCATTTAATACTGTTAGCAGTTATCGTGCCAAAGTCAATTACTTAGAGAGTAAGTACAAATTCAACTGTTGAGTATAATAAGAACGATTTACCCCCAACATTGTGAAAACAAAAAACAAACGTCATTGAATACGGACCAATATCGCGATATATGCCTTTACCAAGAAAAACTATTGAGAGCGCTTGGAACCACGATTTTCTCGGATATCATATTAGAGATATATATGCATGCAAGGGTAGTTTGTGTTGAGTGCTGCGCAAATAAACTACTCTGCATTTTGTCCGAGGATTTCCGATTTTTCATCAAATTAAATCGTGCATTCTGTAAAAGATAAGCAAAGATTTAATTTCCTAAGTCGCGCGTCGATTAAACGTAGTGCCCCATAAAAATGGCTGTTTTTGTTTGCAGAAATGCGAAAATTTACAGTAGATTGTCTATCTCGTAAAATGTTTACCAGCCTTCTGAAATGATTGTTCAATTATAAAGGATTACTTAGATGGGATTATAACATGGATCGTCATGCAGCATAACCCTAGGACATTTCAGTCACTGCAGGATATCGATTGTTTAATGAGGTTCCTTCCAGTTGCTTTCGAAAACTGCAATCGGTACAAAGCAATTATCTATGTAGTTTGAACTTTTTACATGGATTTTCGATCCCCTCTAAAATCTAAGTAAAATTTTTTCAAAAATATGATAAAAATATCCTCTCATGCAGTCTTTCGAAAGAAAAGTATGTCTCCATCAGATTATGTGGACAAGAAAGGTTGTCATTCGATTTTATAATTATATTATTAGACCGTAAAATGCCATTCATGTAACACTGATCTGTCCGCATATTAATGCAGTTTATAGAGTATACAAAATGGTCCAAAGTTGTGTGAGTTGCCTATAAAAACTTCTTAATAAGGCAGAGAAATGCAGAATTCTCCTCACATGAAAGTACACGATACGCAGTTTGGAAACCCTAAGCTCAAGTACAACTGCAGTTCAAGATCTGGATTATTCGGAATTTGAATAAGTTTTTCAAAGTCCAAAGATACCCCTGCTCCGAAAGTTAAATTTAAAAAAGGCGAAATTTGCTACACAATGAGTATATGAAAGAATATTTTATTCATGCCTTCTATAGAGGAGACTTGAAATAGTGAGAAAAATTCACACTTTATAGATAGTTGTTTCACACCGAACACCGTTTTTGCAGGCCGTCGGAAGGAAACTCATCGACAAGACGGCATCCTAACGTCAGTATTACAATCCCCATTAAAATAATTCTCGCTAATCGAAAACATTTTTCAGTTAACCCTTCATGAGATATGGCAGCTGCCGTAAGTCGCTGGTCTTATCATCCGCGCGTTTTTACGTCGCTTGCAAAGCATAAAATGTGATTCGAACCCGATCGGTAGAAATTGAATTCTCGATAAAACTGTCGGGTATATCCAGAATCACACGTCTGGAAAACGGTTTAAACGCTGTGAATCCGAACTGTTGACCTTAATAATGCCGGCTGGGTGCCCTATAAACGATCTGCGATCGATGCGGTTCGCAACTGCATAAATAGCTCTAAGAATGCCTTTAAGTAAAATGTAGGCTGTGTATTTTCACGAATTGCAAATTAACATCACGAAAAGCCATGGATTTTGCGTTTTTACCATTAATGTTCTTGTCAGCAAGCTCACCTTGCCCTGAACTTTGTCTCAGGGGTGAGGCTTATTTCGACCGATACCACGTTATGAAACATGTTTAAATGTAAGGAAAATGTACCAGTATTTAACTTTAGGAAGGAAGAAACAGGATAAGCACCTAGATTCCCCATGTCGTTATCCACACTGAAAACTTTGTTGGACTAATCAATCGCTCTTGTAGAGTAGGAAAATTGGGACACGTCAGTTACGTTATCTGTATTTCTGACCTCGAAACGACTACAAACAGCATATTTTAATGGCTTGTTTTTGTTGCAAGAAGCCGTGATTAACAAAGCGACTTTAAATGTCTTCTAGGTACACTGCTTTTGTATTATGGCGCAGGTCACCTAAAGTACATGGCGATTATCGAAAAGGAAACCTTATCTTACTTTCTGTCAGTATATACATTGCCGTTTCGATACGTTTAATGGAATATTAACATATGTACACTTACGCTATTATTTCCGCCAGTAGATGTGTCGTTAGCAATCTAAAATTAAGCGAAAATGTCACCGCAATTTTTAGATCTAAAGAACAGCACTTGCATTATGTTCATTATTCAAGGTTTTTGAGTCCCAAATCTCATCACAAATCATGGCACAACTCCGAACTTGGCAACTTTCCTTGGTTTCGGTGCGTAGCACGTAGAAAATAATTATAAAAATGAGTAAAAATAAACGGAATTAGTTATTAAAAATAGTGTGGTCAATTTAAATTTTGTCCTTTTACAAAAATACATGCAATTTTTCCTCAAAAATATGTTTTCCAGCAACGTACGCTGACCACTGACATCAGCCGTTGACAAATAACATGAGCTCTCGAGTCAAAGGGTGAACTGTCAGGTGATTAGATTACTTACTTCGTCATTCTTCCGTACCTTATTTACAAACATGGACTTACGGCGGATTGTCGTCCATTTCTCTATAATGCAAGGACAAATGAAGTCAGTTCAAATATCGCGTTGCCTTTTTCTTTTAAAGGACACAGAGGACATCGAATATAGCAATTATCTCGCCCAAATCTTTATAATGCAGTCGGCCTTTTGAAGTTTTCCTTAAGTGCTCATGCCTGACTTATATGCCGATGGGTTTTTGAACTTACATAAACGATATGATGTAGAACAGGGCGTTTGCTCAGATATTAAACTACTGAGGTAAGCCTAAGTTTCATGTTTTTCAGCACTCGAAATACGTAAAGTAGGCTTAAAGCTCGTAAATGCGACACTGGTTTTCCTTGCCAGATGAATATCTAGGGTAATTATGGTAGTCTGTTTCTTCTTTTGGCCTCCCTGGCAAAGTGGACATAATGATAGCTGTCATTCTATGCAGGCAAGTAGCAAAGCATTACAAATAGAAAGCCCCCGAAATAAAAATTACCTGTTAAACGTCTTCTTTAAGAGCAAACGTAGGAAGTTAACGGAACCATCATTTTGTCTTAACCGGACAGAAAACGAACTGGGCTTTTTATGGATTATGTCCTTGACTCAAGATAGCAACGCTACTGCGCATGGCTGAGGCTTTGTTTTAATGGAAATCTTCAAGGTTCCCCTTTAAACGCCGATAACGGAGATGCATTGATAGACCAAAACATGGTTCGCCTATGTCTGCTCCCCATCGCTAGTGCGAAGAGAAACGACAAATAAATTACTGCAGAGCCCAAAGTGGACTCCATAAATAAGTAATCAACGACATTCATGGAGCTGGATGTTACTCGAGTCACTTCCGAAAAGCATGGTTAGTTGCGAGTTTACCATGTCGTTAAATGGGAGATGCGAAAAGTTTAATCGAGGCTCGAGTTCAAGAGTGGAGTTTTATAAAATTGAAACTGGATCCCAAGCTTCCGCTCTAGTTTAACTGCAAAATTGATGTCTGTGTAGACACGTAGGAGTTCTGTGTACGCAAATCTCCGGATTCCAGAATGAAATGTGGGCGTCCAGCCTAGTATAGGTATGGGTTTGCATTATGACCGGCTGATGACGTCACATAGGCTCGGAAAGGATGCTTGCTGTTTTATCATCTTTGTGGCGGAGCACTCAAGTATTACCGCCTCGGAGATGGGAGATGTTTGTAGAGAAAAGAGGCTGCCACTGTCGCATGAACCCGATCACTCAGATCTTTAACTTATATTGCACCTGCGTCGTTTAAGGTCAGATGCCCGGCTTTGTTGAAGGCTTCGTTATGTCCCTCGGAGCTACCTATCCGCAAACTCGAGAAGCAGAATTACTCGGACCCCGAATCAACCTTCTGTCGCAATTAGGCCAACCGTTCCTCAGAGGAATTTCGGACTTCTAAAAATCAGAGACGTAATTCGGTGGCAAGATCCTATCTCGTAGCCGTACCTGTTAGGGGTTAGGGTTAGGGATTAGGGATAGGGGTGGGGCTTGTGGTTAAGGGCTAGTGGGTTAGGTTAAGAGTAGGGGATTAAGGGCTGAGGTAAGGGATTAGGGTTAGGAGTTAGGGGTTAGATGCTGGGGTTGGAATTAGGGGTTAAGGCTAGGAGCTAGGGTTTGGGAGTTGAGGTTATGGGTTAGGGTTAAGGGTTTTGCTTGGACTTATCTACTGTAGGCACGGCTATGAAATAAAATCCCACCAATTCAGCATTCGATAAAATTGGTAGAGTAAAAACCAAAAGTTTTGCTATGTTGGAAAAAGAGATACAAAAATGTCAGTGTTTATCTACCTGTTTGTATGTGCTGTTTTGCGAAAACAAGGGAATTTTAACAATATGACTAGATTGGGGTTGGGCCATTTAAAAATTACGGTCTTTTATTTATTATTCAGCAGCAAGGAGAGCGTATATGCTACTCGAAGGCATGCCGAACTCTTTTAGAAATATATGTTTGAGTGCAATCTTCAGTTCAAATAACCCGAAACACTCGCAAAACGGTATTAAACAAAGCATACCGCTGCTCCGCCGTCCTGTAAAGGAAAGAAACGTATGTAGATGACCAGAAAGTCGGTATACTTCAAATTAACTTTAATAACTTGATTATGCCCCAAGCATACACATAGCCTCCGCTTATTCCACGCAGTACGCCCCATTAGCAGCTCCTGCGTTCTCCTCGATGTCGGTGAATAGGTTGGTTCAACTGTCAGGAACCGTCAATAACCGGCCAAAGTATTCGTTCGACCAGCCCTCGAAGACAGTGTGTGCATAGCGTACGGTCTTCTCACGCTCGTTAAGTGTGTACCTAAATTTCAGTTTTGTAACCGGTGCAAACTGACCTTAACTAGGTCGACTGTTGGTGACCGACAGTATAGGAGTGGGACGCAAGAGAATGAACCCCTCTACGCTAGTTTCGGGGACGGTTATGGTTACGTTTAAGGCAAAGTTTAGGGTCAAGGTTAGGTCCGAGGTTAGAGTTAAGGTTTTAATTGTAGTTAGTGGTGGAATTAGAACACGTTAATAGGTACCCTTCCGTGAAATTAGTTCAAGGTCACTCGTTCTTTGGGAGAGATGGGAGGTTTCTATTCCCGTATCTCCCCACTGCAAGGCACGCAAACAAGCAAGCCAACTTACGTTTCCGCCACAGAAGTTAAGTGAATTATGCAGGCAGCACGCTTGAGCAGTCAGCAACACCTACTTGAGGCAACTTGCATGTTACTTACAAATGCGCCTAAGTATGCCGATAAGACGTGCATTATAGCGACGGAGTTTGTTAATGTGCGTAATTTGACTTTTGCGGCGCAATGTGTCAATGATCAAGTCATCAAGGACTGGTACCGCCTGTTCGAGTTTCCCCAACACCTTATCCGGGTTATATTTAAAACGCCAAAGCCGCCATAAATATCCTTATGTCAGCCATCATCTAGATGTAAGGCATCTCTGGTCGAGAGTTGAAGCACGTTGCGACAACTTTGTGGATAAAAGCAAATTAACCCCTTATCAGAACCATTTACCGTTTCCGTATTGACAAATTGTGCTTGAGGTGAGTAACATTCTTGTCGGTGTCTCCTAGGATGCTGGTTTCGTCCGCTTGAACCGCCATCTAAGTCTGAATACGGAGCTCTAACACTGGCTTGAATAGAAAGAACGATCCCCTTCAGAATACCGCACGACCTATTCGGACTGATCAAGCGTGTGGTAGTGGAATTTGCTGTCAGAAATTCTCGAGTTTCCTAACAGTCGCACGTTTTATACGTTGTTCAAGTCAATTACTTTCAGAATTGCTCATTTGGTTATCCGCCACTCTTTCACTCACTCTACGGATTTTTTCCATCGCCACAGTGAGTCCGAACTAAAGACGACATGGCGTTTTTCTGCTGCCCTTGAAAGCATACTGAAATAAACCTTACGTGGAATATGCCAACAGCATTTCCTGTTATTGAAGGACAAGAAAGAAATGTCGCCACGTCGATTCCTTGCCCAATACACTTCGGAAAAGTAGGCAAACGATCTGATTGAAGTCTTCGCATCTCAGAAGTAAAATTCAAGCACTCTGCATCTCCGCTGTTTCGTAAAAAATCAAATCTTACCCCAACTGATGTTCGCCCTGCCTTCTGCCTCTGAAATAAGGAAGGGGGTTAAGCAAATTAAAACAAAGAATAGGTCACAGTGCGCGCAGCGATTTTACAGAGAAATAGGCAGGGATGGGGAAGTCAAAGGGACCGGGGTTTTCGGATAAATTACAGAGCGTCAACTTTACAGAATAACTCTGAGAGAAGAACAAGTGAGTCTGTCGCATTGGACAATCTGATACACGGATGGATGAACAATATGCGCTGTAGAGATGCTGAAAGTTTCTCATGAATACTAGAACTTTTGGTAAGAATCCCTTGTTGGGCAAAATGGTCGGGCGGTGAGCTGCTGGTGAAGGTTACCAATCTCATGAAATGTCAATAGAATATATATATTTATATACATAGTGACAGAGAGGAGATACCGCACTGTGCCTATAATAGTTCAAGAGCACCCTATAGATCGAATGAAAATCCAATAGTGCGCATCGTTGACGGCTGCCCATCGGAGGAAAACGGTGACTCTCAGGTCAGTATCTTGGAACACTTGATCACCTGTAGTTTTCTTTACCTGACTAGACTTAAATAATTTTTGAGTGAAGATGGAGCAAGACTCAACTACTTACAACATTGTGACGTAATCCATTTAACACGTACTGACACTGAGCAGGCCATTAAGAGAACTCTTTGGTGGCCGACGTCGAGATTCCTGCATCTTTATTCTTCATATTCACATTTGAAGGTTAGCCTATTTTTGAGTCCGACACGGGGGTGCAAGTCCGTGGGGAATAGTTTCCTTACCGGTAGTCTTCAATATTTTTGATGTCTGAAGTAAACCAACGCTTACGAGCATGCTCGAAGCAACTTCAACTAATAAATCGGTCAAAAGGTGGCTCTGTTCCTGCTCGTAAGCATTTCCTTTAACTTCACTTCCATAGCCCTAAAATTAGCAGCCGATAGGTAGGGCGGATGGCAAAATGGGGGTGAAAGGATCGTGACTATGCCAGGGATCCTGTAAAAGCACGTTTATTTAACAAAAATATCATCTTTTACACTGCTAAGTTCACCGGTGTCCTCGTTGGACCCGTGGAAGAGCACAATATTTCTCTGCGAACATCAGAATGAGCGCTCTATTTTGAGTTTTAAATAGGAAACCACAAAATGCAGCCTACCAATTGTGCTCCAGTTTTGCCATTCTGTACCTATAAATTCAAACACAATGACATTCAGGATGCTGAATAGTGCAGGTACACCATAATACGAGTGGTTTCAATGTAACATGGTTATTTGGTTCCAAACTAGACACTTTATGCTAAATAAAACCTACTTACACTGTCTACTACGCCGAAATGGATGTTGCAAGCCCTTGAAATTTAAATATCTGTTGTAAACAAGCGGCCTTGTTGTTGAAACGGCAGTAGGCACACGAACGTATGCCCCCTAGAAATCTGTTTTTACAATTAATTTATATATTTGGCAAATTTTACTGCAGAAGGCTGGAAGAACAGTCATGTGTGACTAAGGTTTAAGTTACAGATATGTAGCTTAATCACTCGCGGCAAATTCATACAGTAGGTGGGCTAACTCATGAAATGTCAACCGAAATTCCGAAGTGCGTTTTCGTTTCGAAAAGATTAATTAAGTAGGGATGTAAAAGTAATCATCATGCAGCACAATTCTATAATAATTCTGTTACCACAAGATACCTGTTTTCGAATGAACGTCCTATCGGCTGCATGCAAAAACTACACTCTGTGAAAAATGACTACTTATGTGGCATGCATTTTGTCATCGATTTTCAATGCGCTTAAAAATTCAATCATATTTCATAAAACATGCATAAAATATTTATTCTTTTGCTCGTTCGGTAGAAAATGACGTCCTCTTCTAATTTTATACCCGAAGAAAGGTTATAATTTGATTTTCAATAACATTCCCAATTCCCGAATAATTTTGAACCCGACCAGCCTTTGCACTTTCATTCAGGGTTTCCAAAGTACAAACCGTATATTTGCCGCGTACGGAAAACCATACGTTTCTTTACGGTATTAAGAGGACACTATATGTGGTTCATAAAGTCTAGCAGTGGATTTGGGTCATATTGCTAACCTTTCACGTCTTATTGGTAAATGTAGAGACATTACGTTTAATTACCGGCCATTTCATGGTATTAAAAATCTCACAAATCGAAACTTTTAAAAACCGAGTCGTGGACCCAAAGTAGTCTCCTCTGAATACCGAAGAGAAATGTGTGGTCTTCCGTACGCGGAAAATACATTGCTTGTAATTTGGAAACCCTGAATTCAAGTGTGACGGCAGAGCGGGTTTAAAATTAGTTGGGAATTTGAAATTTTTTTGAAAATCGAATATTACCCTTCCTTCGAGTATCAGATTGGAAGAAGAAGACGTCATTTTCTGCTGAATGGACAAAAGAAGAAATATTTTTATGCATGATTTCCATCGAAAATCAATGAGAAAAATGCATGTTACGCATGTAAACACTTTTTACAGAGCGTAGCGTTGCATGCAGTCGGAATGAGATAAAGCTTCTCCGAGAACTTTTCAGAGCCAATGGCTATCCACGGGCATTCATTGAACGAAGCCGGAGGCAGCCAAAGAAACGGAACGAGGAGCACAGTCAGCCAAACTCGTGGCGGAGCATTCCGTACATTAAAGGGGTCTCCGAACTCGTGGCTCGATCACTCGCGCCACTCGGAATAGGTGTTGCCCACAGGCCTGACTCAACAATCCGCCGGCAAGTGATGCGGCCGAAAGATCCGATCCCTGAGCAGGAGATGTCGGCCGTTGTCTACCGACTCCAATGCAGCTGCGGAAGTTGCGACTACGTTGGGGAAACCGGCCGACGGCTGCAAACGCGAATGCACGAGCATAAGTTGGCCGTGCGAAGGTTGGACCCAAAGTCGGAGGTAGCAACCCATGCCGCGCAAATGGGACACATCTTCAACTTTGACGCCGTTGAGATTGTGGGCCGGGGCGGCGATCACACAGCAAGGCAAGTGCAAGAAGCCTGGATGTCCACCGACCGCTCTGTCAACCGCCACATCAATTTGCCTCCCCCTTATCTGACCTTACGAACCTTCTTAGCGGGGGACAGTCACGGCGCGGGACAATCGGGGCCGTCAGTCATCACCGCGGCCGACGGGGGCGATTCAGGTCACGGCGACATGCGGGTTGGATGCAGCCACACAGGCGGCATTGGCGGATCACGCATTGGACAAAGGGCGCCATAATAAGGAGTGCTGTGCACAGGACCTCTCAGTCCCTGAAGATGGGTAGACGAGTAAACTACCCGAAACGTCGGATCTCAAATAAACCCCTCCCGGTGAACGCCCACTCTCCTTTTGATATGCCACCTGGGAATCGGATTTTCACTACTATTGATGGAAAGAAGTTCGCTTGAAAGCCGAGATTCTGAGGTAACTGAAATATAACAGAAACTCTGCTGTATAATAACTGGTTTTACAGCCCTACCTAACTAATCTTTTCGAAACGAAAACGCATTTCGGAATTCCGGTTGACATTTCATGAGTTAGCCCACCTACTGTAAGTCCCATTCACTTTGACCTATTGAATTCGCATGTCCTCGCTGTCCCCCCCTCCCGCCCCCTAATTGGTGGGGTGCATTAACTACCATTGGTTCGTTAGGTCTTCGCTTGCGGAAGGTGACATGTAATCCTGACCATTGAAGGATGGGTTCGAGCTGACTATGTATACTTACGTCCTCATAGTCAGCCATCAGACCACCAAACTCCTCGCCGGCTCGGTCAAATTCCGCCTCCTCTAGGCCCTCCGTGAGATACCAATAGTAGAAGGCCTTGTGCTTCCGCAGGGTCTCATACTGTTGATGAATGGCGTTGAGGCATCCGCGGACCGCGGTACAGTTGAATAGGGCCACCAGACTCAAAGGCGAGTTGACCATGCCGCTGGCTATCACAGTTGTCATCGGTTGGCCGCAAATGCCGATCTGGAGGTGGTGAAACTATATTCATGTGTAGTAATCGCCAAATAATAATTGTGCAAAAACATCGTTACCGAAGGGGAGGCAGAATGATGAAAGATAACGTGTAGAGTGTGAATTAGGATGGGAAACGGAATAAAAATGGGGACGCCGATTAATAATAATGACTTCGGTAGTATTTATAGTAGAAATTATGAAAATCACCCAGGCGGCTTGAGAAGACGGCTGTTCCTACTATAAAATTCGTTATAGGACTGACGTTGGTAGTGGTGGTGGTGGTGGTGGTGGTGGTGGTGGTGGTGGTGG
>CACRXP010000132.1:976227-994744 GCA_902702965.1 Spirometra erinaceieuropaei | reverse complement strand
GGAGGAGGAGGACGGAGAGCATATGAAAGCAAACTGAAAGTCACCTGAGCCAGAAGGCGGTTGATATGCGAGAAGGAGATGCATTCAATATCCAGGTGGTTTCGAATAACGTTAATAATTGCATGATTGTCAAAGATGAGGGAAACGGACTCGAAACGAGTTGGACAGCAGGCTGATAAAACTGCATTGTAGGGCTCTACCACGGAGGTGGCCTGGTGTTCACTCGGATAAAGACCCACATCAATCTTTGTTTCCTTCGGGAAGCTGACATCCACGCCTTCTTCGAGAGCTAGTGAAAGTAAACGAGGAAAACCTGTCACAACTCTGAGGGACTGAAGTAAAGCAGAACTATCAATTTGGGTTTGTAATCCTCAGCTCGTAATTTGTTCGTATAGTCCTCCGGAAAAGTTGGCTCGCCTAAACTGTAGACGCTGCACGCTTCATTAAATGCTGAAACACAAACTTAAGCACACTGTTAGCAGGAAGGCGTCCACGGAGGCGTCCAAGCAGAAGTACGCATAGACGACGAACCGCTGGATGGCTGGAGTGGACCAGGTCAGGATAAGTAGCCAATACAGCTGACAAAATCTTCATTTCCTAATGACTGATGTGAGCAAGTGTTCGAAATATCGGGAGAGTAGAAAAGCCTCCAAGTTGATCGAAGTCTTTTCCTGAAAACTGCCCGGTTGAAGTACTACTAAAGTGGAATTAGGTAGGGCACGGGGTTAGGTACCCCCGATATTACAGGCGGTTTCGCGTCACATTCCAAAGGCCTAGGGATATGGCTGGGGTTAAGAGGGTTAGGTTAAGAAGTGGCAAAGCTAAGGTTAGGAAAGGTTTGTCAGATTTAGGTCTACGGCTGAGGTTAGGGTAAGGAAAGATACATCCCTCCGAAATTCAACGCAAGGCTGCCGGAACTTTGAGAGGGACATTTATTCCTGCGTCCAGTCGAGGAATTGCACCACCGATAAGTATTAACCATGGATCTTTGTCTTACACTCTGGCATGTCGCCCATTCAGTGCGGACCTTCCCAGGATCCGGAAAAATCGATAGGAGGCCCTTTTGTTCTAGAAACCACGTCTAAGACTGAGTTGCTTAATCCGGTTTCTCGACCGTCGAAAGGTGGCCCAACCTGAAACTTTCACTCCGGCTCTATAAGTTTAAAAGCAATGACCACTTTTACATTTTTCTACTTTTAATCTCCGAAACACCGAATCGGCAGAAAAAAGTTTAAAGGACAATACCCTTTTATCAACAATGACATGTATAGTTCTTGTGTAGAACGGAAGTTGACATCGCATTTTCTAATTGCTTTTTATTCCTGAAATCGTGTACACAAGGTAAATTGTTCAGACGGCCGAAAAGCAGCCACTTCTATACCGGCTTCGCCGCGTAATTCAAATATCTTGAGATTCTGCTGCACAATCATTAAACTTACAACCCTTCACAAATAGTTCTGCTAAATCAGAAACATATTTCGAAATTTCGAACATCATTTTACGAGACAGCACATCTCCCGTATATCTTGTTTTTGCCTTTCAGTCTATGGGCGGGTGCTATTTAATGAAAATAGTTTTCGGGCAATAAAATTCTGTAGAAGCCAAATCTCTATGCAGCAAAGCGCAGGCGTGTCCCAAATAGATCCTGCGCACGTGTGTCGACAACCAGAACTGACAGCGGAAAAGTCGTTTACTATTCTCGACTATATCCGTCGCTGTGAACTAAGTCATTTATCATTAGTCTTGAGTTTCTTACTGGATTCTAGGTAGAGGCTGTCCTGAACGGTAGTAAGGGGTGCCAGCTGACATGGCAACGTGAGTTTCCGTTAACATATAGAACATAGTTTCCAGTGAAGGACATTTTGTGTATTTACAGTGAATGACCGATCTCAAGAAATGTCGGCTGAAATTCTGAAATGCATTTTCGATTAGGAATGATTACTTTAGTAGTGTTGTAATACTGATTAACTTGCGGCACAATTCTATAATATTTCGGACTCGGCAGGATGTTAGCTTTTGAATACACTACTTTTCAATCTCCTGCAGGGACCTTAATCGGTAAACAATGACTACTTAATTAGCATGTATTTTTCCCATCGATTTTCGGTGGTTTTGCAAATTCAACTAAGTTTTATAGCAACAAAGGATCAAAATATGTTTTCTTTCAGTCGTTTGATAGTGAATCACGTCATATTGATGTTTTATACTCGAAAAAGGGTATAATTAGGTTTCAATAGTTTTTTAATTGCCGAATAATTTGGAGCATAAGCAGTCCTTGCGTTAGCGCTTAGTGATTTCAATCTACAAGATGCATACGTTCCGCGTAAAAAAATCCCATATTCTTAAGTGCCTTCAAAAAGATATCATATAGACTTCATAAAATTTTGCAATGGATGCGGACTATGTTTTACATTTCATGAGGAGCAGCGGCAAACAGACAGGCACGATGCTGTATGAATGGACATTGCGCGGTCTTAAAAAGTTTCATAATTAAAAACATTTTCAAAGCCTAATTATACTCCTTATTTGAGTATAAAATAAAAAAGTGACGTGATTCTCTATAAAACGACTGAAAGAAAGTATATTTTTATCCTTTGTTTATATGAAATACATCTAAATGTGTAAGACCATCGAAAATCAATGGGACAATGCGTGCTACATAAGTAGTTATTTTTTAACCAGTATGGTTTCTATAGGAGATTGAAAAGTAGTGTATTCAGAAGCTGACATCCTACCAAGTTCGAAATATTGCAGGATTATGCCGCAAGATAATCAGTGCTACAACCGCGACCAAGCAGTCCTTACTAATCGAAAATGTATTTCAGAATTTTGGCCAGCATTTCATATGATCGGTCACTCACTGTACATCTTCGCCAATCAAATCACCCTTTGCAATCTGCAGAACGTCTCCAACCAAGTGATTGTTTAAACCCAAAAAAATAATGAGTGCAGTCTGGGGAGTGAGTGAGAGGAAGAGAGGGATAGTTAAGCAAGAAGCTTCACAGCTGACTTCGCCGTCAGGAGTCGACCTCGGCACAAACGATTACACACAATAGGCGTCGAGCAGGCAGTCGACCTACTTGTCGAGTTTCAGAAAGAACTGTTCTCCGAGTGGAGTGTAAATTAAGCATAAAAGTTGAGTGCGCCGAATTCTACATCTGTATATATTAATATGAAATATAATCGCGGTTGTTGAACACTTTTGCACACATTTGTTAAGTACTCTCGGAGCAATCCCTTCTTATGTAGTACCCGTTTTTTAGGTGATATTTACTGTTTTCATAAATCCGTTCCTGTTTTCCGGAGGGGGTGCATAAGTGTTACGTACTTTATACTTATGTGCGGAAAATTTCATTTTCACTTGCGATTACGTTTTCCAACTTTTGTTGCATTTACCTTCGTTTGAGCAATACCACACATCCCTGTTAAGACGTCGCTTGATGCCCATAATCCGTCGTAGCGGATATCAGGCATCTCGTATATTTTGGAAGCTGCACCAAGAAACGTGCAACTATTTTGCGAGTAATAATTTAAAAAAGACTTAGTTCCCCACAAATTGAACATAAAAAATATTTTGTGGAACAGGCTCCTTGGACAGATGACTAAACGTGTAAAACCCAAAAATCAACATAAACAAGAAGCACGCTCTAATTACTCGCTTTTTCGATTATGTGTCACCAATGGATGGGAAAATAATTGCAAAAGTCTGCATCCTGCTCCCTGTTCATCAACCTGGAATCCTGTTTCACGATAATCATTGCTACTTAAATCTTATTTAAGTAACCTTTTCTGAGACAATGTATTGCATGTGTCAGGCGTCGTTTAATGAGTCTCAGCGCAAGTAGCACCAGGATGTAAATTGGATCGGCCTCTGTCCTACCACTCATGAACATTCCATCGAAAGCCACTTATGCGATCGCGGGGAGTACTGAAAAATTTTCCGTCCTAACTCTTCAGCCCACCCTTCATGCAAGAGGCGAAGGAACGGAAACGGAGTATCGTGAACTTACCCATCATCACGCCAGCTCCAGTTCCCCCGCCATAAGAATGGTAGAAGCAAATTCCATCAAGGAAGTCACAGGACTCCGCAACGAAGCGCATACTGTTCTCAAAGGTTTCCTGGTATTCCGGTGCTAGCTGGTAGAATCCGCGAGCGTAGTTACTGGCACCGTCCTCCTTACCATTTATCAGACTGCGTCGATCGAAGAGATTCCGGTAGACCCCGCAACGTATTTCATCTATCAGATATTTTGAACGCAAGGGTTATTTGTTACGCTACCGTCAGTCATTCAACACAGACAGACAGAAAATTATCTTTTGCGGCATTATGAAAAAGACGATGGCGTGTGGGAAAAGAAGCAGAAGGAGGAGGAGGAGGAGGAGGAGGAGGAGGAGGAGGAGGAGGGGGTCATTGGGACAACAACAATAGGTAGGAATTACAGATAGGAGGACGATGATGATGAGATAGAACATGGAGTGAACCCTAACATGATGATGTAGCATTGCGATACGTGGGCAATTTTGTCAGCAATATTTTGCCAAGTAATGAAGACAGTAAGTACTCACCGATTACTGACGGTTCAGTGTCCAGCAAGACAGTCCTTGGTGTGTACCGCCCCTCCACGGAGTTGTCGAAAAAGGCGTGACTGTCCTCGACGGGCTCCGTGTCGTTCTCGCCCCCCGCCTGTCCATAGCCCTCCGTCGGTAGCAGGACCGCAAGTCCATCAGGGCCGATACCATGCTCGACGCAGAAGAGCTCCCAGCATGCGTTTGCCATTTGTACTCCACACTGGCCAACAAACACATTTATGATTTCGCCCTGTTCAAAAGAAGGCAGAACTTTTGAGATGCCTCTTTTTCTTAAACCACCCCTGTTTTGATTAGAAACCTGGAGAGTGAGACGAGAGAACTTAGGCTTCCATATGTTCTGATCAAGTTGTTATCTGTAGGCAAAGGTGTTACGATATCGTTACATTGAGGATCAATATATAGACGGCCTGCTTCCTCGAGCCCCAGCAATCAGCGGTTTTCAATGCCTCGTGTAGCAATAACACTCTCACAGCAAGCGCGCAGTCTGAGTTAAAGATGTGGTGAGACACAGCACTGGTCAGAAATAAGCGGATCACTTAGACTTATTTGACAGAAAATGGGGTGTTAACCTTCTATGGCGCCTGAACGTTGTTGGTGAAGATGTAGTAAGGGGCAAACTGGAGTTGGGACTGCCTTAGGATAAGGCGTATTATTAGGGGTAAGATTAACTCGGTAGGGCAAGGAAATATTGACCCCGTATTGTTGGCGTTCTTGCGCTATATTCTAGGGGGAGGTTTAGGGATAGAGTCAGGGTTAGTGCTGGGGTTGTTTTGAATGTTAGTAGGGTCAGTTTTCTGAAGAGTGGCGTTACGGTTTCGGTTAGGACACGTGAACAGGCATTCTCTGGAATTTAGCGCAAGGGCACTTGTAAAACGGACAATCCAGCCCCTAACTACAACCATAATACCAGCCCCTACAGTAACCATGGCTGTAAACATAACCGAAACTCCAACTCCATCCGTTAGTGTAACCTGGATTTAAACCCGACGCTGCTCGCTGTAGACCAAAATCTTGGTTACTCAAATGAAAACAGTACCGAAAATGGCAGCACTACAATTTGCCTGAACCCTGTAAAGTTGCGTGTCCTCCGTGGATGGAGGAGGATGAATAAGTAAATGTTGTTCGCAGTCTCAGCTGAAACGGCTAGGTCGAAAAATTTAGCCAGTTGCTTTTTTGTCTACATACCGCTAGTGTAGGCCAGAACGGACGGATCAATCAGCATTTGACTCGCAACAGAACCGCAACGGTTGTAGGTGCCCTAAAAGGGGGCTTTGCACCAATTCACTGGTGAATGTTCCCTGAACCACCCCCTCCCTCATCCGACAGAAACCGCCGACAGAATTTGTCTCTTCAGCCGGCCTCTTTTCGCCAATGTCTCCGCAAATGAGTAACTCGGAATTTCCTTGGTAGCCCGCCTATGACATTCGTTGGGGTGTACCGCAATTTGGACAAGTCACTTACCACCCCTTTAGGCTGCTACGTACGTTTCGCACCATAGTTTGACCATCGCGAGTAATAATGCTCATCGCGTGTTCCATAACATGGCGAGGAGAGGGCTGGCGACTTGGGCGTGAAATGAGGCAGGCTTTTGCAGCATCTGCCGCACCTTCCGATGGTGAGAAAGTGTCAAGATGAGCTGAGATGCGCGCGGTCGCAGTGACAGAAGAAGCCAATCAGTCCGTCTACGCGCGCCATGCACGACATGGTGACATAGCACGTGTTGGGTCTTCATACGGATACGATTGGAATCTCAACTGCGTGACTGCGCTATTTCAGCCTGTCCGGCAGTCCTGAGAGGAACCGGCGCGGCCTTCAAGACCACGTCTATTAACACGTCGTGATAGATTTAAACACGTCGTATTTATAATAGTGAGTCGTGTTCAGTTTGGATGGATCTCCCAGTGACAGCCTCAATATCTCGTTCCTCTTCCACTCAACATTCGACTCTACCGGCCTGTCAACTTACTGCTGATGGGATTGAGCATACGGCCTGATATGACGTGGGGGCTCACCTCTAAAGCGTCCCAAAGGACTTATAACTTTCTTATTATCCTTATACTTATATACTTATATAGGTAGGCAGGATATAGGATATAGGCAGGATAGCACTACCGATAAAAACAAGGGAGACTGGAATGGTCGTTTCCGGCTTATTTGCCGTCGTCAGCCAGTCGGACCCGACCCGAAGTGCTAGGCATCGAAAGCTAGCAATCGACAGGACAACGACCCTATGCGTCAGTGGTTAGGGGCGTTGGAGTTCTAGCAGACAGGTCGCGAGATCGAGCCTTCGATCGCAGTACCGCCATTAGTGTTCCTGCTCTCAAGCAGGGTGGGTTAGACTCAGTACTGGCCATTGCTCGATGCTCCGTTGTACACGCAAGAAATTCGTTCTGTCGATGTTTTTTGACTGCATATGCATTGGTGAGTTCGAGTCTCGGGTCGGAAGGTCATTCTCCTGCTTTTTTCCGCCCAGACTGAGAATGTCGTCATAATGTCAAAACTCAAGAGGAGACGGATCAACGTTCCGATTTAATCTGATGAAAAGCTATTTGACAATGTACTTCACTCGACTCCTGCTGTTTTGCTATAAAAGGTTTTCCTTGACTGTTAGCATCAGCAATTATTCCGGGTTTTTCACCATGTCATCAAATTGCACTTTCCTGCGTAACTGTCCGACTAGAACGCTCCTATTTCATTTGCATTGCAAAGAACAGTCCCCGAAGCAATAATCGTTCTGCAGCATCTCTAGCTTCCTAAGTCACACGGAACCTTTGGAGATGTGCAGGAGGAATATCCAGTTCGATGGGATTCAGTTGTCTAGTTGGACCTGCAGCTTCCGCCTGAGGCCTTCGCAGACGCTCGTATTCCCTAGAGCAATCAGTGTGCAAGAGGTACCGTCAACAACCAGAGGGCAAGCTCTAATGGCAGTTCTTGGTTCCTTCGTCGGCGTCGTCGTTGTCAACCAACAATACCTCATCTCAAGAAAGGTGAAAGACCTGGAATAGGTAACTGTCTAGAGCGACTGGCTTAATTTGCAGCCCGTTGTGCTCAACCGCTAACTGCATCTGGATTCAGATCCCCAGTCTGATCAACCCAGGTTCAGGTATGGCTTGCTGACCGCAACAGGTGAGCTAAAAGCGGTCATTACAATCCCTCCGCTCCTGACAATGAAACTTCTCAAGTCCCCTTTTCTATTAGTTGGTGGTTCGAGGCGCTGTGGTTCCGTCATGTGTCCTCAAGGCTTGGTAACCATACTACCAGTTCTGTTTATTCTTTCCAACACACACTGTATATTATTATCAGTAACAGGGTCTATTGATGCGGCTCGGAAGTCGCACTAGAGACGACGTCGTCATGAATCGGCGACAGAATAATCACTGAGGACAAGTACATGCTCCATAGCTATCCCAGACTTAGTCACCCCAAGCTACTAGCTCAAAGAAATAAAAGAGAGAGCCTACTATCGTTTTGAGATAAAAATTGCCCCCTAATGTTGCTTTCGAGTGGTAAGTTAACTGCGACGCTCCTCGTTGGAAGCAAAACGAGTTCTCAAAAGAGAGACAAATATTAACAAGATGGTATCTATTATTAAAATGCTAATACTGTCGCCCGTCTGAAAAATCATTCAGATTAACTGGTCTCACGCGTGTAGAGATCTATATCAGCAATAAACTTTGAGAGCATATATATGGAAGAGTATTTGAGTCTTAAAATACAGCCGCTCGTCTCCCCAACTGTAACTACTTTGAATAACTACTGAATTCCCAAATAATCTCTCAGACTTCTTCCTAGAATTCGGATAATCATGAGGACGCACTCTCTGTGTACAAAATGAATTCTACCTCGCACGCCATTTTCGTCTTGTTTGAAGTGGGATTAGTCTTCTATCAGAAACGTTAAGTCGGAAATCGCGCATCTGGTGCAATTTACGTTTTAACTCATACCACATATTTATGATTTTTAAAAAATCACAATGAGCATCCAACAATTTCTTCGAAAAAAAGCTTACCAGCATTATTGTAATTATCAGGAAAAGGCGCCACCGGGAATATACGAAAAACGCGCTCTTTTTTAAACTTTATCGATCGGGCATGCGTGCTGACCAATGCCAGCAGGGCCCTTCGTGCGCTGCCTTTGGCGGATATTGGTGGAACGCTACAGTTCGGCAGGACAGCAGTACTAAGACGACTTGGGAGGGATGTAGTCTACAGAAACACTTAAAATCATGTCCTTCATCAGAATAATCAAACTGAAATCAATGCAGAACCGTACTTCCCAGGACTTCGCGGCTGGGGTATGCGGATATCTAGTCAATAATGACAGATAAGCCAACAAGTGCCATCTCATTCGGTCTACTCTCTGTCAATAAGGATTGACAAAGAGTTACAAGGTAAAGCAGAATCGTCCATGACTCTTTTTGCAACCAAATGGGACCGATGAAGTCCACTCCCATGTGATTGAGTAGTTCAGATGGCAGACGACATGACATTACATTGTGACGCAATCGTAGAGCGTCCGACTTCAATGCCCAATGAGCAGTCGCTCTCAGTTTCGAGCAGTCTGTGGTCTGAGTATGACCGACTGACTACAACAACTAAGCCAAGAATGGTCGCCTCAGTCAGGATTATTTTGTCGCTATCACTTCTTTATGCAGGCTGGACAGTTTATTTGATTGTCCAGTTTTCCCAATCATAATTCCTATTAGAAGCGGACCCATCAACGATCTATTTGAATTCCGACCAACAATAACGGGGTCCGGCCTGCGAAGGATGCTTCACACCGGTTGGACAAGGAGGAGAACAGTTCGGTTTTCGATGGACTAGACAAGTGTGATTCACAGTGATCAGTTGGTCCCCGATTGGGCATTTTCAGTGCTGGAGGACCAAAAGAAACTGTCCTCAATCCAGCTTAACCTCAAAGGTCAAATGAACTCGTATTCACTTTTAGGTCTTGCAGGTTTTTGGTGGAAGTATGGCTATGGCATTCCCTCCTGTATATGTGGATAAAACATCATAACCATACTGCCTGTATCGCAATGCGACATTCTGAAATTACCCTCTGGCGCTAAAGTGATTTGAGGTCTCCTGGAAATGCTGAGATTTCGAAGATAGCAGAGGGTTTGCCTGCATGGCTCCGTACTGCCGCTAGTCGTAGTAAAATCGTGTGCAAAAACGTCAAAACCCCCTTATGTCCAGGGCTAGTTTTTCAGTAAGGAAAAACTCTCTTCGAGGCTTAGTGGATCTCTTTCAGCGGTTCCAGGTTAGGAAATTTTTATACTCGCAAATTTACGATTGATTCGCTCACGGAATATCCTGGATCCCTGGCAGTCAGCGTGGGTTGTTAATGGGTCATATAAGTTTCTCAAACCAGGGCTTTCCCCGCGTACTACAAAATTCTAGCAACTGGTAAAAGTATGAATACGAGGATGCCACCGGTAGATTTCTAATCACTATCCACGCTGCCGACAAACTTATGTGGCGCTGCAACTTGATAAGAATTAAGACTTTTCTGAATACCTGATTTTCTCGCTATTATTCCTAGTGTGAAACTGTACTGTGCATGTGGATTCCTGCAGCTAGGGGACGTCTGCCAAGGCCGTAGCTCTAGAGCTCTCGGCTCTGCCGACGGATGCCTACCGTGAGGATCAGTCAAGCATGAACAGTAGAGGGGCGCTCACCGATCTTTTTTTGCTGAACTCGCTTGTTGCGTTGTACCTTACGGACTCCCGCTTAAGTCCAGCCAGCAGCCGCACAGCGGTGCATAATATACGCAGAATGTCATTAACGACAAAGACAGGGGGCTAGAATGATCATTTCTGGATTATAAGCCGTCGTCAGCCAGCCATGTCTAGCCCCAAGGTGTGGAACACCTGGGGCTCGACTCCGCTATATGTTAGTTAGAAATTCAACACCTAACCAATGAGCCGGGACTCGTCATCCTGTCGGTTGTCTTCGTCGGTAACAACACTTTGCCTATATCATGTGCCGCTGTGCGGCTGTTGGTTGGGCTTAAGAGAAAGCCCGTAAGGCACAATGGGACGAGTGATTTTCGTAAAAAATGATCTGCGAAGGCCCTCCACCGAAGTTAACAGTGTTTTACTATGGAAGAAATCAAGGCTAGAAGTAAGGCAGCATATAGTCAGTCATTCTTGATGTCAGAACCGAGCTGCAAGATTACGCAGTCAACTTCAGCTGTTGCTCCATTGACAGAGAACAATGAGTGATTCCGAGACATGGGAAAGCCATACGCTCCTTGACATGTGAATGTTGGCTTGAGAGCCCAAAATGCCACTGATCAGGGCGACCGAAGGACTCGTTCAAACATCCTCTCAGCATGCATGTCTAGATGAGAAGCAACAGACTCCTCACACTTTCCGCATTCCTAGAAATCACCACCGTTGGCAGCGTCTTTCTGTATCCATGCTTACCGTGAACCCGAGTCTTCTATTTATTAGCAGTTAGGCTGTCAAGGTAGCAACAAGGACTCCCATGATGAATTTCCGCTAATCGTATCAGAAGCACCGGTTGCAAAAGAACACAATTATATTTCATCGGAAACTTCACCATAGTCAGACACTCATTTCGTCGTCTTTCTCAGCCTGTACCTGGATGGTCAGAGGGTAAATCAGGGGTGTCCGTCTGGTTAACTGAGGCAATATGATGGGGCAACGCCTATGCATGCCAGTTACTTCGGTCTTCATTGTTCTGGTATAGATGAGTAGAGTGGTATACCTACGATATATTGATGACTCGCGGGTCATCGATATGGTTAGCCGTTACCGATATCGGCTGTCAGCTCGGGTTAATCTGGGCCTTGAGAGTCCGGTAACATCGATTGACCACTCTGGTTTCTACATCAGATGTCGGTCGGAGAAAGTAAGCCAGCCTTCTGACATTGCGATGAGGAGAACACCCAGCGTCGAGTATTTTGAGGTGCCTGTGCGACTTGTGTCTTGTCTGCCAGGGAGAGGGCGAAGCGACTGTCGCGTCTTGTCTATTGATATCGGTTCTTTGCAACACCAAGGCTGAGCTTCCCCTGGTGGTTAGTTATGGGCGGTAAAAAGGATACAAACGGCCCCCCTCCAGGAGTGTCAGTCATTTTTAGATAAGACATTTCAATGGAGACTTGGTATATCTCCGTCAAGACTGGGTGTCAACTAAAGGGAATAATATGCGGGGGGAATATCGATTCATTCCTAATTCCTGACCTGAACCAGCCGTTCATCAGCTGTTCGGCTAAAAGTAAAGAAAAATAGCCAAAGTACAGCATGACCTTATTCGCCAGAAAGCCACAGCCCTCAGGAAGTCTGGTTTATAAACCCACATTTGGTAACGGCAGGGTGAAGGCGCCAAAGTATCTGAGGCATTCCAAAGCGGCCTACTGTATCTGTTTAAGTAGGTCGTATGTTGCCCATTACTGTTCTACATATGGATTTTGCATTCAGGTTGGCCCATCGGCTTTTCTTAGCAGTCATTCAGCCACTAAAGTGCGGTGATAATTCTAGCAGGTAATGATTTATTTTAGAGCACCTGAAGCTCCTAGGCATACATACGTACCAAAAAGGTAACTGCCAGATGATCGAGCATGGTTCTACTTGCGTTGCCTTTCATGTTGACTCAATTGTTAAAAACGGCGCCTCGATGGGATTCGAATCCACAGCAGGATGGTCAACGTTCGTAACTCAGGTGGCTAGAGCGTTGGCTGTACTAAAGCCTCCCCCTTGCTGTAGCGGGTCCGAATCCCACCGAGACGCCGAGGTTTTCCCAGTTATGTTAATATAAATTATTCAAATACTGCCAAAACATATATGAGTGTTTCCTTGGATGCATTGTGTAGGTCTGGGCTTTGTAGGACCGGATTTGCCACTGGTAAATGTGCACAGCGGGCTAGTCTTTAGAATACCAGCTGCGATAAAGTCGCCTGTGAAGCGGGCGGCCACTGACCACAGACTGACTTTCGACATGCAAACGCAATCGTGAGTATGTCAACGTCCGTGCACCAACGAAATGAATACCCTGAAAAGTGACTCTCTTCGTTCTGACGACAATAATTGTCACTGAATATCAGCATGATTTATAGTGAAACAGGCTTGTGTTGCCTCTACCGAACTCTCCCCGTCCCCGTCTACCCGACTTCGATGGAAATACAGTGTCAGAACGACCAGAGGCGAGATCGGAGACAGTGGCTGACGGGTTTCAATCACCCGTCTACGCGTGCCACACACAATCTGCTGCCAACAATACACAACAGGCTACCATGGGGCGTCTCTAAGTTCACGCGAGTGGGAGTGTCAAAGAGGCCACATTGCGAAGAAGCCATTCGATCCTGACTCTGAGTCTGGGATGGAGATAGTTAAGGGATCGGAGGCAGTGGCTGACAGATCTTAGTCCTTCGTCTGAGTGTGCCACGTACGATCTGCTGCCAACAACACTCAAAAGGCTCTCATGAGGCCACATAACGAAGGACCCATTGGAGTCGGCCGTTGAGTCCTGAGAAGGAACGGGCTAGTTGGTCAGTTGACAGTCTTCCCAGCTGCGACATTAAGCGCGTTGTGATAGGTCCAAACACGTCAGATTAACTAATAATGGGGAGTGCGTTGATGTGCTATGATGATGGATTCCTCTGTATGTCAGCCCTCGCCTGAAACTCAATCTAAACCCCGATATATATGCGGTTGCCTACAGGTGTAGCACGACCTTGACATGACCTTGAGCGTCTTCGACTAACAGCTCAGGAGTTCCGGCTCATACTACCCCTTAGCACAGCATGCAGGAAAATGTACTGTTCTAATCTTTGACCTGAACTTTGTACATTGTGTTCACTTGTATCTGCGCTCTCCTAAAACGAACATAGTGCGTCGTGCAACACGGTTTCGAATACTTTTGGGAGCCGGCTATTATGTCCCTGTCTAATACGACCTACAGCATTCGGGTACCTCCGGAGATTGCGATAAATGCCGACCCTTATTTAAATTCTGGCCAGGGGGTCTGGTGGAGTAGCATTCAGTCCTTATGAAATCTCGGTTCTCCTTTGGCCATTTAATTGTAGGATTCTGACAAAAGAATATAATATTGTATCTAGAGAGAGCAATTCCCTCACTATAGCGTTGCGGAAAAGAGGCGCAAATTCAGAAACCGTTGATGCACTGCACTGAAAGTCAGTTTTAGAATTCCGGCTTCCATCAACTCTGGCGGGTCATAAATCTCACGTGTAGTCCTCGTTAACTGGGTGTTGACCTTAGGTGCGTTTCGTTACACTTCAGTGCGTTTGGTTGGTTTTTACTCGAACCTATGTGACACTGGGATAGACCGGCTTTATGGCAGGCATGATGAGTTGCCGCCCGGCAGTGAGTCGTTAATCTGTCATTCGCAGACGTTTGGTCAAGTTCTGCAGGAGCTAAAAACAGTAAAATTTATTATCCACTGTGGAATGGGGAACTCCGTACATGGTTAGTTTGGTAGGTTCACATGAGTGGGTGCTCTCCGTACCACTACTGTCTATTGCTTGAACATAAACTCGACTGGAAGAGAATATGCGCATCCCAGCTTCTTGCTTAAAGGAAGACGAAGGCACGATTACTGGGGCGGTAGATTTATTGGCCTTACCTTTCGAACTATAACTGGAGTTCATCATCAGAGAATGTGTCCGAGGCCACAGAAAGCATTGCGTCAGAGCAAGGCGTGGGCATCGCTCATCATCCGGCGGCCACCATGCGTAGCATGATCATGAAAATGAAGGATAGGCAGGACGCAGGTGAGCAGTCAGGCATAGTCTACCATATACCGTGTCCTAACTGTCCTTGCCACTACACAGGCCAAACAGGACGACGTCTCAGCTCGGGAATACTTGTGCACAAACGAGCCGTTCGGAGAGGCGACCCACTATTTCAAGTCGGCACTCACACGCTGGAGGAAGGCCATGAGTACGACTTCGCCAGCATGCGGATATTGGCGCGAGCCGGCAAAAAGACGGGGCGAGAACTGTTGGAGGTGTGGGTGTCGGACATCAACTCTATCAGTAGACACATTGATTTGCCTGCGTGTTATCACGCATTCCGCCCACGCAGCCGGGTGGCGCAGCTCACATCGCCGCGAAGTACAAACGGCGTCACCACGCTGGGGAGGACCATTGTGGGCCAGGCAGCACGAATCAGACCTAGCCACGGGCGTAGTCCCCCACTCCATAACAGCACAACGGTATAAATGTTCACACGTTGTTGAACTCCAGCAGTAACTGATGATGAACTCCATTTCGAGTTCGAAATCTAAGGCCGATAAATCTGCCGTCCCAATGATCGTGCCCTCGTTTTCTTTTAAATAAACTCGACTTCTTATGCATTTTCTCTTCTTCCGTAAGCATTTCAGTCAGCCTCCTCCCCTTCTCCTCCTCCTCCTCCTCCTCCTCCTCATCATCATCATCATCATCATCACCAGCATTATCATGACTATCGTCGTCATTACCACTGTCCGTCGCCTTCTCATACTCGTCCTCGTTTTTACTTTTCGTCCTCTGCTCTTCCTTACTTTCCTCCCACTGTCGTTTCCGTGACCATCTACAAATTGAACCTATCTTTGGAGCATGGGTCTCACTTTGCTTTCAAGAACTACGGATGCACGTGGCAGTGAGTTACCGCAAAATTTCAGCTATAGGGTATTTGACACTTCGGGATTGTGAAAGCACTTCAAGTCTCGCCCACTCCCTCCATAACACAGAGACAGTGTCGGTAAAACGGCTGGAGTTTCGACTGTGAGTTCTGACCTAGGTGAAAGCGTTGTCGGGCTACGTAAAGCGAAATGCTCGGAGGCTGAGGCTGTATAGAGGGCTACAATGAACGTAAACAGTCGAAGTACGTACAGACACTTGGCATGGCCGGGGGGACAGGATCAAATATGTTTCTCATGCATCGCTTTCCAGGATTAATTTCGTCCTCCATATGGCATGATTAGTTACCCAGCCCTGAAAGGCAACCACTGTGAGGTCGGGAGGTGGAGAAAATGGACAGCCACGCACGCATCGGATGCACAATGACAGCCGACAGGCCGTCAGTCGTAACTGTGGGGCGGTGGTGAGTAATTTCAATTTGTTTCCCTCCTCAGTCCCCTCCCCCGTCCCCTACTCGAAACGTAGGGTCAGCAAGCAGTGGGTGCTCGCCATACTGTTCCCGTCCCAAAGGAAGGTCAACGATGCTTGGTTTCGCTTCCTTCCGTCAGCCGGGGATTTCAGACCACGGGTGTGACCAAAATTGCCACTCTGTGATGCGGGAAGCAATGGGGGAGGAAACAATGAGTGATTGCTCATCGTCGACCACCCATCAGTGAGTACTTTAGACTGGATTTTAAATTCTGCTGGTTTGAATGCATGCCCGGAAAACTGATTGCGATCCCGAAATCTCTGACTTATCTTTGAACGAGGGAACCGCCTAACGAGTGTTCTCTGTTCCCTAACAGCATCCAAAAAGCACATTTTCGCCTGCCAAGCCGACCTGTTGTCATGCTTTAACAAGATCTTTCTGTCGTTTTAAGCCTCTCGTGATAAACAAGCCACAGCTGGTCGTTCACTATTTTTTTCAGCGCAACCTCCGCCTAACTGCTGTCAACAGGCCAGAGAACTGCTTTTGAGCATAGAACGTGAGGTTAGTCGCACAGTGGCTTTTGAATATCGAAGATGGACATTGTGAACGAAGTGAAGTTGCCGCGGAAGACGGGAAATGAAGGATACTGCTGGGGTGCAATTCTCATTCGCTTGCTAGAATAACTCCGTAAATATTTTTGAAGTTAAAACAGCCTCGACGACAGACCATTCGACGCATCTCAAACAGATACAGAAGCCTGTCAACTGTTCTTTCACTAATCCAAGTAAATCCAAAAATAACCCCCCCCCGCTGGATTTTATCCGCGCCATTATTCTAGGTCAGTGATGGCAGTTTCGTGGACTTTATTTTATTTCATGTACAACGGGTGACCGATCTCATGAAATGCTGCCTGAAATTCTGAAATGCGTTTTCGAGTAGGAAGGATTATTTGGTCGCGGTTGTAATACTGATTATCTTGCAACAAAATCTCATAGCATTTCGGACTCAGCGGAATGTCAACTTTTGCCTACATTATGTACTTTTCAATCTCCTGTAGAACCCGTGCTCGGTAAAAGCGTCTACTTAAGTAGCATGTATTTTTCCCACTGATTTTCGCTGGTCTTGCAAATTCAAATACAAAAACAAAAATATGCTTTTTTCAGTCAATTTATGGAGAGTCACGTCTTCTTTACATTTTATAGTCAACGAAGGAGTATAATTAGGTTTTAACAATGTTTCTAATTATGAGATTTTTTAAGACCGCGCAATGTCCATTCACATAACATCATATCTGGCCGTCTACCACAGCTCCTCATGAAATGTACAACATAGTCCGCATTAACTGCAGAATTTTATGGACTCTGTATGAGATTTTTTTTAAAGACATAGAAAAATATGTGATTTTCTTTGCGCGGAACTCATTCACCTTTTAGACGGAAATCACTAAGCGCTAATGCGACAAATGATCAGACTCCAAATTATTCGGCGATCATAAAACTTTTAAAAACCTAATTAAACTGCTTCTTCGAGCATAAAATATAAAAATACCGTGATTTTCTATTAATTGACTGAAAGAAAGCATATTTTTGTTAATGGTTTATTGAAGATATAATTAATTTGCAAGACCATCGAAAATCCATGTGAAAAAATGCCTGCTGCTTAAGTAGTCATTTTTTACCGTGTAATGTTTCTACAGGAGATTGAAAAGCAGTGTATTAAAAAGCTGACATCCCGCCGAGTCTGAAAAGTTATAAGATTATGCCGCGAGATAATCAGTATTACAACAGCGCCCATGTAATCCTTCCTAATTGAAAACACATTTCAGAATTTCAGCCAGCATTTAATGAGATCGGTCACTTACTGTATATTTTAGGTCACGAAACTTACGAGGTCTTCAGTGACATTTCGCGATGTGGCTTCAACTAAAAAGCGATACCCAAATGAGGCTACGTGGACGATTAGCATACAAAACATCCCAAGTTAGCTCATGCATGCTGACTTTTGGCTGGTTCGCTCTCCAGCCTCCTTCGAAGATCGTGCTCGAAAAAAAATACAACCCAAGGGGATCAGTTTTTGTATAAATTATCGGTGTTTAAATCTTCTGGTTCAAGAGAGTAGGATGCTGGCATTTTAGTGGTGATTGTTCCAATCGCCCACGCCTATCCTATGTGAGAAAACGACTACTTTCGCAGTTCAGTTTGTCGTCCATATTTGGCAGTTGACTATTTACACAGTTTGGCAACTGTTTGCTTAGAAATCTCATCTAGAGCTTTACGAGTTTCGCTGTTTGCTGCAGTCCGTAAAAAAGTAACATTTCTGCAAATTTAGGCTGACCAAGGATTCAGACAGACATATCGGATTGGCTATAATCTCTACTCTATGGTGATTAATGACGGGCATTATCCATCACTTCTTATTCTACTTCATGCAGGGTTAATGCGATAAAGATTGGATGCACGGCCACTAATTGGAAGAAGTGAATATAAAGTTACAGGAATTTTATCCTTCATTTTGTCCGAAGGAATCTCATTTAATGTATAAGACTGCTAAAAATTTGCCCGTAATTTTAATAAATAGCACAGTAATTTAGGCTCGTCCCGAAACAGTAACATTCCGGGACAATGAAAAAGCACACATTTCGGAATACCGTAGGGGTCACATTCTGTACGCATTCACTACTTATCAACTTATCCCCTCGTCAGTTGGGCTTACTTCTGACTCCGTGTAATTCTGGTCGAAATTGTTTTGAATGTTGGAAGCATCACGTTCTGATGGCTCTTGGGGAAGGAAACAGGTGTACTTCAAGTACTTTAAGCACAGACTGCTACAAACAAAGTATGGAAATACTTCACAGGC
>CACRXP010000132.1:960832-976112 GCA_902702965.1 Spirometra erinaceieuropaei | reverse complement strand
GCCTGTGAAGTATTTCCATACTTTGTTTGTAGCAGTCTGTGCTTAAAGTACTTGAAGTACACCTGTTTCCTTCCCCAAGAGCCATCAGAACGTGATGCTTCCAACATTCAAAACAATTTCGACCAGAATTACACGGAGTCAGGAGTAAGCCCAACTGACGAGGGGATAAGTTGATAAGTAGTGAATGCGTACAGAATGTGACCCCTACGGTATTCCGAAATGTGTGCTTTTTCATTGTCCCGGAATGTTACTGTTTCGGGACGAGCCTAAAATAGTGTGCTCCGAGGGACTCATTTTATGTCGGTGCATTAATTTCCGAGAAAATTTAAAAGAGCGGCATGGAAACTGCATTTTCTGCTACCTGACAGCACATAGAGAACACTTGTAGGACTTACTTATGCGCCGACCCGCTCGTAACTGTCCCATATTGCGCCATAATATCGGCAGAACAGGCATATGTAATCTTTTTGACTTTACCTGTGCTCCCAGTATGAAAAATCATCCAGTTTTGGAATCCAGTGCCCACTCGGAACATCTGTTTCTGGGCTGTCATCGCGCCCTTCTGTTCGCCGGGACTGCTGAGTGGCCATACGACGAATTCCAAATGTCTTTTATAAAATCGGGTCGGACTGAGCCAATTTCAAGACATGATCTTGCTTGTCACGTCCTTTTTAGAATCCGAACTGTAGTGTTTGTTTTCATCACAGCCTGAAGAACTCAACTTCTCTCTCTCTAAAGTGTATTGCAGTCAGGTTTTCTTCCGCGGCGTCGCATAGACAGGTGTTTTGGTTATCTAACTTGACGGACACCTGCCGGTCGACCGACCGTCATTAGGCATGCACAGGGTCTATGTGCCTTTGTCCTTCTCCCACACACCCACCCACGGCAGCTGTAACGAATGCTTAATGAGCACTTTTCATCTGGTTTTGGTGATGACAAGGCATTTTAAAAAGTCGGTCCCACGGCTCCCAAGCTGTCCCTCGCTCCCCCTCTGTCCGGACTATTAACGACCCGGTGATTAGTTTTCACGTAGCTAGCCGTCTGTGGCTAGAACACCCTTCAACCGCTTCGAAAGCAGGTGTTTATGAGACCTCACACATCACGATTCATGCAAGATTCTTTGATGAATACTCAAATGTCCAACGCACTGATTGTGTCACGTGCATGCATTCGCTGAGTGGATAATTGGTGCGCACTTTGGCACAGGGAGTGCTTTAGCGATTTGTCTTCGAAATTCTGGAAAATAAGGCTAAAACGATAAGGACCCTCCAGCCGTGGAAAAGTGCTATACATTATTAACTGCAGTCAGTATATCAGTCAACAATAATTAAGAAATTCCGGTTAGAGTGGGAGAAATAACTGAAGGAAACTCTAGCCTGAGGATGTCTTTGCTAAGGTCTTACATGCGAACAGTCGCATAAGCCCGAAATCGATCGAGGCCTCGAATGAGCTGTACGAATAGTCGTCAGTGGATAGCTGATAGTCGCCTCCCTCCCCATCGTTCGGGCCGAAATTATTTAAGTCTTTAATGTTTCATTTTCCCTATTATTTACTAGCCCAAAGTATTTAATTAATGTTGTGGAGATTTACGGTGAGGCTCTAAACAACCAACTTGTGCCAAACAGATCAGAAAGCAGGCACATATTGCATGCTTTATTTAAAATATTGCGAAATATCCAAGAGCACTAACGGGTGTTTTTATAATAGAACACCGTTCTCTAAGAGTGCATGGCTTAGGCAGTGGGAAAACGAATTTTTGTGGATGTCTTATACAAGATGCCATCGGGACAGGTTAGCAAAAGTAAGAGATCCGGGTCGGTAATCTGAGGAGAATGAATTGCTCACCGGATCGGGGGACTTTTCTGGCTGACGTTTCGAAGAGCTGGGGCTGCTCTCCATTGTCAAAGCGTCAAGTGAAAAAATCGATCAGCACTTTTTGCATAGACTGCCGCATTAGATGGCCTTGGGCCGATCGATTTTTTTCTTCTTTCGCTGCCTTGGCCTACTGGCCGTCGCCTGTTGGTGGCCTCCTGTATTAGGTGTCGTCACCTCAATTGGGGTTGGTTGCGTTTGCATTCCCCTTTTGGGTGAAGTGGTCGACAGGCCGTGTTTGCTCGGCATTCTTAGGCTCCGTATGATTGTCTTGTCTTCGTCACGGTGTATGTAGTGACGTAGGACTTTATAGGCTGAAGGAAGGTCTAGATGTCTGTTGATGGAGTTGGCATCTGAATACCAAGCCTCAAGTGTGAGACGCTCAGTCCTTGAAGTGCCCCTGCCTAAGACGGCTGCTCCTTGAAAATCAAAACTGTGACCAGTTTCCCCGATGTGAGCCGCAATCTGTGAGTTTGGGTCTAGTCTCCGTGTTGCCATTTTGTGCTCATGTAGGCGGGTCTGCAATTTCCGTCCGGGTTCCCCAACGTAGTTGCAGTCTCCATCCTTACAACGTATTTGATAGACAACTGCTGAGGTTTCAGTGAGTGGCAGTATGTCTTTGGGTTGCATCAAACGGCGACGAATTGTTGCCTGGGGTCGATGGGCAATACCTACCCTGGCGGGTTGTAGAAGTCTTGAAACCGCCTCGGAGACTCCTATAATGTAAGGAATAGCCCTCCAGACTTCCGGTTGTTCTTCTTGTGGCCGTCGTCTGTTCACTCGGCGCTTGCTTTGCTTGATGAAGTGGCTTGGGTACCAATTGGTTCGAAAGAGATCATGCAGGTATTGTCGTTCAACTCTTTTGTCTGCTGGTGTGCTGCAGTGTGTTTCAACTCTTTGGAACAGAGTACGGACACAACTGCGTTTGTGAGAGAGGGGGTGATTGCTGTTAAAGTGCAGTATTTGTCTTGTGCTGGTGGCTTTTCTGAAAACGGTAGTTTGTAATTGTCCAGTTGCACACCGACGCACAAGGACATCGAGGAAGGGAAGTTGGTTGTTTGTTTCGGCTTCCATCGTGAATTGGATATTATTTGAGATGTTGCGAGACGTTGTGAGACAACTCCTGGCTGATCACTAAAACGAGAGAGACAATCCCCTGAAGACTGAACATCTCATGGAGCTCTTACGTTATTGCCTAAAAACCTAGTTCACCTTTGGTGGACAAATGTATGAACAAATCAAAGGCATCCCTATGGCCTCCCCCATATCAGGGCTGATTGCTGAAGTGGTTCTTCAACGGATAGAACACTTGGTGTTCACTAAGTATCAATCAAAGTTCTGGGCTCGTTACGTCGATGACACCTTCGCCATTGTCAAATCATCTGACGTAGAGTACCTTAAAGAATTACTGAACTCGGTTGACCAGAATATCCAATTCACGATGGAAGCCGAAACAAACAACCAACTTCCCTTCCTCGATGTCCTTGTGCGTCGGTGTGCAACTGGACAATTACAAACTACCGTTTTCAGAAAAGCCACCAGCACAAGACAAATACTGCACTTTAACAGCAATCACCCCCTCTCTCACAAATGCAGTTGTGTCCGTTCTCTGTTCCAAAGAGTTGAAACACACTGCAGCACACCAGCAGACAAAAGAGTTGAACGACAATACCTGCATGATCTCTTTCGAACCAATAGATACCCAAGCCACTTCATCAAGCAAAGCAAGCGCCGAGTGAACAGACGACGGCCACAAGAAGAACAACCCGAATTCTGGAGGACTATTCCTTACATTATAGGAGTCTCCGAGGCGGTTTCAAGACTGCTACAACCCGCCAGGGTAGGTATTGCCCATCGACCCCAGGCAACAATTCGTCGTCCTGACTCTGTTCTGTCATTAGAACCAGGTGGGCGAAGGAGGAGTGAGTGCGGCGGATTCGACGCAAGTCACCGCCATGCACCCACCACACATTAGGGACACACGGTGGACAGCGTCGTTCGCGACGGTCGGCCTGACCACATTTTCCATAATCTTCCAGGCAGAAGCATCCTCATTAACTCATACGCCTCCTTGGCCCATCCTGGAAGGGACTGGTCGCAGACGTCCTAGGACATCTCAAACCCGCAGAACACACTGTGCGGTGATCGGCGGAAAACAGTTAGTGGACGTGACTCGTAGGTCCCTGCTAGTGATACAGGTTTAGGGTTAAGCGGGAGATTTGGGTTTTGGTCAGTGGTTGAGACAGATGTAGTGCTGGGTTAGAGTTATTATGCACTACCCGATTTTAAGTCACACTTTCGCGATATGGCTCCTGTCCAATCATGGAGACAATATCGAGACTGCAGAACTGTAGGGACAGAGACAGTCACAAAATAACGCCAGAACCACAAAGGCTCCATCGTTTCCCCAGCCCCCACACAGACTGTGACATGTTAACGCGAATTTTATGACTACTCCTGGTGCACTCTGGTTCGGGGAGGGAAATTTTTTACTTCAGAGGCAAACGGCATATCTACCAGCATGATGCTCAAATGGTCTGACGCACATCGTTTCTGAATATGCCCGAAATCCCTTCAACCTGCCATAACGTCCCCTGAACACAATCGGCGCCAGCACGTGGCTTGGTCGTTTGTCGCTGTCTCGGTTTCAGAACTTCCACCGTCATTAATGGTCCTATCATCATAGTCCACAGCAGCGGCGGCGGTGTCCTGTGGTTACCGGGGCTCACCTGATGTTGTTTGTGGAGGGAGGAAGGGAGAAGCGGTCGCTGAGGGGGAGGGGAGAGGTAGAACGACAAAGGACCTAGAAACGGTTATCGTCACGTGCAGATTAGGGCTGCTATGGGCGACATGGGCCTCGTCCGCCTCTTTCGGATCTGAAATCTGGTCCGCACGATGATCTTTGAGAAACTTCCTTTCTGAGATGTCGGCAAAAAACTGGAACACTTCATAATCTTACAGGAGAGAAGAAGCGGCGTATAGGTACACCAGCTGGGATTCTACTTATCCACTTCCCACACCACAGCATGGAAGAGACCGGTCGGATGTGGTTTGCTAGCCCCACCTGAAGTAAACAAACCCCAATCACCTCTAATACGGGATGGGTAGTAATAGGGGTGTTTACAGGCTGAGCCGGGGAACGCACAGGCGACGAGGTTAAATGGCTGTATGAAAAAGAATAGCTATCGGGAATGCGTGGTTGTACTTTCGATGGTTGAGAAATAGTTGCGCTATCCCCTAACCCCTAAACATAACCCCCAACCCTCACCCTTAGCTGCAACCCCAACAGTATTGTGTCCATCTGGCGAGACTACCGAACCACATCTTACCGTTTCATTCCCTCAACTGTCTAAGTGAGATGATTGTCTGTCATTATCGTTGTGGGGTAAAGAAAAACGTATTTGAGGACGTTCATCGTCGCCCACCTAAGGGTACCCGAACTTTATGCCAGTTTCAGGTTAGTTTTTCGGGCAGGATTCGGTTGGTTAGAACTTAGGATACAGTGAGAGATTGGGTTGTGGTCAGTGGCTGAGACAGAGTGCGTGTACACTAACCCGTTTTGTGATGCGGCTTGTCTCCAACTTCGGAGGCAATGCATGGACAATGGCTAAGGGGGGAGGGAAGGGGGGGGTGACGACAGACCTCTCTAACCCGCCCTGTTAGCATGACCGTCACCCCCTTGTTAGACGCACCCTGCCTCCCCTCCCACCATATCTCACCCCCTCGTCCTCTCGCTCGGACATTCTGTCAGCGTCAACGCGCGTACTAGCTGGCTTCGCCGGTGACCAATACCGCCCGAGGCAGCGACTCCTGACTCGCCACTCCTCCATCCTGCTACTCGGCACACTTGACTTGGCAAATGCGGCGCTCTGAGTGTGATCAGTACTTAAATGCAGCAAGTTTAGCAGCAGGAAAATCCGCATTTATCGCATGTGTATGTGAGGAAAATCGTCTATTTTAGAATAGAAGTCCGGTATTCTTTCAAAGTTACCATTCAGTTCTCCTTATGTTTGGCGTTGTGTTAGAGAAGATTCCCAGGGCCCTAATAAAGGGCATTAGCTTGGCACAGGAAGGCCTTGAACGCAGCCTAAATCCTCTGATTTTACAGCAACCATCTAGTGCTGAACAAAATAATTTCCATGAGAGCCATGAGATGAGACGGAATATTGGAATGGCATGCGTTGCCTAACATAACAACACCTGACGTCAGGAAGAAGTCCGCGGCTTAAAGACGCCAGTAGTCTGAAGCTGAGAGTAGCGGGAGAGCCAATTTTCTTCTTCTAGTAGCGGGTGCTTTGTGTGAATTTTACCAGTGCTCTGCCATTAGCGCACACTATTCACCTCGCACCGTGGTAGCGTGGCCGAGCGGTCTAAGGCGCCGGTTTAAGGCACCGGTCCGAAAGGGCGTGGGTTCGAATCCCACCGCTGCCAAGGTTTTTTGTTTATTTATATTTGTCGGAGGAAGATTACAGACTAATACAAAGGGGGCTTTGATGGTCGTTTCTGATCCGTTAGCTGTCGTCGGAAAGCCTTGCGCAAGCCCAGGATTGCAGAACCCGAGACTTGATTCTGCCTGCTTCGGTCGTCGGGCTTAAATAAGTTCAATACCCTACTAGTGCAGACACGGGCACGCCCTCTCGTTTGCGATTGGAGCCATTGGCTTTAAGTGAAGAAGAAGAAGAAGAAGAAGAAGAAGAAGAAGAAGAAGAAGAAGAAGAAGAAGAAGAAGAAGAAGAAGAAGAAGAAGGAGACATTGCCTGCCTTACCAAGCATCGCCCCTCTTGCATTTAGCACAACTGGAAGTTGGCGCTTCATAAGCAGGGCTCCTTCCGTAATCCAGATTACGGATTATTACCCGCAGTTGGGTTGCGGGAAGAAAAGAAAGAGGGAGGCGCGACGTCTAGACGGATGTTAGCCATTAAAGCTGCTCTTAACTCATCTGTCCCAACTGAAAGTAAGTGGTTTCCGGTCTTGGAATAGTTTACATCACGTATATCACTTCTAACCCAACATGTTGTCGTCCAAGCAATTAGAAGCTAAAAATCGCATTTTGAACATTTTCCAATAATACACTTGAAAAGTCAAGTTGGCAAGCACGTGTTTTCGGTAATTCTTCATCAGGCCAATAAAGTTACACGAAGGAATGAAAATGAACAACAGTGTTTATAGGTGTCTCAAGGGCTATTAAGTCACTAACACATATCTTCCCCACGCCGCCCGTATGACAAGGTCGACGGGTTTGGGTCCTTAGAGCTAGAGGAGGGGTAAGAGTCTTTGAGTGATGTTTTTGCATTGAATACACAGAGTACCCATCACTGTAGGGATTTGAGGCAGCATGTCGTCATTACTTGGGCTTGGCGTTGCCCACGGCAGAGAGAGCGCTTGTGTCAGGGTTTTCTGGCAGCATAACACCGGATTCGGTAGCTCTATAGCTACTGCCTCGGCCCAAGGTCACGCATCCCTCTGTCCCCTTATGAGGAGCCTCCCTGGGGACAATATTAATTAACGCAGAATACTGAGCTTCTTTAAACATCCTCACAGTCTCTCCAATGCTTCTCGTACATGTAAGCTTTTCTGAAACTGAAGGACTCTCGCCTCAAATTTAACATTTGAAGCAGACGTCCATTCCATCCATACGAGACGAAAACATGAATTCTCGGTGTATTTTATCTACAAAACGCTCAATCTTAAAGATGTCGAAAATCGGTATTAACTGCATACAATAAAAGTCGTTATTTTCTAACGACCGGAGTCTGACCAGAGGCCAGCCGCCTGACTTGTACAACCTTCCTCGGAGCTGTTGCATGTAGTAGTGGTAGTAGAAGTAGTAGTAGTCGTAGTGGTCGTAGTGGTCGTAGTAGTGGTAGTAGAAGTAGTAGTAGTCGTAGTGGTCGTAGTAGTAGTAGTAGTAGTAGTAGTAGTAGTAGTAGTAGTAGTAGTAGTAGTAGTAGTAGTAGCAGTAGTAGTAGATTCTCTGCCGGCTGTCCCGTGCTGCTGCAAATGCGTCAGTTCTACGATCTCGAGGCTGTGTGGAATTGCATCAAAGTAATTATAGTCATCTCGAAATTCAGATGCCTTACAGAGTTCGACTTAATTTGTGGCTACCGCCCGTGATCTTGACCCGTTTACTTCGGGAGGCCGATGGATCGGTGTTTGCCTATTTGTGGATGACGAGATGTTGATGTTTTAAGGTTATATTTGTAGCGCAATCTTAGTCGAACCAGGGCTTCCCGTTTGTGGAGGGAGGCATGAACTCATTTGTAGCGACCGGCTCCAATCCGTCACGGTGATCCCGAATTTAAGAAATGGCAATAATACATAGCCGCATGATTTTTTAATTTTATGCGAGCAATTGCGCGCAATCAGTCAGATTAAGTAGCCACAAGTTGTATCCGCTAGAATGAGAAACATTTTTATACCTCTTTTAAGCAAATTCAGGCGGTGATTCGCTCTTTACTGACTTTCTTATGTTAATATGTGAATCAGGTTCAAAGGGTTACGGCGAGGTCACAGAAGGATCATCAGTAACTATTCCCAGATATAGCCTGGAAGGCACTTGTATAATCGTTAATCCCCAAACGGACGAGGAGGTGCTTGCATTGAAGCGGCCCAATAAAGATATATTCATTCAAAAATGGTTTGTGATAGTGCAAAAATATCCCTCTGTTAAGGGTGGGACTACACTGGCATCCTCTTTCGAAGCATCTCTCCATAGTTGTCTGACCTTCTCAGTCTACTACCATACCGAATTTGAAGAGGATTTGTTCAACTGAATGTATGGCTCAACCCGGAATAAGTACTGAAACATTCCAGAAATATCAAAATTTTCGAAGAAGTTGACAACATTTTTCGTTTTTATTGTGTAAATAATATTTACATTGCGGAGCTGGATCATGCGAACAGAGGATAGCTAGCGTTCGACTCTCACCCCTGAGGGTCATTAAATCTCACGATGTACTGACAGACCACATCCCCCTCCCAACACCTGGCAGTGGAAGTTAAATGTTCGAGAGATGTGGTATTAAGATATCAAGACAACATGCCCACACCACACTCAGAATATGCGCATTCCTAATCTGAGTTGAAATCACTCGCCTCGACGTAAAACACTGTCCGTCCATCTAGTCCCGAAGTTGGCGCAGTCATCACGCATATTCGCCGAGCCTCACCTTCGTCGCTTTTGTGCTTATTTCATTTAATTTCGCATTAAAGTAATCGATTATTGCAACGACTAGTGCCCATGCAAGAAGACTGCCCCTCAGTCATAGTGGGCGAGCTCTGTACAGTCGGTTGGGTTGAGGACTCTGCCCATAAGCTCGTGGCCTGCAGTTTAAATTGCAGCTTAGCCTGGCGAGAATGTAGGCGGCCACATAGCGTCCTTCTCATTCCCCTGATCAGAACGATTTGCGATGAAGAGTTTATTGACTTATTGACAGTTTTTGGTTGTCCACTTAGCAAGTATGTAGCAGCAATTACAGTCGCCAACTGTCGTGTTTAACTACAGGAGGTGACGGAAGTCAGGAACCATTAATTGAACTACTGAAGTTAGACTGCGGTTAGAAAGGAGTACTTAGGTGGTATTTTAGTAGTCACGCCAGGATATTGGCTTTTCCATGCGTTTCTTTCCGACAACCTGCAACGGACTATTTAAGTAGGATGGTTTTTCCCACTGACTTTCGATACCCTTAAATAATCAGTTACATGGAATGGAAAACTGACATAAAGTATCATTTAGAAGATATCTATTAGAAAAGTACATCTTCAAATTTTGTATCCAAAGAAGCGATGTATACCGGTTTTAAAACATTCGTACTTTGGGGATTTTTAAGGCTTTGAAAGGTCTGCTCCAACAGAACCATAAGTGTCCTTTATCAAGTTCCTTATGAACTATACAACGTGGAACATAGTCGGTGCGAAATTTTATGAGCCCAATATAACATCTGTTTAATGGTATAGAAGAAGGAGTAGTTATTATAAAGTTCAGAATACACAGCTTGTAGTTTGGAAACCCCGCACACAAGTCCAACGACATGTCAGGTTCAAAATTATTCGGTAGTTGATGAGATTTTTCAAAAAACCTTACAATACCCTTCATTTGAGAGAAAAAATGAAGAATATGAAATTTTCCACAAACCAAGTGAAGGAAAAGGTATCTTCATGAAAGCTTTTTAGAAAATATGTTTTCATTCATAAGGACCTCGAAAATCAGTGGAGTAAAATCGTACTATTTAAACATGCATTTTTGCGAGTGGAAAGACACACGCTCAAAAGGCGATATCCTGGCTTGCCTGAAATATCATTTGATGATAGCTCATGATGATAAATATTACAAGATTACCTGAGTAATCCCTCTTAACCGGAATCAGATTTTATAATTTCGGCTAGCGTTTCATGTGTGGAGGTGTATTGACTGGCGATCAGCAGCGAACACACAAGAACCAACTGATATCCCTGCGTTCTTTGGTCGGACTTCCTACTTTATGCCTTACATTGCACGAAGGCACACATCACATTTGATTCACGAATTATCATTCGGATGGCAGCCTACCTCTAATCCCCACTTAATCTCCAGATGCCCTGAAAAGCGTTAGCCATCAAGTGTCAGTACCACTGCATGTGTAAGATCACCGAAGAGGCCTCACCAAGGCCTCTTTCAATAAAAACCCTAGATTCCTTTGGTGAACAGCCTTAGCAAATACAGGAATAGAGTGAGTTCGTGTAAACAGCTGGGTCGAATAAATATCCTGGAGGGCAGTAAGACGCAAAAGAACGATCTCTACCGATTTATCCTGCTTTCTGTAAGTAATTTAGCTGAGTTTTTCTAGCTTCGGTTCCGTGGTTGGATGAATAGGAGAATGGATGGATTGAGGAGGTAGATGATGCGCCTGCGGTCCGCGGGCAGGAGGAACGCAAAAAGAGGGTGTTGCTTAGAAATATTTAAAAAATCACATAAATGAATATGTAGTAGTGACGGCTCGGTGAAAAATGAGCGACAACGATATCATGGTGAAAGGGTAACCGGTCAGGAAGCGATCGATCCCGAAAGAAACGGACTGTTTTGGAGACACGAGTGGATCCTCCGATTTACAGTTGCCACGTTCCCCTGGTTTGACCTCACCTGCGGAATATAGGTTGCATGCGATAATCTGCATCGATTTGAGTTCAATCGCGAGAGTTCTTCGGGCCGTGATTGGTTGATGAATGTACAGGGCGGCCCATAATCCGTCCACTGCCGTTAATTTTTAAAAAAATTGCTTCAGATTTTATGAGGTGTTCTCTTGAAAGAATGGCGCCGGAAGAGACGTAAGAATTTTGCCTTGAGACGCAAAAGGTGACAACACCACCTCTTTTTAATACTGACTGTACGATAAGCCTGCCATGTAAGCGTCCCCTTGCATGTTAAATAACACATACAGGATATCCCGTAGTACTATTAGTTTATATGTCTACTTATTAATGCATAAGTACTTCTCTTTTATTCTTTATAAATTAGAGGCAGGAACAAGTCTGGGAACAAAAAAACCCAAGAGCATTCTGGAAACAGACGATAATGTCGGTGTTAAGCATTCCCACTCACATCGCTGTGAAAACCCTGGCCAAAAAGGCTCCCCTTCAAATTTTGTTTTCGTTTATTGTTTGTTCCTTGGTTGGTTCTTTCCTCCACTAGGCGATACCCACATCAGCAGTTAACGCCATATTTTCCATTGTTGTCTCACTAAACTTTTCCCTCGTCGATTATTATTCACTCGTATGCAAGAATATGAGTTCTCAGGGAGGAAGAATAGGTATGGGCTAACGGTGAATGACTTGCGGCTCAACGAACAGGATAAGTTGAGAGGTTTTTGATACACGAAATTGATCCATACCTCTAGGAGCCGTACAGTACTTGTTTGGTCTTTGTAAAGAACTCGTAGGAGACATACTGGCGCGATCCCCCATACATGTACCATGATCTATAACGAGACCTACCGAATGTTTTTCAGTGGTACTTCTCAAATAAGGCGTATCTCCCTCTCGCTAAAAATGATTCTTTGATACTTTGTTGCAGTGGATCGGCTGATGTTAAACAATGAGAGGCCCCACTGATATGTAAATAGCCCAGGCGTGGTGTACTTCCCTGGTTGTTATTTCCTGAAAATTTTTTTAATCTCTTCATGCCCATGAAACCAATTTGGTTAGTTTCCACGATTTCTCCAAAAAATTGTTTGGCCACTCACGTTGAAAATTTTGGAGAGTTCTTGACAAGACACTCATAATCAACCATTCAAGCTCTGCGACGAAGCTATAAATCATCGCCCTTCCCTCCTTGTGTAAATAAGAGCAGTACAACGGCTGTCCAGTTAAAAGTACCGGGAGTGAACACAATTCCAACCGAAATCTGCGATTTTAACTGAGCCGAGGCTACCAAGGCAAAATAACGATCCATAAGATCCAAACATCACAGACCAAAGACGCCAAAACCCAACTCTTCCTTTCGTGCCTACCATGTCAACGGGAATTCTGGACAGGGATCGGCTTCGTCGGACAACTTCCACTTCAAAAAAACACCACCAATGCCGCTAAAAGGGACAATTCTTCATCCCTTCGCTCATCGCCACCATCGCTCCTTACCCGAACAATGTGAACCCAGTTTCAGCCAGTCCCCAGCCTAAGCGCATCTTCAAATCAGGCATCAACCCGGTCGGTCACATGCGAATTCAAAATACCGTAACTAGCGCTTCACTGCCTGCAGCCTGTAACACAAGTTCCACCCATTTGCACTGCATTGGGACATTGAGACACCGTACAGGTCTCCTCAAGCATATGCGTAAGATCGAAGGTCTCCAGTTAAATAACACAGCCAAAACTCCCTCGCAGCACCCAACCCTATCTGGACAAGCAAATTCAACTAGGACATGGTCGATCCCACTCCGTCACTTTTGTATGCACTACAACTATTAACGGCCCGCCAGGCATAACGTACAGACGTAATATGCCAACGGACTTCTGAGAATGCGTACATCCCATTTGCTAGGAAGTGTGCAGTTGGGGTAGCACGATACATGTGGGGCAGAGACCGGGTTGAGTGGGGTACGAACACATGGGTTGTTCAGCTTTGCTAACTACTTCGACCAATCGTAATTCTCATTCGACGTCATTTGTCCAGGGCAGTTGTTCACGGTAGAGTAATGAGTGAGTGAGGTCGAAACATGGAAATTCGTCCATACTGAGAATCAGCACACTTGAAGAAGGAGACATGATCGCTGGGATAAGAGCTTTATTAGCCTGACGTTTCGGATTCCTGCTCGAACCCATAATCAAAGACAAAGCAGATACGGATGATTTATGCATGAATTACCCGTATCTGCTTTTGTCTCTGATGATAAGTTCGAGCAGGAATCTGAAATGTCAGGCTAATAAAGCTCTTGCCCCAGCGATCGTGTCTCCTTCTTCAAGACTGCTTCCTGGGACTCGTCTCTTCGCTTTTATTGGAAATCAACACATTCTAACTATAATAAAGTCGACTCGCTTGGAAGTTTACCAAGCGACGTGGTAGCCCAGTCCTTTTCTCATCGCTCCCTTGATGGCGTCTCTCATCTATGTGAGATACGGGTCCCAAAGCGTGGCCCGTCACATTAAGTGGAAATCAGGCAGTGTGCGGTCCGCGTAGATGGAGTGTTTCGGCCTTGTCAGCCACTGCGGTCGCGTCCATCCCCGATCGTCTTGACTTCATCTTGCCCTCGGATCACGGTGGGTACGGCGGCGGGGTGGACGTTGTCATTCGCGCAGCCGGTTCGACCGGTGAGTTCATCGCAACTTATCAGTGCCGCTGGGATATTTATTCATATCGATCTTCGATTAATCACTCGCTCGTCTGCGCGCCGCTGCCTATGCATGGCGGGAGCACTTCGTGTGCAACCCGTCATATACACTCAAGCAGACATTTGTGACAGTGCTATGCCACCTATGTTCTTCCCATAGCATAGCAACAGCTATATTGGACGACCACTACTGTCTCAGGGGTCTGCTACTGAAGGATGGGAATTTTGTTCATTTGGACGTCCGGCGAGGCTCCCTCTGTGTTTTCACACCAATGGCAATATTACTGTTTTGTCGATTAATCCGTTAATTCTCTTGAGAGCGGCTTATCTTTTTCGGTAATCGCCATGGCAACTAGTAGATGAAAACGGAGTTGATGCTGCAAGGTGTTAAGTGCGATCGCCGTCTTCGCAGCCTCCCATAGACCCCAAATGGAACATCCAACTGAAGGGATGTGTTGACAGTAGACCTATCATCGGCAGGCATGTAAAGAACGAGGGTTTTAAGGTTCATCTAAGCTCAGTCGTCCTTGACACGCACTTCGGGGCGTAGGGCGCCTCCCACTTTTGGACTCTCTTGTGCACAACCGACCGCACTTACCTGCCTATGACTGTGCCCAGGAAGCCGACAAAGACGGCGCAGACTCCAAGCCTTCATAACAACCCTTTTAATCAAAGCAAACAAGAGTTGTGCAAGCACACTTTGCCAGTGAGCAGAAATTCACTGCTAGTTGTTACGAAGACCGAGGAGGAGGTAGATATATGGTGGTGGTGGTGGTAGTAGTAGTAGTAGTAGTAGTAGTAGTAGTAGTAGTAGTAGTAGTAGAGGAGGAGGAGGAGGAGGAGGAGGAGGAGGAGGAGGAGGAAAAAAGCACTGTCTGGAAAGTGGACTATAAGGTTTGTGATTTCCGCTCTCCGGCAATGCTACCGCCAAGTTGTTCTCAACACCTTCTTCTCCCAGCAACACTCAATGAAGCTCTTGACCATGACGTCGCCGATGATTTCCACTTGTAATGCACAGCGATAGCCCCCCTGCTCTTTAAGTCCCATGCAGATGGGGCACCTACCAACTACGACAGCACTGTAATTATGTGCGATGTCGCCGAGATTGAAGATGGTGGTAATTATGGGTAATCATGTCTGCATCTACGCTGCCCTTTGTCAGGCACGCGCTCCCCGATTCGTTCCTCCTCCTCCTCCGTCTTCGATGACATGCCGATGCTGCCTCAAGTGGCCCCGGCGCCAGGTTGTTGGCCCAGCAACCACCAAGCCAGGCATGCGCCGGACGGAGCGGGGGCGTGGTGGAAGACGCATGTCTCGGCAACAGATTACACAATCAGCGAAATGCCATCGCAGCCGCTATTCCCTGAACGTCCGGTTAACGCCCGTGTTGAGACGCCACGGAGACCATAAGTTCTCGGCCCGAGTGGATTACTTCTAAGATCATGCTGAGCAAATTATGCGCATGTTTGTTGATCGGAGACGCCGAAGGGTAACCGGGAAAGTACAACTGTAAGCTTAGTGAGATGAAAACTTTTCCTTACTCTAGGGACGTAAAGTCAGATTAGTCACCACTAACAGTTAGAAAAGAAGTAGGTTGAAGGGGTGCA
>CACRXP010000132.1:927046-937456 GCA_902702965.1 Spirometra erinaceieuropaei | reverse complement strand
ATGATGGCGTTACGTGTCCCTGATAGCATTCGACAGGACATCGTCCGACTCAATGACCTACAGTAGGTGTCCTAACTCATGAAATGTCAACCAAAATTTCGAAATGCGTTCAGGTCTCGAAAAGATTTATTAAGTAGTGTTGTAAAACTAATCATTATGCGGCATAAATGTATAATGATCCAGTTACCTCAGGGTGTCGGCTTTCGAAAGAACTTATTTTCGGCTGCATGCAAGATCTATACTCTGCAAAAAATGACTACTTACCTAGCATGCAATTTTCTCATTGATTTTCTATGCCCTTGAAAATTCAATTATATTACATGGAAAACATGCATAAAAATATTCATTCTTTTACTTATTCAGTAGGAAATCTCGTCTTCTCTCAATTTCATGCTCAAAGGAAGAGCATAATTCGGTTTTAAAAAACTTTTCTAATTTCCGAATAATTTCGAACCCGACCTGATGTTACACTTGCATTCAGAGTTTCAAAACTACAAGCTGTATACTTTCCGTGTACGGAAAACCATGCATTTCCCTACGGTGTTAAGAGGAGACCATATGAGGTTCATAAAATTAAGCAGTGAATTTGAGCAATATTGTTAACTTTACAAGCCACATTCGTAAATGCAGATACATGACGTTTCATGAACGGCCATTTAACGGTATTAAAAAAACTTACAAAGAGAAACTTTGTTAAAACCGAATTATACTTTTCTATTGAGTATGAAATTGGAAGAAGACGTGATTTTCTACCGAATAAGTAAAAGAATGAATATTTTTATGCATGTCTTCCATGTAATATAATTGAATTTTCAACGGCATAGAAAATCAATGAGAAAATTGCATGCTAGGTAAGTAGTCATTTTTTGCAGAGTATAGATCTTGCATGCAGCCGAAAATAAGTTCTTTCGAAAGCCGACACCCTGAGGTAACTGGATCATTATACATTTATGCCGCATAATGATTAGTTTTATAACAACACTTAATTGATCTTTTCGAAACGAGAACGCATTTCGAAATTTTGGTTGACATTTCATGAGTTAGCACATCTACTGTAGGTCAACAATTTCGGCCTTGAACCTCGGATCTTCCGGTTCTGAAGTTGGTGTATGTCACACTGAAGATTGTAAGAAAGTTGGAAATAGTCAGCATTTGTCGGTTAAAATTAACAGGAATTGCACGTGGCACAACATCACAAGCGGGACCAGTTGGAAGCCCTTTTCGCATCCACTAGTAATGAAGATTAAACAAACTCCAAAATCTGTCTTCTACCACTCTACTAAATTTCGGCAATAATGCATTTCTCAGTTGTGATTTACTTTAGTTCACTATGCCTTTTCGTGGCCAATGGCGAAGGAAGATAAGGAACCGATCAACTTCACTCCCGTTTGTATATGCTGCCCGGCATGTCTTCCAATGAGTTTTGGGCGGTGCATTGAGCTGGCTACGTGACCACTGACGTCTCTTCCCTGTGTCAAGAGATGTAGGCCTTCCTCCTTTGATAACCAGGGGTATTTCCTCTTTACATCCAATGGGTTATCTGATTCTCTGTTTGGTTGGCACAGTACCGTCACGCTTACTCCGAGACTCCAGATGTTGCAGTTAGGAGGCAGATTTCAGAAGAAACTTCCTAAACAAAACGCAACCCATGCCATTGAAAACCAGATCTAACTAACGGTCACTTGAGATTTGCATCAGAAAAAACCGATCAGTAAGAGATCATCCTGACTGAGGAGCCGAACAAGCAAAACGGAATACTCCGTATTATGTCATGCTATCGGGACAGATCTCTGAGTACCATTCCAAGGTGTCGTTGAGTGTGCATGACAGCATTCGACAGGACAGCGTCTGACCTAAAAGTCTGGTTTTGAGCCCCGGGCCTTTCGGTTCTGAGGCCGAGGTGTGTTGCTGAAGATGATAAGAAAGTCGGAAATAGACATCCCAGCGTTTGTCGGTAAAACTTATTACGGAGTAAGTTTTGTTCATGACACAAGCGCGCAAGCGAGCCCTGCATAAAGCCCCTTTCTCATTCATTAACGATAGAGAGAAGACACAGACGTTTTCATAAGGGCACAGATTGCCAGATCGGTCGGTGACCAAAATAATCTAAATAATGTTGCCAAGTGTGATCGTAAACATAGCATTCTGTGGTAGAGGGGCGCTCACCGATCGTGTAAGGTAACTAGCAATCGCACAGCGACAGAATAACCGAAAAAGACAAGGGAGACTGGAATAGTCATTTCTGGTCTATTAGCCATCGTTAGCCAACCGCACCCAACCCCGAAGTGTAGAACACCTGGGGCTAGACCCCGCGACCTGTTGGTTAGGAATCCAACGCGCCTAACCACTGGGCCGCAAGCGCGTAGTCTGGTCGGTTGCGATCGCGTATATAAAGTTGTGGAGAGACACCCACTGATCGCGTTACGGAAAACGCTCTCTCCGTCGTGTCTCGGGTCTCTCTCTCCCGGGCCTCAGCAGCAGCCGCAGAGCGGCGCGTACTATAGGCAGAATAGCACTGCTCACAAGGACAGGGAAGATTGGGCCGGCCACTTCGGGCTTATTAACACTCTTCAGCCAACCAAGCCCAACCAGATCTCAAACGACAGGACAACGACCCCGCGAATCAGTGGTTAGGGCGTTGGACTTCGAACGGGCAGGTCGCGGGACCGAGCCTCAGGTCTTTCACTCCCGTATGACTACAACTTGACGTTTCTCTTTGGACTGCATCAAATTTTAGCCTACAGAAGATTCCAGTCTGAGCCACTCAATGTGAGAAGCTTTTTAATATTCATCCACCGCATCGATTCATCTCAGCGTGAACCCGTTTGCAAATCCTGCTCGGTTTCTTTGCCTGTGAATTTTGGACGATACTCTGAAATGGCCACGTCACTAGAGGTCTTCCCGATGCGATGACAGGAGTATTTCCTTTTCGCCTGATCCTCTGTTCGGTTAGCACTGCACCGTCAAGTTTGCATCTGTTACGATGCCTTCATGATGCAAAATTAGTGGCCCTAATACAGACACACAAACTATTGCTAGTGTCTTCGCTTTAACCTTTTTGGATTTCTTGTTTACTCCAGCTTATATTATATGTCATACCCATCCCCTGGTGAAGTCGGAAATAGGTTTAAGTCCACCAGAGTACATTTTCACGTCTTTGGTTCCTCATTCTTAAAGGGTGTGGCGGGAACATTTAAGGACGGTCAAAAGATGACGTCCGGACTTCGAATGATACCGCACATCTTGGAATTCAGGAGGGGGTTTTAGCCCTCTCCTCAAAATAAACACATATCTTTCTTTACGTACCCGTCGCATATTTCTGTGGACAGCGATCGTATTCTCTTATTTACGCACCACAGGTCGGTGAGAAGCAAGGCGACGGAATGTGCCCCTGTGCGTGGGTCAGGAAAATGTTTCGGAATTATTGTTGTGGGCACTCCATCTGGTCCCCTTTCCGCACTGAATGGGTTACCCAGCGACGCATATGTCTAGAATATGGCCGATTAAGTGTACAGTTAAGCCGCTCGTCTTGATATCTCAATGTCGCATCTCCTTAAGAGTTAGCATCCGCTGCCAGCTGCTGCGATGAGGACAGGACTGCGCATCTCGCGAAATGGACTATTTATGGTCTTGGAGGCAGTATGCCCTATACTGGTTTTCCTCGCGAACGCAAACTTCATAAATGGAGGCCTGAAGTTGATTGCAGGAAGGGGGTTCAGCCGGTTTTATATCGTGATATGAATTTCAGGAACTCACTCGAAAGTTCTTGCAAATCCAACCTGTTTTTGTCCGTAAACAGTGTTGTGAATAAAGTCACTGCGGCGCGCCTAGACGACAGTTTGACCGTCGTTGCCGACGATGTCCACCGTGTAATACACAGCAAGTTACAGTAGGCACGGTGACTTACTCGTGAATTAGCTTATAAAGAAGTAGACTCCAGTTTCAACTTGCCTTGTTGAATTTCCGAAGAAAGTAATACGCGAGCTTGGAATAAATTTTTCGAAACGGGCCTTTTCAGGCACGCTCCAAATTTTGCTATGAATATTTGAGCTGAAATCCGTCAGCTACTGCGGAATAACCGCTAAATATTCACAAACCACCAACTGGCAGCCAGTGCAACTGTGCAATGATTTACCGTACTAAAAACACAGGTATTAGTTAAAAGCCCAGACGCGCGTGTTTCGCCGATCTTATGCCGCTGCCTGACGCAGCTGCGAGGGGTCCGGCTCGTCAGTGGGTCCCCCAGCTTATGCGTGAGTTAGGTTACAGTGAAAATAGACTTGCGCAGCATCTGCCGCACTCTGTCTTCCCCACTCCCCACCTGGACCCCGTGTCAAGACAGTGTCAAGAAGACCGGAGACTGGGGAGAGGCGCAGGCGGATGGCACAGTCGAGCGCGCACTTTGGCGTTCCACTCCACACCCCCTGGTCCACACAGCAAATGACAAGGTTTTTGACCTACAGAAACATCAACAACACCACCTGTATACCCAGCGCGGGCGCAAAAGCATTAATCGGCAGAGAACCAGGTGTCAGGGGACTGCCAGCGCATACCAGGCTGCGAGGGCCATGGTTTACTGACACTGGCATAGCACAGGCTTTCACACCTTTTTAAGGCGCACCCAAACAAGGTCAATAGATATGACAGCCAACGCACCCATTACCGCACCTGTCAACTGACCGTCTCGGACAGTGGCTGGGGCCTGGGAATGGGAAGGGCGAGTGAGGTCGGCGATTCAGCGCTTTTTTCTCACTAGAAACAACCTGAAGCGCTTGAAGCCATCATGGTGCGCTAAAAGCCGTGGTTTGGAAGGTTGCCAATTGACGGGATGACTTGGACCTCGCAGTCGGCCCAGTGCTCTGTGTTTGTGTGGAGCAGCCGTTTAGGGGGTCTAAGAGTCAGGCCGCAATGGCTCCTATTTAATGTGGTCATTATAACAATACTGCTCCGTGGGATTCAAGCCAGGTGTGACGGAATGTCTAGGTGCGAATTCGGCTGCGTCTGCCCCTTTTGTTGTTGTTGTTGGTTAAAATCCTGGTCGTTTGCTGTGTGGACCAGGGGGTGTGGTGGTACGCCTAGATACGGGTTTTCGTCGTCCCAGTCACCTGCGCCCTCTACCGCTCCCCGGTCCTCTTGACCCTGCCTTGATACCGGAACCGGGGGGAGGGGGGGGGAAGGGTGAGAGAGTGCGGTAGATTCTGCGTAAGTCCACTAGCGTCACAAGTTGATTCACTCTCAATCCCCGTCCCTGCTTCACCATGCTGTAGAGCACACGGTGGACATCGTCGGCAACAACTATCGAATTATCTGCAAATAAAGTCACTAAAGAAATACTCCGCCGAATTCTGTGTGAAACGGAGGTTAAATTCGAAATGGATGTAAATATGCCAGGAGTATATTTCCTGAAAGGAACATTAAACTATCTCCATGCATAGCGAAAAGGGGCTTCGAATGTTTTTTTCGTGTATTACGGAAGAATTGAGCATGAAACAGTATGTGCATCATGATTATGTCGCTTAACAAGTAACTTCACAGTGTTCCTGCATTTAGGGATTGTCTAGGTCGCTTCTTTGCTATCTTTTGAACCAGGGCCTGTTCTTATTCTGTGGCCTCATCAAACCTACTCATCAAAATCTACTTAAAGTTAGAACAAAACAAAGTTCTGGGCCAACTGTAATAAAAGTACGCTCCGGCCTTGCTCACAGAAATTACATTTATGACCTAGGTTTGATCACGCCTTTTTGCAAAGAACTAGTTAGACTGTTGTATAAAGGCTGCTCGTGTGGGATCTACCGTGCTGACATTGAGGGGACCTCCTCACCTATAGATGCCCGGGGTCCCCTGACGGAGTGAATACGGCCACCATGACAATTCGAAGGTGACAATTAGTAGCCTTATTTGGCCTACGTCCTGTCTAATCACACATCATCCCCCCGTACTACTGACTGATATCCTCTACCATACGGGTAGATGTACTCCAGGTGCTGGTGCTACCCACGCAAGGGATTAGGGGAGCAGTTACCAGGCCAACAACTGCAGTAGTCCTTAATCCTCAAGGCGGTAGCCCCGACGCCGCAACCGTCAAGGTCTGGCTTAATATAAGCTCATGGAGAGAATAGGCAGGTAACATTGCTTACAGGAGTAAGCAGCTTAGGGTTTAGCGAAACCTACTCGGTTATAATTCCTCTCCGACTCGGAGCTTGGTTCTAAGTAGTTTTGGAATTGTGACACTGGCGCAGCATTCGAGTATTTCTCTAGCACGAGACTTTACTTTTCACCGAGCAGCTGAGAACTGGGGACACCCATCGAAGCAGACTCCACTACATTAACAATGACAAGAAGAAGGACAGCAACAAACAATCTGCTCAGTTAGAGAGCTCGAAAAATGGAGTTATTATTTGTGTAACCCAAGAACACTTAAGATTAGGGACTCCAGAGTAGTTCTTCTCCGAACGCCGATGATTAATCTAGTAGAACCCTCAACATGCCTTCTTCTCGAAAGTCGCTCCCTGTGAGATTGCTTCAGCTGGAGGTACAGTCGATGTGTTATCTCATAAAATGTTAACCGAAATTCTGAAATGTGTTTTCGATTCGAAAAGATATTATAGGTAGAGTTGCAAGATTATTGATCATACGACTGAATCCCAGTCATGACAGTAGTCCGGCATTTGAATGAGCATCTTCACAAACGTCTGCAAAAACCACCCTCTGTAAAAAGGACTAGATAAGTAGTATGACCTTTCTTACTGATTCTCGATGTACTCGCGAATTCATTTATATTTTAGAGAAAAGTCGCGCAAAATACTCGTGCTCTTCTTTAAATTTTATGCTTAAAGGAAGAGTATAATCGATTTTAAAGACTTTCAATTCCCGTATAATTTTGAACAGTACCTGCCGTGGGATTTGCATTTAAGATTTCCAGCTATATATTTCCCGTTTAAGGAACACCATCAATTTATATACGCTATTGAGAATATATGACACAATTTCCATCAATTTATGCAATAACTTTAAATAAAATTGTGTATTTTACGAGCAACATTGATAAATAAAGTGATACGATGTCTTACGAATGAATATTTCGCAGTTTTAAAAATTGCGTAATTTCAAACCGTTTAAAGTCGGAAGACATTCTTTCTTCAAGTGTACAATTTAAAGAATCGTTATTTGCCACCACTGTAGTTTTAATCTGTTCGCATTCAACTTCGCCTACGTTCAATGCTCGGGGCTTTGCTGCCTCACTACTTTATACCTGCTGAGCCCGGCCTTTCGATATTTCCACACAATCAAATTGAAAACCCAGAATGCCTGCTCAAACGCGACGACTGCTGTAGGCTCCAAGAGCAGTCCAGTTACCCGTACACATCTCGGAAGTAACTGCTTCGGAGGTAGACTAATCTATAAACACCGGATAGTCAGATTTTGAGAAGTATAGCACGTAAAGCAGACGCCGGTCCCGACAACAGTAGTCCACACATGATGAAACAATCTTCAGGTTATCTATTGACCTCTTCCCTCTGATGACGCCAAATGAACCCAGGTAATCATGACGGCGGCCGCGCTGGTGGTGGCGACGAAGTGCGCTAGTCCAGCCTCCGTGGTGGCATCGCAGTCCTGGATCATTTTCCACTGTTAATTGTAGTCAGTCAGGCTGAACACATGTCAGAGGCTGAAGGCGCCAGAAATAGTCGCTGGGCTACTCGACAACAATGTCTGCCGGATCGGTGGCAGGCAGAATGGTCAGGCGAGGTCACTGAATGATGCCGTCGAGCGCCGGAAAGACAATCATGACTTCTTGTCAACTCTTCGTCCTCTGAACACCCTGAGCTAACACCAAACCCTCCTCTCACCGGGGTCGAACGACGTAGGTCGGCATCTTGATGGCTACAGCACCCGGTTTCACTAGGGCGGAAGACATGCGAATGATGAGTAAGGTGGGCTGTCGAGCTCAATAATCAAAGGATGGATTTTTAGGAGTTTGTGTGGACTGCATCAAACCCAGCCTGCTCCACCGCGCAAATCTCATCCGACACATAATTACCGTCTATGTACATTAGGTGACCAAAGTCACAGAATGTTAACTGAAATTCTGAAGTGTTTTCGACTGGGAAAGATTACTTAAGTACGGGTTATGGAATTGATTATCGTGCAACATAGTCCCGATATAGTTAAGTCACGTAAGGATGTCGGATTTTGAGTGTGCTTCTGTTCGGTCGCCTACAGAACCGCATTATGTAAAAATTACTAACTAAGTAGTATGATGTTTCAAACATTCAAAAAATATTCTTTCTTTTGACGGTTTGTTGGCAAATTATGTTTTCTATTTATAATAAGAAGGGATTGTTAATTTCTCTAATGATTTCGAATTCGATCTGCCTTTGCATTTTCGCTGCATATTTTCCGTGTGCGGAACATATACATCCCTCTATGGTAGGGGGATGCTCACCGATCGTTTCTACGGAAACCACTCGTCCGGTTGTGCCTTAGAGATCTATCTCCACCAAAGCTAATTCCTCTATGTAGCTACACTTTTGTAATAAATATGTACGATTTTGTATACCGCATAAAGGCTACTTACGAACGAACAGACATGCTTTTATTTGAACGATGTGTTATGGTCTTAAAAACTGATTAGCAAATACAAAAATGGGCTTTCATCGAGTAAGAAACTTGATGAGAGACAATTTTCTGCCAAAGGAGCGCAATAAAAGATATTTTTATAAATATTTTTCTAAAAAAATATTTTTGGATTCATTAGGTTATCGGAAGCTAACGGAAGAAATCATTTTACTAGAGCCCTCATTGTTGACTGAGTGTGGATTTTGCAGGCGGCCTACTAGAAGTATGTTCAAAGCCGGCATCCTGGCGTGAATGTGGTGTCATGGGATTATGCCGCAAGATAATAGGCATTTCAGCCCCCTAAATAATGCCTTCTAGTAGAAAACGCATTTAAAAATCTCGGTTAATATCTCATAAGAATGGTAGCTTACCGCAACCGGTGTCCGCTGACCACATTGGTTTGACCATATCATTGGGAATGAGTGCAGATTGCGGTTATTTCATCCTTTTCAAATGTTTTACGTGAACGGGGAGGAAGAAAGCCTACTCCTTCCTATGTGTTATTCACTTCTCTTTGAATATACACAAGATGGACTATATCCTTCCACCAAAGCTAATTTATTTATACCCTAATGTATCTATGAAGAACCCGTGTAGCGTTAGTAATGCGTTTCTCTGCCAAGAATCATGTGATGATTTCTTCAGGCGGCATTACTAAACCAGAGGATAGAAGACTAGAGAAATACTCGTGCGACGCGCCCCTCCCCCTCAGATCCCCGAAATTCGAAAACTTCCATAACCGAGGGGTACCTATTTCGCGTAAACGATTCCACAAAGACGCAAGTTCTCAAAAAACGAGCGTAAGAATTGTTTTCAGCTCCTTTCTGTGAGATATGCTTGAACCATTACAGGCATCGAAAGTCGCTGCAAGACTACATACTACTTGAGTGGGGACTTTTTCATGTGATTGATCTACGCAAGTTAGTGAAAACAGGCTCGCTCAAAAGCCACAATGCTCGTATAAACAAATCAGCCTGCCATTGTGGTCTACGTTAAGCAGTATTCCAACCACACCCTGGGGATAATTTCTAGATGAAGTTCTGTTATTGCTTCCCGTGCTTCAACACATACACTAATCACCTTTCTGTCTCTCTCGAAGTTGTCACTCGAGCTCTCAATTTGAACCCTTCAAGTTAGCCCACTTCCTAGTTGTGGGGGGAGGAGGGGGACGTATGGTTAGTGAAGCGAAAGCAGGGTCAAATGCCGCTAAAAGAGGACCATCTGCTGGACAATTTCTGCACAGCCCTGTCCCCTACTTTGGGCTAGGGGAGGCAGAGGCTCGGCAGAGGGAGAGCGAGGTGTGGGAAAGACATGTGGTGCAATTACTTTCCTCCCCCCCCCGCTCAATCTCACGATGGCGACTGCCGTCTGTCGGGTGCCAACATAACGCGCAGCTTGTCCGCGCTTGATGGCCATCCTGTCCTCACGCGAAACACCGGAGTCGCCTTCCTGGGGGCTTTACTAGTCAACACAGTAGTAAGCCCCTCCTCTCCTCTGTCTCTCCCCCACCTGAGCTTCATTTGGCTGGTCGGGGGCAAGGCCAACACAGTCGTAAGCTCCTATTCTCTGTCTCTTTCTTCCCCACCCGAGCTTCATTTGGCTGATCGGAAGCAAGTGCAGCAAAGACGACTGGAGTGGGGAAACGAATGAACGGGTCCGGAGGACGAGCACGAGCTTCCTGTTAGGTGACAGTTCGACCGTTGTGACCTACGATGTCCTCCGTGTACTCCACAACGAGGTGGTAGCAAGCACGGTGGCTTTCGTGTGACTTAGTTTATGGCGGGAGTACAC
>CACRXP010000132.1:888912-926302 GCA_902702965.1 Spirometra erinaceieuropaei | reverse complement strand
GCCAAGAAGACCGAATGTGGGAGAGGGCACAGACGGCTGGCGCGGCTGGAGCCGCACTATATTAGGTATGAAGATCTTCCTCGACAGGAGTTCTCGTTTACTGGCTTATCCTCCCCACAGCCACTTGCGTCTGCGAAACAGGAACGCCCGATTCCTTCCTTAAATCCGGAGTAGGCCTATTACCACCACTTGAATCATATAAACTGCTCCTAGTAGAAATGCAGTAAGGCATGGGAACAAGTACTCCCCCGTTACAAATGACCTTGCGCCAAATTCCGAGGAGGGAGTTGTTGTCAGGGTTAGCGTTTGGAGACCTACGACTTGGGTTAGGGTTATGAAAGAGTTAGGCGAGATCTTATTTTTTAGCCGTACTTGTTAGGGGTTAGGCTTAAGGATTAGGGGTAGAGGGTTAGGGGTACGGGATAGTGTTAGGGGTTAGGGGTCAGGGTTGGGGGTCAGGGTTAGGGTTAAACACCCTACTACCACTGTTCTCCTATGACAGGCGGCTGGAATTTGTGTACTGCAAGTACGGCTACGAAATAAAATCCGACCGAGAGTAACTTTCTGGGTTTGGAATGCCGTTGTAGTTAACTTTAGAACACGGGAGTAGGTACCCCTGATTTTACGGCAAGGCTAAGTGTGGTGCGGTGGAGAGGGGGGAGGGTACTTATTTCTGTGTCCGATCGGAGATTATTATGACCCCGCAAGGGCATTCTTTTGTCACTGTCGACTGCATGGCAACCTAAGGCAAATCAGCTGGTGGGACTTCGAGCCAACCTCAGGAAACGCAGCATTCCAATGAGAGCGCTTTTTGCCCGGTCTCGCGTACGTCAATCGAACAATATGAAAAAGACAACCCTGCTCTACACTTTGTTTAACAAGATAGACTACCCTCATTTAAACAGTTAAGTCGCGAGAACCCGCTGATTTTATCAGTCACACTGTTCCTGTGCTCTCCACTGCTGCTCGAATAAAGCAGCAGATGTAAGTCTGATTGCGCTTTGGCCAGTAAACTAGTAAACATCATTAAAGGTCACTGCTGACTAGTTAGATTCTACTGGCACTTTGTGTATTCTCTACCGCAGCTGGCAGAGTGTTAATCTGCGGCTCGTGTAGTCCACTAACCAAATGGGCATGGGTTTGAGGCCACTTGAGGTCAAGACCGACAATGACGACTAAAACAAGGCAAAAATAACCATTCGTGAGTTATTTGCTGGTCGGCACTCCGAGGCAAAGCGAAATCACCATCCTGTAGGCAGGCCAGATTCGTGAATTGCATGCCGCATGATATTCATCGTCTTCTATGCAGTATAAACCGTTCCTAGGACACCCACAACCACAAAATACTGCAAGTGACATGGTTCACTGCTGACCCCTTTCATTGTGAAGAGTCGTCACGGCTGCTGCTGTTTGCCATTCTAAGGCTTCCATGCCTCCACCTTTTGGCGTGTTGCAATCACGTAAACACAACAAGAACTGTCATAAAGAAGTTGCTTTCAATGGTTATAGGGACGCTCACCGATCGTTCTTGCGGAACTCACCCGTCCCGTTGTGCCTTACGGGCTCTCTCTCTCTCGAGCCCAACTAGCAGCCGCACAGCGGCAAAGGATATAGGCAGAATGCTATTACCGACATACGGTTGTAGGAGTTGCTTCCACCTGCAAAGATTACCTCCCACAGCTATATGCCCCGAGATCTCTCACCGTAGAAGAACTGGGCAGAGTCAAACACACACAATCCTTCCTCAGATGGCAGTATCACACATCACTGCAAGCAAGGTCAATGAGGGCTTTAAACCTAAGGGAATCTGTAGGGCAGTTTTTTCTACCCTGATACCACGGACGCACACTGCTTTTACCAAAGACGGATACACATCCGTCCCAGCCCAACCCCTTGAGAAAATAAACCGCGACAGAACGGCCTCATGGCCTTTCCGCGTCGCAGGGCACCACCTGCCGCATGCCGTCACGGTCCATTCCGCTTCACCCGTTCCAGTCTGTCCCGAAGTGGGCACACGTGTCCCCGCCCTAGCGAATATATAGCGGTTTTTTTTCATTTTTTCGAGCCGTTCCCATCTTAAAATAGGGAATAGGAGGGGCGCATTAAAAGGCAGAAGAAGAGGAAGCAGCAAACCACGACCAGGACAACAGAGGCGACACGCAGAGCGCCCTTTGTACCAAAGCCTGCGTCATGTCCCTAGGGTGCAGACGATCACTTGTAAACTGACACGCTCGGTCCTGTGGAGGAACTTGTGCCCACTTAGAAGGTTGCGCGTGTGTTCCTCCTACTTGGTCTCCGTCCAAAGCAAACCATACTATTTCTTAATTGGTAGGTCACCAGGACTGCAAACTGATTCTCTCTGCAGACCGTCACCCCTCCTTTAGCTAGTTGTACCGGGAGAGCTCCTGTGACCTTTTAAAGGAGCCTGGGAACAAATGCCATGTGTCCTTACTAATACGCTTCTCCCCAAGCTCACATTTGTGACTTTTAAGCTGGCCCGGGCTGTGACAGAACATCCACATCGCGCAGCGGTCGTGTCGGAAACCTGCGAGCCCACCGCACCGGAAATCAGAAACACTGACAGAACCTCCGGCCAAGTGTTCACACACAGCAAGACGTCCTAGCGGTCTGTTTAGGCATATACGCATGCATGACAGTGCCCACCGAGAAGTGGCTCCTACGGCTGGTAGGATGTAGAGTGACAGTCCTTGGCCTGGTCTCACAGCTGGAATAAAAAGGGCAGTGGATAAAGAAGGTAGGAGTGGTCTCGTGCAAGCCTTCCTCCTCTGTCACAAAACAGCTACTCAGTTAAACCATCATGGCGCCTTAGCAGTCGTGACAAGAAATTTTGCCAGCCGACAGAATACTTTGGTTATTGGGTTCAAAATGCAATTCTCCGTGGTTGCTCTTAAGGAATGGTGGATACAGTAGATGTGATAACTCATGAAATGCCAACCAAAATTTCGAAATGCATTCTCGCTTCGAAAAGATAAATTAAGCAGTGTTGTAAAACTAATCATGATGCAGCATAAATCTAGAATGACCCAGTTACCTCAGGGTGTCAGCTTACAAAAGAACTCATTTTCAGCTGCATGCAAGATCTATACTCCTCAGAAAATGACTACTTAGGAAGCGTGCAGTGTTCTCACTGATTTTCGATGCTCTTGAAAATCTAATTATATTTCGTAGAAGACATGCATAAAAATACTCGTTCTTTTACGTATTCCGTAGAAAATCATGTCTTCTTCCAATTTCATACTCAAAAGAAGAGTATAATTCGGTTTTAAAAAACTTTTCTAATTCCCGAATAATTTTGAACCCGACCTGCTGTTACACTTGCATTCAGGGTTTCAAAACTACAAGCCGTATATTTTCCGTGTACGGAAAACCATACATTTCTCTACGGTGTTAAGAGGAGACTATATGAAGTTCATAAAATTAAGCAGCGGATTTGAGCAATATTGTTAACTTTACAAGCCACATCCTTAAATGCAGACACATGACGTTTCATGAACGGCCATTTAACGGTGTTAAAAAATCTCACAATTAGAAACTTTTTTAAAACCGAATTATACTCTCCTTTTGAGTATGAAATTGGAAGAAGACGCGATTTTCTACCGAATAAGTAAAACAAGGCATATTTTTATGCATGTTTACCATGAAATATAATTGCATTTTCAAGGGCCTTGAAAATCAATGAGAAAATAGCATGCTACATATGTAGTCATTTTTTGCAGAGTATAGATCTTGCATGCAGCCGAAAATAAGTCCTTTGGAAAGCCGACACCCTGAGGTAACTGGGTCATTATAGATTTATGCTGCATCATGATTAGTTTTACAACACTGCTTAATTTATCTTTTCGAAGCGAGAACGCATTTCGAAATTTTGGTTGACATTTCATGAGTTAGCACATGTACTGTACATTACATGACAGTTAATATTACAGCCCTGCATAAGTAGTCTTTCCAAAGCAAAGCACACTTCAGAATTTCGGTTAGCATTTAATGGGAGAACACATCTACTACAACTTGGGAAGTGAGGCCTGGGGAGACAATTACTTCACGGTGTGGAGAAAAATGTCAACACATGTTATGGTGCACGCAGACCACAACCGAGGTCACGCACTGCGTCTACACTCTCCTCCAACTATCTAGAAGTTACCATTCTAGCAGCATAGGTACTAGCCAAAAGCCCAGACACGCGTGTCTCTCCTATATTCTGCCGTTGCATGGCACAGCTGCGAGGGGGGTTCGGCTCTTCAGTGGGTCCCTCAGCATCCGCCGTGTGCCTTCTGGTAGATATTCCAGTTTACAAATTGTTGCTTTTTAGTTTCCTCAGAAATTAACTGCTAACTTGGAGTAGGTCAGCAAATACTAAGGCCTATAGGCACAGACCGAAGTTTGATGTATGAATATTTGGGTCGAAGTCCATCAGCCACAACGGAATAACCACTTAATATTCATTAATTGCCTATGGGGCCTTTATACACACTGATCTCCAAGTTGGCAGTTAATTTCTGAGGAAATTAAAAAGCGACGATGAGCAAAATGTGCTCGTTGTGACACTCACCGATAAGCATCCTCAAAGAAAATCGCTTAGGACGGAGGTCCTGACTCGGGCAGTCTGGTGAACGGCAAGACGCTAGAAGGGAGAAGGATGTCGATGTTGGACGCATGGAGCTGACCAACCAAATATCCCATTGCGGAGTCTTTAAGTCCTCACTGAAATGGCAGCTGGATTGTTGTTGTTTGATTGGCGTTCGCAGATTGCACCCAGATGCCAAAAGAGTGCAGGAATAGCCGGAATCGGTACGCCTGCTGGTGAATTGACATCCCCAGTTTGCACACGATATAAAAAGTGACAGCTTGCATTTTTTGTATTCGATTAAATGTTTTGCAGGACTCACCTACCTGCTCCATTTTTTGGAATTCCAGGTAGTAGAATTGCTGCTTTTGGAGACCCAGCCCCCCGGAGTTGAGTTTCTACCCTCACCAACACTACTAATAATGGTAAAACTACTACGACTACCGCTGGTGCTGATACAGCTGCTGCTGCCCAGATTTCAGTCATGTAGTCCAGACTGAAAATCTGTCGTGTAGCTTGTTCGAGCGTGTGCTAAGTAGAGCGACTTGTTTGAACCACTTGGTGTTCGACCCCTTTGCTCGAATCCGCGTTTCTGGGCCTTGGTAAGACCTCATTTTCGCATCCGAGCTTCTCCCAGTATGTTGTATGCGTCCAGGGGGGGGAGCACCGTGGTGCACATGTCCACCGGTCCCCAGCCCTGTGCCGTCCCGCCCCGCCCCCCCCCCTCTCGCGGCCGCGGATCCCACGCCCACACCTGAACAGACAGGTGGATCACAGACAAACCGCCACCGCAGTCCAAATCGTCCCGACGCCCGCCTTTGTTATTGCTGTTGGCGTAACCACGTCAGGGCCAGGAGCTTGTTGCTGGGGCCCTGCGGGATTTGGCACCAGGCGGCTTAGTTCCACCACCACCACCGCAGTGGACACCATGAGGACATTGGGGCAGATCCCAATATGGCGGTAACCGGGTCCCGCATAACCAACAGATGGATTAACAACAGGCTGTTTGTCAAAATTCTGACCTCAAAACAGAACAAGGAAAACAGGCCTGACCCAGTAACCTGATCTGGCCTGATGGTCTCATAAAAAGGGGCTCTTTTTCTGTCCTCTTCCTCCGACAAAAAACTGTCAATAAAGCTAGCATATCGGCACTATCATGGCTCTTTTGGCCAGCCAACTGAGAGAACTCCAATTATGTCGGATCTCCTCTGAAGGCAGACCGTGCTTCTTTGGAGTCTTTTGATAGCTCATATTAATGTTTTCGCGTCAGATGGGTTCTGTCATAATCGTCCTTGTCTCCTCCTGTACTAGGGGACCGATGGAAAAGGGGGGCTTTTACAGGTGGGGCGGGGGGGAACGCACAGGCGACGATGTCAAGCAGTTGCGTGCTAAAGAAAAGCTATTGGGAATGCGCGATTGTACTTTGAGTGGTTGGGAAATAGTTGCCATAGCCCCAACCTCTAACTATAACCCCAAATCCTAAACCCTAACCCCTAGCCATAATCCCAACACTTCAATATAACCCATAACCCTAGCTGCTAACCCTAGCCCCAACCCCGACAGTATTGTGTCCATCAGGTGGGACCACATAGCCTCATCTTACCTAGATTATTCAAAATCCACCAAAAGCCCATTAATTGCGTAAGCCTGCTTGTCGTCTGGTTCATTCTAGATTGATTGCTCAGAAAATCCTGCATGGGCAGTCAGCTAACTGTATCAGACTCGGTGGTTTCAATAGATTACAGCAGGTTGGAGGGGTAACTTGATCCAAATGTGATCAAACTCATGGCCCCCGGTGGAACTTCGTAGCTCGAATGGCTGGAGCGTTGGCTGAACTAAAGCCTTGCTGTCTTGGGTTCGAGTCCCACCCGAGGTCTCCGTTCTTCACAGTTTGGTCAAAATAGAAGATGGTAATAGCAACCGTAAGTGTGGTGTGGTAATTGTGATGGTGCTGGTGGGTGATGTGAATGATGGGTAGCAGTGATGTCAATAATGGTAATAACAATAATAGTAGTAGTAGTAGTAGTAGTAATAGTGGTGGTAGTAGTAGTAGTAGTAGTAGTAGTAGTGGTGGTGGTTGTAGTATTAGTAGTAGTAGTAGTAGTAGTAGTAGTATTCATCCATTGTAGACCATTGTCAACACCAAGGATGTTCGCTTTTACCCCACAATATCATTCCTTCCTACCCTGCTCACCAACTTTGGACGATTGTTGTCATCTGAACTGATACGAACAATAGGGCGTGATAGCGATGATATAGTGGGGGGTATTCGTGTCTGCATCGTCTCGTCATCACTGATGTTTATCCTGTCGCCACTCGGGGAGGGGGGGGGGGGTCAAATCCTATAAACAGCCCAGCGGCTAGGTGAAGACACCGCGAACGCACGCATCGTCATATCTGTCGTCGCTGAGGGGCGCCCCAAATGTCCCCACCGCTGGATCTGTGACCCATCAATCAGACCGCCAGCTCGCACACACGGGACGAACGAGAACGCACGTGTCGAAACCAACAGATTGCATGACTGGCACAAGATAACCGCAGCGCTTAGGACCTCTACTGTACATAGGGACGAGGAAGCAGCAGCAATCGAAGAATGGTCCCCAGTCAGGTGACTTTTAGGGGCCTTTTACCCAGAGGAATGAATCTACCAGCACTCGACTGCATTCCAGACAACCTTTAGTTGATTGTGCAGCGATATCACGGAAGTCTGAACAATGCTCTTCGCGTAGTGGGGCAATCCCTGCCGCTGCGGCGTCCCATTCCATCAGTCAACGAATATGAAAACAGAGGGAGAGGTCGGGACAGATAATTCGCTCTACCTGTCAGACACCAACTCCCTCGGCAAATTTGGTACGTGGCTTATGTGCATGCAGGTTTCCAAATCTTAACTGTACCCCGCGGGTGGTCGTGGCCACACCGACCAACATAACAATAGCCGAGTGACCCTCGGCGGCGCGACGCTTTAGTGCAGAATGTTACTGTGGCAAAGGTTCGTGGGCATCTGGATCGATTTCTCGCTGTAAGCGAACAGTCCGACCCATCACGATCGAGAAGCGGGATCTCTTCCTCCACTAAATCAGCCTTGCATACCTCAAGCTTGACATGGTGACATTATTACACCCTTACCGTTCATATTCATGTGGCCTTTATAAACATTATTCTGGTGGTAGATTCGTCGTTAAAACGTCTCACATTCGATCGATACTCCTTATGGGTCTTCGTAGTTGGGGACCGGTTTATCTCTGGTGTTTGTGAAGGGATTGCGACCCGGATCTGACCAGTATGTCGTGCTATCTTAGAAGTTAATATCCAAGACTGGCTGCTTTGTTCAGACTGTTTTTGGCCGTCTTTCAACCCCTCGAGGTCCACCGTGCATGTTAAATCCCTCAGCCCAACGGTGGGGTATAGAAGGAATTGCAGAAAAATGACAGTGTATGTTGTGAAGTCCCTAAGTCAAGCGGTGCTAGTCTCAAAAAGAGTGCCGTCGGTTAAACTTCTCTTCCGTGAAACAGGGAATTCTAAACGTTACGGAGGCATTCATCCAAAAAGTGGCGTTAAGTGATTTCTTTAGCTGTTCAAGATACACACGGTATCTGTGGCAGCTGCTATTGCCTGACTTTCGCCTCATTCCCCAATCGCGGACCCATTTAATGTTAATTTTGTTTACTTCTCTTTCACTCTCGGCTGGAATAGGCTCTCTACCAGCTTCTTTTTAACCCCTGATTACATGCCGTTTTACTCCACTGACCTATGTTGAGGGTGGGAAGCAATACTATTCGCTACATTCTTTCATTAGATGCTTTGTCACACTACACTTGGCGGCCTAACTCAGGAAAGGTGTCGGAATTAACGAATGATTGTTAATCCCTCGTAAGCCGAGACCAGTGCCTGGACCTAATATCTTTGCTAATAAATAACAACTTTAGGGGAATTAAAAACATGAGAGAAATGTGTAAGATAACGCAACACTGTCTAGAAATATCAAGTTTTTTGAAAAGTGAAAAATCCCGAAAATGTCAAAACCGGTTGCAATTGTGTAAATATGACAACTCAAAAAGAATAACCTCTAAAAATAGTCTTCTAGTGAAGTTTGCATTAAAATATTCTTTGAGAATCAGGTGTGGCGGTTTGCCAACAGCCTGCATTCTGAGTATAGATTACAAAACGGTTTCCTGAGAATTTGCAGTATTCCTTACGCCTCTGAGATGCGGTTCAATAAAATAAACAGGATTTGACTGGATTTTGCAGGTAGAACATATCGTTTGTCTTGGATTACATTGAGTCCCAGATCGGCCTTAAAATATCGATTGCCCACGAAGAAAGGTTCTGCATTACGTGTTTGTTAAAATAAGATACTCCTTGAAGGCATTTACCGAAGTAGTGAGTATTCCGGCGTTGTTTTTCATGAAGAAGGTCGTTTGGATCACATTTGAAGGCTCCCTCAAATAGGAAATCTCATCACCGATTAAGGTGAACATCCACAACAAAAGTCAGCAACGAATATGACCACCATCGACTAGGAAATATCCTCTAATAAGTCAGCTTTTGAAGGGTTGCTTTAGTACTGCATTCTATTGACGGATGTCCGTGCATTTTGTACTCTTTACGATGAAACCAAGAAAAAAGTTGACACTTTTGGCCGTTTCCTTTATGTTACTAAGAAATACTGATATTCTTCTACCGCAAACGTGGGAGCATGCATTGCCCTTTATATTGCGTCCATTTTCCCTATTTTTGCCCACTTTTAGACTGCATTCTACGGTTGTAAATGCGCTACAGAGGGACCATATAAATACTGATATTTTGCTGAAACTGTTGATGACTTGTCCATTCCATTTCAAAATCACCTATGCGCAGAAGCTAGACCACACGAAAAACAATGTTCTATACGTTCAAAACCGGAAATGACCACTCGGTGGTACTCATTTCTGTGACAAATGATATAATTTTTCATATCACAAAATAGTTTCGACATATTTAAACGAACATTTACTGAAAGGCGTTATTACTGAACTTTGGGACACGGAATCACATAGATGTGCTAATTGGATTTCTAAAAATCGAAAAAAGGCTTGGTTCCCTAAAAATAATCCTTGTGTCTGCCTATTTATCCCCTCGGTTAACATCAGTCAAAAAATCAAGTGCGGTAAGTTCTGTTTAGTAAAACTCTCGAAGGTGCATTAATGTTCTCTCACAGAAAAAAAACGCTTAGAGGCGCAACTGAAGTCTAGGACAAGTATTAACATAGGAAATTGGCCGAATATATCGCAACGTCCATTTTCGCCAAAATCTATGAATATTTCGATTTGGTAAAACTACATGGTAAGTAGCCTAGATCCATGAGGGACTGACTGGCTAGCGCAGAAATGCATATCACAAAATCCGAGGAAAGACTTGAATCCTCAAGACTTCGTTTTTTTTTCTGTTTCTCGTTGAAATCACTTTTCCGTCCCAACTTTTTTGGGAAGATTAGTGTTGTCAATCGATGTTCAGTATCTTCGCGTTTAGTTTTTTCGAGATATTCCCTTCACTCATTTTTAAAATGCTAGGACACGGATAGCGTACCCGAAATCCCCAAATGATAGGGAGTAAGTGCAAACTCTCTAACAGTCACGTCTTTCTTCTCGTGTTTAAATCCAGAGTCTGTCCGACTTTGAGTAGCAAAAATTTCTCGGGAGGAATCTCCACTAGGCTTTTCTCCATTCTGTAATATAGAACAATAGGCATGCTCTGACAGTCAGGAGCGAGGAAGCATCGATTATCGACTATTCCTGCCGTGGGAAAGCGCCGCACCAACAGGGCACTCCGCGCGAAATTTATTGATAAGGCTTTGGCCCTGTCGTGTGCCAATATCCTCTTGCCCCTCATTCGGGGTGTTATAATTGAGACAATAGAAGTTATCTCCACCCAGCTGCTGTCTGAAAATTTATCGTTTCTAGGAGGAAGTGTTGCGGTTTTTTGTTGTAGGACATGGGAGAAGGAAGCCCCGTAATAAGGGTAGCTTTAGGTTAGATTCCAGGGAGATTTGTGTTAGGGTAAAGGTTAGTTCACAGAATAGATGTCCTTCTGAAAGTTCGCGTAAAGCCGGTTTTATTACGAGAATGAGATTCCTACTCCCTTTATTTTCTACAATTTTTCCAACATCATACTTCCTTCAGCGGAATTATCTTGGTGCCTCCATATTACCTTTACTTGACACAGGAAATGTTAATATACAGGGTGACTTGCATGTAAACGATGGCTGATTATTACAAAAAGTTGAAAATACACAGAACAAAGTCTTACTGCACAAGGTTACAGCAAATAGCTAAGATGTAAACCATGTGCATTAGTCTTCAGTGGACCTTGTTTATCTCACTTCCAGTGTGCATAACCTTATCATCGTTCTAGCCAATTTGGTATTTACTATTACCCTCTTTCAGTTGAGACACGCCCTACATAAGGCACACTTCAACAATGGAAAAGAGGGAGAGAGGTTTTCATATTATTAAAAATTTTTACTGATCGGGCCAGGAGTATAAAGATTTTAGGGGTCATTCGAATGAATCACTTGATACATCACTTCAATCATAATCGAGGGTCTACGAATTGGTACGAAAATTCGAATGAACTAGTAACACTGTCAACACGGATAAAGCTGGTGAGTCAAGAACAGTATGGACTACTGTTAGTCAAGATTTGGTGGCAACATCATACGCCAATAGCCCTCTAAAATCCCTGAGGTCTACTTCTGTAGAGGTTGGCATATCTCGATCGGATATCGGCTTGCACCCATATCGTCCGCGTGTACTTCACGATCCTAATGAAGGTGACGGAGACTGACGTCTTTAATTTTGTGAAACTTCATGACTGCATAGAACGATTTTCCTGACTTTTTGAACCACACTATTTGGTCGGATGATGCCTGCTTCAATCTACTTGACCAGATATTACAAGAGGTAAATTTGCCTAGTGACAATGTTGGGGTGGCATTTGCAGAACAGGCCCGTTTCTCTTTGACATCACAGTGAAGGTCGAATAATATCTAAAAATATAGGTAAAAAGTTTGGCCTATAGTGTCTGAACGTCCAGCTTGCGCTGATTTTTACTTTCGCAGGGTGGCGTCCCTGATCATCATGATCTTTCTGGCCTAAAGGTCTGGAAGCGTCTGCTATGTCAGGATCAGACAGCCATGGCCCTCGCAGCCTGCTGCTGACACCTGGCCCCCTGCCGGTGGATGAGCTTGCGCTTCCGCTGGGTATACAGGTCGTGAGCATGGCTGCCCAGCCATCATCGTCTCTCTGCTGCTGCTGCTGCCGCCGCTGCTGCTGCTGCTGCTGCTGCTGCTGTTGCTTCCGCTGTCGTTTTTGTCGTTGTTGATGACGTTATTGGTTAAATCCTGGGTCAGTTGCTATGCGGACCAGGGGTGTGGTGGTACGCCTAGGTGCAGGCTCGGCCGCGCCATTCACCTGCGCCTCCCCCGCCCACCTCTGGTCTTCTTGACTATGTCTTGACACGGGGCCCAGTTGCGAAGTAGGAGGGGGGAAATTTGGTAGATTCGGTACAGGTCTGCTACCACTATAAACTAACTCACGTGCAAGGCACCGTGCCTGCTTCACCTTGCTGTGAAACACACGGTGAACATCGTCGGCAACGACGACCGAACTGTTGTCGACATGATCTTTCGGCTCAAAAGTGGCTTGATGAACATTTTCCTGGTAGATGGACAGGTCGCCGCGATGAGGAGTCGTCAGACATCAGTCCTGCAGACTTCCTCCTCGGGGGAATACCCAAAAAGCAGGTATTCAATGATAAGTCAAAGACTCCGAATGATCCGCAACGGAGCCTCATAAAGGCATGGGAAGATAGTAAGCCGGAAAAATACAAAAACGTAATTGATCCAACCACTTAACGATGTCGCAAATGGTATTACCGACAAAGACAAGGGGGACTGGAATGGACATTTCTGACTTATTGGCTGTCGTTAGCCAGCCATACCCGACCCCAAAGTGTGGAACACCTGGGGCTCGAAGTCGCGATCTTTTAGTTAGAAGTTCAACGCCTCCAACCACTGAACTACGAGCTCGTTGTCTTGTCGGTTGCGATCGGGAATATACAATGGTAGAGGGAGCTATGCCGGGACACAGTGTACATAGCACTTTTCCTTGCCGCCAACCCTTGTATGCGCCTTCGTTGCTTTTGTCCATATACCTTCATCCTACGCATGTCGGTAGGCTTTCGAGTGTACAGCTGCTTTTCATGTGAAGGGCGTCCGTAAATGTTAACTGCCTTGTACGTTGGCATATCTGTCACTAACCACACCTAACTACGAGTGCCTGAGCCTACTGCCGCTTAGTTCACAAGTTCTGTGAAGATTTGGTTGGGAGGTCCTTCTGTTGACAGACTGCAGTTCTCAAGTTTCCGGGTGAAAGCTGACGAACGGCAGACGCCGTGCCACAGTAACTGTTATGCTCATCTACTGAAAGCGTTTTCAAGTTATCTGTTGGGTGCCTTCGCATTCCTGAACCCCGACCCCACAAAGGGCACCAGGTGCGCCTCTATAACCACGAGCGGGGAGGGCGTAGAGCAGAGGGGGGCGCCGGCTGGTGCGTTATTCTCGCCCCTACAACGGTTACGCGCGACCTGACTGCATGCAGGTGTTCAGCGTGTCCGGTCGAGCTGATCGACTGTGAAAGGTTGAGAGACGGAAAGGGGTCATGTGGCGTTTTGTTAAAGGATTCGTCAGGGCGTCACGCCAGACCGGGTGGTCAGGCGTGACGCCAGGCTGTGCGGCTCAGTAGCATTGAAAGTTTAGTTCCTCGGCGGGTCCAAAGACCCAACGACTGTCCGGCCAGTGAATATGGGCCTAATAAACCCTTTACACGACGTTCAAATCTATTTTGGCCCAACTGTGAAAAACTCAGCGACCCCGATGGGATGGAAGGCTTGAGTACAGCCAACGTTCTAGCCACCTGAGCTACGAAAGCCCACCGGAGATCGTACGTTTAATCATTTGAAGGAACTGATCGGGTTGATGTTGTAGTATTCGTGATCGAATTGATAACGACTCCACGGTGGCGTTGACGTTGTTTTTTTGTTAATGTGGTTGGTGTTGTCGCTAATTCTGCCGATGAGGGCGGTGGTGGTGGTGCTGAGGGCGTTGTTTTTGTTGTTGTTTTAATTGGTGAAGTTGGGGTTGTTACTAATGCTGCTAATTAGGACGAGTAAATTATTAGTAGTAGTAGTAGTAGTAGTAGTAGTAGTAGAGGCAGTAGTAGTAGTAGTAGTAGTAGTAGTAGTAGTTGTTGTTGTTGTTGTTGTTGTTGCTGTTGTGGCGGTGAAAACGTTGACTTAAAAACTACAAACAGTAATATTTACAGGAAAAACTAACTCCAAATGGGGGAATTGTGTTTACCAACAAAAAAGGATGTACAAATTCGAAGAATCAGAAAAGGAATGTTCCAGACTCACGCAAAGTAGAATCCTCTCAAGGAGCGAGATGGTATTCCGATGAGGAACCGGTTGAATAGAGGCAGTCGGTTCCGCGATGATATGGTGAAGTAGGCTTGTGAGGAGGGAGTCTCCGTCAGCTCTTACGAATTGCTAAGAATGTTGAGAGGTTACAAGCGAAGGCCAAGAAATAACGACATCAAGCACACTCCAAACCAGAACACACGTTGACCGCCGCAGCGTTGTTCACGTGTATTTCCGTTTAGTCAAACAAATGTACAGGAAAGTCAAATGTACAAGAAAGTAGTAGTAGTAGTAGTAGTAGTAGTAGTAGTAGTAGTAGTAGTAGTAGTAGTAGTAGTGGTAGTAGTAGTAGTAGTAGTAGTAGTAGTAGTAGTAGTAGTAGTAGTAGTAGCAGTAGTAGTGGTAGTAGTAGTAGTAGTAGTAGTAGTAGTAGTAGTAGTAGCAGCAGCAGTAGTAGTGGTAGTAGTAGTAGTGCCTATCCTAAGATCCATACCAAAAAGAGACGAAAGTGCCCCGATGGACAGTCAGGCTGGGTAGATTCGCCCCACGCCCATGTGATATAAATCAGGCCCTTCCTAATCGATTCAGACACCTGAGGAACTCTGAGCTGATAAAACAGTCGCGATGCGCATCAGAACTGTATTACTGTACTGCAGGTTAGCCCAATTCGAGCTAGACGCCGGGAAGGAGGACGCACCTGAAGTCCCCAAAGTATCGCCAATCAGTTAACTTCGAGTAACGCATATCGTTCGATCATGGGAGCCTAAGGATTCTTTGGGTCCTGCCGGATCGCCATTTCAGTCGCTCCCCCTCCCCCTAACATTTCTGATTTTTCCCCAAACCCATCAGGCATTTGACTCTTGTTTATCCGAACAAGTCTATTACCAAAGCCCAAAAGACGCTTTTAAATTCACTGCCCTATACCCAGCGCTGAGAGAGAGAGAGAGCGATTAGACAACATGCTCCATTATCACCCTACGCTCTCGTCATCAGGCCTTATCCTCACCTAATGACGCAAAACGAGACCGAGCCCTGCTCATACGTCCTTTTCCCAATGACGACAGCAGTCGCATACCTTAGTGGGTTGGGGGGTGGGGGAAGCAGCGAGAAGCCTTGGCGCGTTCCCCATTTCCTGTACGAGTCTGCCCACATTGTCTTTCAGTCGCCACGTACCCCCTTCGGTTCCGACAACACACCCGAAGACCCCAGGGGGCACGCAACAAAAGCACGTACAACTAGCCTGCTTCGGTTTACCTCTGCGTGTGTTTGCTTTGGGTAGGAGGGGGGGGGGTTCAGCGGTTCTACTACGGCTTACGCATGTTGTCATTTTATGCGTGACGGTAAGCGTCTGAGGACAGTTCCATAGTTTGGCTGGCCTGAAAGATGCTATCTCCCTGCCCAGTCGTCGCATCCGGAGCACGTCGATTAGCGACTCACGTGGGTAGGACAGTGGGAAGTCGAACCGTCACGCGGTCGGCCCTCACATTTGACGGGTGGGGGCGGAAAATAGAGCCCGACAGATTACATGACGCAGTCAGCTTATTCTAGTAGGTAAGTTTTTTGCCGACAAAGACAGCGGCGACTGGAGGGGTCCATTTTTCGCCTCCGCTATACCCCAAGCCCAAACAGGACAGGCCTGAGATCTGGACTTAGATCCGCCTGGTAATTGAGTTTCATGCTGTATCCTTGAGCTAGCGCTCAAACCCTGTCGCTTGCGAGCCGGAAGAGTAGTCAAAGTCACCTGCCATTACGCTCACCAATAAGAATTGGTTATAGCAGGGAAATCGGGCGTTTCGATATATCCCCCCACTCCCCCCCGGGTGCAAGTTAAGGTTTATAATACGGTAAAGTCCAGCACTACCGTAGCTATGCTATCTCATGAAATGTTGACTGAAATTCTGAAATGTGTTTTCGATTCGAAAGGCTTACTTAGGTGGGATTGTCAGATTAAGAAACGTGCCGCATAATGTTAAGGCATCCCAGTCGTGCCAAGATTCCGGCTTATGAACGAGATTCTTGTCGACTGCCTTCAATATTCCGTAAGAACTGGTCACTTAAGTAGTATCATTTCTTCCATTGATTCCCAACGCCCTTATAAATTCAGATATATTTTACCGAAAACAAGCATGAAATATTCTGTTTAAGGAAAGTCACACTCCTCATTACGATGCCAAAAAGAGGACATATATGACGCATAACACTTTGTACTTGATGGGGACCACATTGTCCTCATTATAACCAGCACTGTTAAATGTGCTCATGTAATACTGTATGATTTCACATTTCACGGCCTTGCGAAACCGTATTGAGACTTTTTGAAGCCGAGAGACACTTTCTTTAAATATACGATTTAAAGAAGACATAATTTTCCACCGAATTAGCAAGGACTTATTTTATGTATGTCCTCCGTAAAATATATCTAAATTTATGAGGGCATCGAAAATCACTAGGGAAAAATCATACTACTTAGATGGTCATCGTTTACGGAGTGTTGAAAACAGTCGACAAGAAGCGCGTTTAAAAGCCGGCATCCTGACTTGACTGGAATACCTTCACATTATGCGGCGCGATAATTAATTTGACAATCCCACTGGAGTAATCTTTTGGAGTTGCGAAAATTCCCACCGCAGACAATTTGGTGAGCACACGTGAGCTTTTGATAAATTCTCATCAGGCCTATACATTTATATTGCTATCGAAGTGATTGAAAAGAAAATGCGGGCAAGCAATATAAATGTATAGTCCTGGTGAGAATAAGCCTTTCGAAATGAAAACGCATTTCACAATTACGGTTAACATTTCATGAGATGGCACATCCACTGTATATTTTGTCGCTAACTTCGCAACAACTTCGCAGGCAAGAGTATGACTTATGGCCGGATCCGTTAGTGCAATGTCTAGAACCTTGTTGTGCTTGTTTGCGGCTTTAACCTCCCTCTTCGTGACGCCCGTCAACCTATGACGGGTCGAAAAGTATTGTAGCTATAAAGAATTTCAATTGAGATAGACTGTTTAGGAGGAAAAGGAGGAGGAGAAGGAGAAGGAGGAGTAGGAGTAGGAGGAGGGGTGGGAGGAGGAGGAGGAGGATTTCGCATAGAACATAAAACGTGTTTCGCCGCCCTTCGGATTTCGATCAAATCCCGAGTGTGAGTAGAAACGTTTGTCATTAAAATGAACCTAAAATTGAGTAAATGGCAACAAACTGACATACTGTTAAAAAAACTAAGCACTGCTCGAATAAAACTTATTTCTGACTTTTGGCCTTCTTAAAAATGTCTGTACGCGGTGGCCAAACAGGCACACAGTCTTAACTTGGTTGAGGCGCAGATGGGTGATTAACGAACTACAGTAATGTACTTCTGGCCACGACCGAGAACACACGTCAACTTTCCTTAAGAGGGAGTTCGAGAAGGCAGTTGTGGGACAGACGGAATCGGACGTGGTTGAGTGACAACAGCTAATAAACCAAAACTGAAAATCTCGGTTCTTCCTGTCTTCGTTGGTGATGCCTCTGTTCATATATTAATGGTCAGTATGCAACTGACTGCGAGGCTCTAGATTGAACCGCCTGGCATAATGGGATGTTAAAGTTCCGTAACGTGGTCAGGGCTCTCCAGAAACAGCCATCCTAGACTGCCTTGGCTCAGATGTGGTTATGTAGCCCCACCTGAGGTAAACAAACCCCATCCGCCAGTAATAGGGGGCGGTGGTAATAGGGGTTTTTACAGATGGGACCGGGGAACGCACAGACGACGAGGCCAAGTTGTTGTTTGCAAAATAAAAGCTATCGGGAATGCGCGGTTGCATTTTGAGTGGTCGATAAATAGTTGCCCTAACCCCTAACTCTAACCCCTAGCACTAACCCCTGACCCCAATCCCGGCAGTACTGTATCCATCACGTGGGGCTACATAACCACATCTTACCCTTCCTTGTACTTCGCGGTACTTTGTCGTGACAGGACAACGAGACCGTGGCTGATTGGTTAGGAGCGTCGGACTTCTGACCAACGGGGATCGAGCCCCAGGAGTTCTACACCTCGGGTTTGGGTATGTCTGGATGACGACGGCTAATAAGCCAGAAATAGCCATTTCAGTCTCCTTTTTCTTTGCCGGTAGTGCTTTTCTGCATACACATATGTATAGGCAGCATGTTATTACCCACAAAGAAATGGGAGACTGGGATGGCCATTTCTGGCTTATTAGCCGTCGTCAGTTAGTCATACCCAACCACAAAGTGTGGAACACGCGAGGCTCGAACTCGCGACCTGTGAGTTAGAAGTCCACGCCCCTGACCACTGGGCCACGCGCCCGTTGTCCTGTCGGTTTCGATCGGGAATATACAATGGTAAGGGGCGCTCAATGATCGTTGTTACGGAACTCACTCGTCTGTACTAACATACTGCCTATATCATGCGCCGCTGTGCGGCTGCTGGTTGGACTAGAGAGAGAGAGAGCCCGTAAGGCACAACGGAACGAGTGAGTTCCGTATGAACGATCGGTGAGCGCCCCCTACCATTACATATATGTATTTATATCAATGTAATCTCCAGGGAAAACTACCAAGTTTTCCAGCGCAAATCCGATTTATCGGGAGGGGGAATCAGACAGCCAAATCCCCTTTCTGACGCTTTCAAACGAAAGTGGGATCACAAACTGTGTGAGAAAGATTGGTCAACATCAAGCGAACCAGATGTGTCTGTTAACTGTCTCCCATAAATACCTACTGTAGTCTTGTATTTTATCCATACCTTTTATCTCCCGCGGCATTTCGACCGTCGTTACTGGCGATCTGTGTCGTGTGTCTCACAACAGGGATGGCGCAAGGACGGTGACTTGCGCGCAAATTACTTTGTAGTGAATACAGGCTTGCGCTGCATCTACTGCACTCACCCCACCCTCACTCATCTGAACCCAAAGTCAAGACAGAGTCAGGACGACCGGAGGCGGGATGGTGCGTGCCGCACACGATCTGGCCTGTCTCCAGTAATAGACTTGGTTATAAACTCGGAGCCGGTGAAATTTTCTTCCTCCGAAGCAAAGCGACTGCCTAGAGCTTATCCGCGCCCGCTTCAGTCAGGCAGTCCTGCTCTTAACTGACACCTGCCACCCGAACCACAAATGTACGCAGGAACACTGCAGAAATGGCTCCGACCGGTGAGTCATCAGCATTGTTGAGTCAAAACTCGTCACTGCTCTGCCACCTGCCGATCTCTGTCAAGGTGGATTGGCAATTTATTCATACAGAAATAGGTACGCACACAAACGTGTTTGTCCTACCCCCCCCCCCAACCCCCTTAACAGGGCACAGGTAGGTTGTCCAACAACCAGCTCTTGGTGAATTCTTGGACAGCCATTGCGGTCGGTGTCCACTACGCTCAGGGTCTCACCCAAGTAAAGACATTTCCAATAGTTGACCAAACAGAGGAAACCAGACAAAATGTCCTCCCACTTTTTGTCACCTTCTATGGCTCTTGTGCAGATAAGTCAGCGCCTACGCCTCGCTGGCTGTCGTCAGTGCCTTCCCCACTGGGGGGGAGGTGGGGGTGGGGCGTGGGCAACAATCACTTTTTTGACTGTACGTCAGCCGCTCACACGTGCTGTCATCACCTGGTTGCAGCAGGGGTCCCACCACCACCTCTCCCTGTCAATATTTTGGCGGCCACGGCTAACATAATAATGACAGTACCCCCAGGGGACAACGTAAGACCCAGGGACCAGCCTCATAGGGGTGCAGTCCGCCAATCAGGAGTGACCCTCACTCAAACAAAATCTGGATTCATAGGTATTTTGGCATATTTTGAATAATTCATATTGACCCAACTGTGAAAAACTCGGCGCCGAGTTTTTCACAGATGAATCAATATGAAAAATCTTGATTGAAAACAGACTGCCTCGCAATCACACATGAAAGCCAAATGCAGTCAATTCTAAGCAGAATTTTATGACTGAGGAAACTGCGTCTCCCATTAGCTTACTAACAACCTAATATAAGAACTGCATTGTCACTGACAGTGACGATAACGGGAGCGTGACCTTGAAGTTCCCCCGCCATGCTCAAAGCAAGATCTCCTATGGTTGTTTGATAATGACCTAGTATAAGGCGACCAGCAGGTTGACAGGGCCCGGACGGTCGACTGATGCGAGGGAGAGGAAGAGAGAGAGAGAGAGGGGGGGGGAGAGAGAGAGAGTGAAACCGACAGTGGGAAATCAATCCACCACAGAAAATCAGTGCATTTCGATAAGATGTGGCTATGCAGCCGCCTGTGCGTTCCCCGGCCCCACCTGTGAAAACCCCCTATTACCACCGGTCCCCTATTACAGGCAGATGGGGTCTGATTACCTCAGGTGCAGCAGCATAGCCACATCTGACCTGCACTTTTTACTACAATATATTCGACTCCCTCTGTCTCTCTCCAACCTACTACCACGGCCCAAAGGTCATGGTCTGAAAGGCTGCAGACTGGCGGAATAACTGGGTTCTCATGGGAGCATTTTGGAGGGATCGGGGGACGGAGAGTTAGGCCGCAGTGTCATGCTTGTAAGATCCGAGCCGTCCCTTACAGAAGCCTGGTTCAGTTGGAGTGGAGACCAGGTCTTGTGTTGAAGGCGTAGACGACCTGCTTGACTTTGTCGTCTGCTACGCCTGGGCCAACTTCCGGTCGTCTTGAAATTGTTTGGCTATCGGGATCTGGTGGGTGAGGGGGGGGGGAGCGTGCGGTAGGTGCGACGAAAGTCGGTGGTGCTAGGCACACTCCGTGGCGCACACGGCCTAACAACTATACTACGACCACAAGTACCTCCTGTGCGGTTTGAACATTAACACCTTCAAACACTGGACTCTCGGTCTATTGATGTCAGCCAATTTTAAAGGTCTCCACGAGACAGTACTTGAGTCCCGGTCTTTGCGTTCACTTTTTTATCATTAATTCCTTAAGTTGCTGCTTTGTTTAAAAGCCATCTTTTGTAGCCCTCGCTCAGCATACCTTCACTTGCCGATAGGAGCGAGCAGAGGAGATACAGGAAGGAGAGGAGATGCGACTGGTGGAACAGTCGCGGCTATCTCTGATGAAGGCGTTGAGTGAGAATTCGAAGTGTGCGGCGAATGAAAAATGCTGTTCCAGCGATTGTACCTTCTTCTTCGTCGGCTTTAAGGAATTTGCTTTAGACAGCAGGGTTTATGCACCTGTCTGACGAATTCAACAGCAGTTAATCGTATGCTCTGGTGAATTTTAACTAACAGAAAGGCGATCAACTGGGTCTTCCTTGACCCAGTTTCGGACGCGTTGTCTGTCGCAGTGCCAGAGGGTGATTTCCTCTTGACTAACATCTTTTTTGGCGTAAAGGTTTGTCATTTCGGCCTCCTCGACCTTTTTATGCGTCAAAGCCGCCTCGAACCCTCCATTCGCAGAGGACTGATGAGAAGGAACTCCGACAGATGGCCTCTTTTGTAGAAATGGTCAAATTTCGACAACTAAAAAAGGCATTATTTCGACCCTGAATTAAGGCGTGGGTGGCTGACGAATATAATAAAAACCAAAAATAAACGGCCCATTCCCTCGCGACTTTACTTTTTTCTCACCTGTTGAGAAAAGGTTGAAAAACCGTCATTCAGGAATTGGAGTCAAATAATCCTATCGAAGGTCTCATGTCTGGAATACGGCCTTCTCAGAAAACCGTTCGCTCCAAAATCCCAAAATTTTGAGGAAATTTCAGCCTTACCCAAAAGCACGACTTTGAAATTACAGTTTCAATCTGATACTTGTTTATGCCTTATTATTGAGTTCCACAGCTGACCACCATGAGTCTAAGGCCGGCTGACCACTATCTGTACTATGTAAAACATAGTTGAAGAGCGTTTAAGTTACCAGAAATATTCCGAGACCACTCTAGTAAACATTTGAGTCGAGTCGAAAATTGATTTTTGTTTGTAAACGCTCAAACTGTATCCTGTGGGTGCACTTTCAAGCTCAGACAAACAGTAAAGCAATAAAGCTACCGCAGAGCATACATCTGTAATCTGAACCCGCCGCTTAACTGGATTCTTCATTCCATGCAGACATAATACAACAGTTGGTTCCAGCAGACCATTGGCCACTAAATGAGGATACAAATCTAACCCCAGACATGTAAGCACAGCTCGGAGCGTTACCAGCAATTATCGATTGCAAGGGATCCCCTTGGGGCCACGAATTACGCTTTGGCGTAAATCCGCAACTGTTTCCACTCCATTTCCATCAATCCTCACTAGGGCAGAACGCGCAGCAAAGCTTCTACTTCAACCGCTACCCATATGTCAATGTTTACCGAACATCACCTGACGAAGGCGAAATTGAGGCTGGTTCGAGACCTGCGGACGATGGTGCTGACAAGTGGCAAGTAGGACTTCACCACACGGTGTCCAGACGAAGTGGGCCAGATACAGTAGGTGGGCTAACTCATGAAATTTCAACCTAAATTCCGAACTGTGTTTTCGTTTCGAAACTATTAAGTAAGTAGGGTTTTAAAACTAATCATCATGTAGCGTAGTTCTATAATAATTCAGTTGCCTCAGAATGTCTGCCTTCAAACGAACTTCTGTCCGACTGCATGCAAAAACTAGATTCTGAAAAAATGGCTACTTATGTAGCATGCCTTTTTTCTCACAGATTTTCGATGCCCTTAAACATTCAATTATATTTCCTGGAAAACCTGCATAAAAGTATTCATTATTTTGCTCATTCGGTAGAAAATTACGCCTTCTTTCACGTTTATGCTCGAAGGAAGAGTATAATTCGCTTTTAAAACAGTTTATGACTGCGAGATTTTTTAATACCGTGAAATGGCCGTTCATAAAACGTAATGTCTCTGTATTTACCAATGTGGCTCAATTCCACTGCTAAATTTTATGAACCTCATATGGTCGCCTCTTAATACCGTAGAGAAATGCATGGTTTTCCGTACGCGGAAAATATACGGCTTGTAGTTTTGAAACCCTGAACGTAAGTGTAAAGGCAGATCGGGTTTAAAATTATTCGGAAATTAGAAAAGATATTGACACTCTAATTGTACTTTTCCTTCGAGCATAACATTAAAAGAATACGCAATTTTCTATGAAAGGAGCAAAAAATGAATATTTTTATGCATATTTTCCGTAAAATATAATTGAATAGTTAAGGGTATCGAAATTAAATGAGAAAGATGCATGCTACTCATGTAGTCATTTTTTACAGTGTGCTCTTTGCATGCGACCGAAAAGAAGTTCGTACGAAGGCCGGCATCCCGCGGTAACTGAATTATTATAGAAGCATGCGTCATGATGATTAATTTTAAAACCCTACTTAAGTAATCTTTTCGAAACGAAAACGCATTTCAGAATTCCGGTCAACATTCCATGAGTTAGCACACCTACTGTGGGCGCGCCACTACACCTCCTGGTCTACAACAGATGCCGAGCAGGATTTTATAACACAATAAATCTGGTGGTGTAGAACGGATCCCAAGTGGTGCGTCGTGAGCCAGTACATCGGCGTGTCGCCGCACTCCAAGTGTTGGCATTGTTAATGGGTACACACCCTCGATGACGGCGCCGGACACCGACTTAGCCACCATGTTGATCCAGCGCGTCTACCGCGTGGCCTGTTTTAGGGACAAATATCTGATTTGTCAAAATATTGGATGCACTGATTTGCTGTGCGAATGGATTCATCAGTGTTATGCTCCCTTTGTCTTCCCGATCAATTGCACCAAGTGTCTGTCTGAGCGCGTTGGCTAACTGGTGAACTGATCAAATATAGAACTGCGACATCCGCACCGGTGGGCAAAAGGTGTACTGCCTCGCATCAGGCCGTATACCTCAGACTCATCCTACCAGCCCCGGGCAAATGACTGTAGATCATTCCCCCAGTCGCGAGGTATGTCCTCGTGTAGTTGACTGTTAGATCGCGTGCCATGACACCCGTCTCTCTGTTATTGTCGTTAGTTCATATTCTCCCAAAAGTGGCCAACCGATAGATGCGATGAACCAATGCGGGGACCATACTGGATTTTGACAGACTTTATCGGGAATGCGCACCATAACAAAGCCCAACACTCGGGGCGCTGTGACAGACTCAGTTGATGGCTCCCGTTGCACCGGCTGGGATCCCTGCCGCCTCCCCAGGGTTTAACTCCTATAAAGTGTTTTTTTGTGGACCAGGGGTGTGATGGTACATCATGACGCGGCTCCGGCCGCGCTCCTCCGCTTGTTCCCGCCTCGGGTCTTATTGACTATGTTTTGACACCGGGACTAGGTGAGAAGGAGGAGAGAGAGAGAGTGCGGTAGATGCTTCGAAAGTCTACTATCACTATAAACTAATCCACGCCCAAGTCACCGTGCCTGCTTTCACCTTGATGTGGAGCATTCGATGAACATCGTCGGTTACGTCAGTCGAAGTGTCGTCCCTAGTTCTCAGTTGGCCTTCAAAGTACACCTGCTGCTTAGATCTAACCACTTATTTCTTGGTCAAAGCTAACCAGAGTCACTTAAGTTGTGCGCAATCCGTGTGCACCCCCGACACCGACTTACTAACCGGTTTAAATCAGGCATAGCAGAAGGGGCTGCAGTCTGGCCGACTCATTCGCAAAAATAGAGGCTTTCGCCAGCCGAGTCCATTATTGTCGCCCTGACCGCCCGGCGACCCTGTAAGGAGGACTGAACTCGGTATGACCCATTACCTCTGTCGCGTGTCCCGAAGTAGAAGGGGGGGGGGGGACACGGCTCCCAGTTCCTGTGGTGGTCCATAGTATACTAGACTTCCAACCACCACCTTGATCCCCCTATCAGTCCCGGTGCACAAAAACCCGTGGGGCAAGTTAATGGAGGCATCTTAGTTGGGGGGGACGAGAGTGCGCTCAACTGGGCGCCTACTGCGGGCAGGCTCAAGTGAACCTTTTAGGCGTGACCGTGGCCGACCGACTCGAAGTCAACAGGGGGTTGACCTGGAAGATGCTATCGCCTTCGTTTGCGCCCCCCTCTCGCATCTGATCGCTGAACCTGACAGGTGAGTGGTTCAGCGCGCCCAAAGGGGCTGGCCGGATGGAGGTTCCGGACTGGAGATCTTCGAGCGATACAGAAGCAGTCTAAACAAAGCGGAGGAGGATTATGATTATGACACGTTGCGTTCTCTTGTCCTGAAGTGAAGAGCGTTTAAAATGACTACGGCTAGCCACTCCAAGGCAAGACAAGGGTTAAAATGACCTACTTTAGGCAATGGGTAGGACGAGAGATAGATAACTTTGGTGTAACGAGATAGGTCTCAGCTACCAGAACCTAACCCGCTAGGGTATTGTATTTACCAGAGTACACCGTCCCTGACTAAGATTTCAGAAGGTATACGCAGAGCCGCAAGCAAGAATTACTATTTTACTAACACTTTGAGGCTCACCTTCTGCTCACAGCTATGCTGTCCAAAAGCAGTCAAGCGTTTTTGCCCAAATTGATTCTCGGGTCTTCGAAAATGAGCTGTCATTTTTATTTTCCTGCACAGGAATTCTTGAACCTGTCAGGGTGAACTGCAGGGTCCTTCATTATTTGTTTGTACGAAGCGACAGCAGACTTTTAAAGAAAACTTGAGCCCATGTAAATGCCTCAACAAAAAAAATTTACTCCTATGCACCTGTTGCCTGTTTTTGGCCATATGGCGGTAGATCCTGACTATCTCGCACTCGAAGCGCTTTCTCTCTATCCTTTTTTTTATTTGTCTAGGTATTTGTGAAACAACTGCTGTCTCTGTTGATGCATTGGACATCACGGAGCAAACCGGGGACACTCATGGAGATTCTCCAGGGCATGATGCGACTGGTATCTGGTCACAGTTACGGTCCTAGCAACAAGGGAGCTGGCCAACATCAGCCATCTGACAGTACCGTGTTGGCAAGTGAAATTGGAGTGAGTAGCCTAATCGTCAGGTCGGTGTCCAAACACGACCGAAGGTGGGTTCAATATTCGTTGTCCGCGGACGCGCCGAGCGGCGGTTGGTAGGTTGTCGTCAACTAAATAAGGCTTTACACATCTCAAGCCTCCTTTAAGAACTTTGTTCAACTTCTCCCCATCCTCCGTAAGCCCTGCTTGAAACGCGAAGATCATATACAGGCTCTTTCGAGGGGAAAAGATGATAAAAGTCGTGTGAAGGTGAAAATGCGTAAACCACACAAAGCTGAATAAAATCTAGATGACTGGACATGTCCCTGTTGAGAACTCTAACTACGACCTGGTGCCACTTTGACTGACGGTACTAACGATGTCCACAGTTTGCTCCACAGCGTGATGGCCGCAGGGACGGTGACATCCGTGTGAATTAATTTACAATGGTAGTACACTTGCTCAGCATCCGTCGCAATGGACACGGAGACAAAGGATCGAAGAGAGGATCGAATCAGAGGATCGAAGCCGACATCGGACCCAGTGGCCGACAGTGCCAAACAGCCCGTTTGCGCATTCCACACGCGCCCGGACAGCACAAGATGGATCAAGTTCCCACGGAAACAACAAGCGGAGAGCTCGGATCCCATCTGTGTGAGAGTGCCATGGAAAACACATTAAAAAGGATCCATCACAGCTCGACTTTCCGTTCTGAGAGGAGGATCGAATAATCCTGTCAACTGGTAGTTTTCTGGGACACGACTTTTGGCGCGTCATGATCGCTTGAAAGAACGTCAGCTTGTTCATAATGAGGAACGGACTCCCTAAAGTCGACTTCACTCTCTCTCCCTCTCTCTCTCTTCCCTTACCCAGACACCTCTGAGTCTATTACTAGGTCACCACTATTCCCGTAGTTCGGTTGGATGCATTTATTCGTTTGCGGCCAAGTGAAGTTGAGACATGTATAAACAAAAATAACACGTATGGTTTTTTACTGTATTGCTGAGGTAGGGCTGCCAACTTCGATCTTCGGGTGCATAAAACGAGTGACGATGGTCTCAGTGAATATGGGCAAATCACTCCGGATTAGACGCAGCGACCCAGTCAGATGATATACACGTATTCGGAAATTCAAACTGAAGAGCCAAGCCACGGTGCTTGGGATACGCTCACGAACAGAAAGTAATAAGTTCCCACAGTAGAAGAGTAAATACACAGGGTATATCTACTCATTCAGATGGACAGCCTTATTTAGCCAGAAAATTGACAGAAAAGCAGGAGGAGTATTCGTGTTTCAAAACGCCAGTATAAAACTGCGAAATCAAATGGGAAATAAAAGCTAGAGGGTCCTACAGCAGATTATTATTTTAGACTAAGATGAGATTCGATATGAAGGGAAAATGACAAATTAATTGACAGTGAAACACCAATTATGCCGAAATGAGGACCATTCTGATTGGGGCACACCTCATAGATGACGTCGATCGAATTGAAAGCGGTTGTCCTTGGCTAGGACATCAAGATTCACTCTTTAAACAAACCAAATGGGGCTCCGTCTTTATCACGATCGTCCTGGTATGAGTATATACTACAGCTATGAAACTTAATGCTCACCGCATGAATTGTCGGTCATGCAAAGGGGAGTTAAAGAGTCCTATCAAATTTCGGTGTCCTCAGACGTGAAGGTGTGGCCGGACCCTGTCGAATAGGCCGCAGCCTACCAGTTAGCGTCATTTTTCCTGATTGTCATGCACCGAATCCGGAGATTACTCTGGACGGGAATGCCTGAACATGCAGAAGCACTGAGGAGAAATAACGCCAGCTTTCAGGTCTTTGCTCATGTGAAGGGAGCCTGCTACACCTTTAAGTTTGACAAGACCGAAATTCTTGCAAAGGATGACAACCACGTGAGCTACGACCTGCTTAAGTTATGGTTTTCCGACCCGCAGTCGATTAACAAGCGTAATGACCTCCCGCCCCCGTATTCTGTGCTAATAATTTACCTGGGCAGAGTCGTGAGTCACGCAGAAAGGGGGCGGGCAATCAACAGTCCAAGTGACAGCAAGTCAAGTGGCCAAGTAGTCATCAAGCCAAGAATAAACGATGGAGATGAAATCACGGTAATTAGTGGCTCAGACGCAGAGTAACTGGTAATTATCGCATAAAATATGACCCCAGCAATGAAGTCGTGCGCTGCTAATTATAGTATGTATGTATTTGCTTAGCAACCGAGCCACAGAAATATTGCCAGCCCTGTTCCTCCGTTATCCTTTTCTGTGACTGTCTCAGGGGACGGATTCAAGTGAGAATCCGAAACATCAAGCCAATGACCTCCTGGTCCTAGTGCTCGCATCTTCCACTTCATCATTGACCGTCGTCTGTTTCAGAACACTAGACACCCTCTCCTTTTGCAGCCGCCATGTAACAGCTTGCGCACAAAGTTCGACCGAATATTTTCGCACACTCTACATTCCCTCTACCTGCCAGCTCCTCAAATCGTTATCAAAGGTGAAGCTCTTCGTCCGAGAACAGGGGGCGCAGCTACACAAAGACAGTCGTAAATAGTTACGCCTGGGGCGCTAGGGATTGGGGAGAAACCAGTAGGCACTTGACGATGTGAACGTCTTTCACTCAGGACAGGCGGGTGGAGGGGTCTCGGGACTGCTAATTTGCCCGTCCATCCATAAACACATTCACCCGCAGGCCACTCTATGGATCTACTTTCACTAATATCAGATGAAAACCATTCAGAAAACATCGCTCGTGGCTAGAGGCGAGGAGGAGGGGGGAGCCGGACTTTACCTCCCCGCGAACGGTTGGACAAGTCCCCAGGTGACCGTGAAAACAGACACTCGAGCTATCTGTCCGCACGACGCCGGAATGCGATCTACTTGTCATAAGGCAGAAATAGAGAAGCTCAAGACGTGACAATAACTGGTAACCGGTGGAGCCCTCAGGGTACCTTGGGTGGAAGATGTCGCCTCTTAAAGTATTCAAAATCCAGCGAGAAAAACTCTCTAATGCAGTAACTTCGCTGATAATTTCCAATTTAATTGTTCTCATCATCAGTCAACCACTGCTCAGCCTATGCATGCATCAAGAGTCCTGCGAGCTGAAACTGCAGTAGATGTACCGATAACCGAAATTGTGAAATATGCTCCCGATTCAGAAACCTTACCTAAGTAAAGTTGTAATATCAGTTATCGTGCAGTATAATCCTATGAAATTTCAGTCACGTAAGGATGCCGGCCTTTGAATGAGCTCCCTTTTGGTCGTCTGAAAAACTGCACTCTGTAAAAAATGACTACTCAAGTAGTGTGCAATTTTCCCATTTGTTTTCGATGCACTTATACATTCAATACATAGAAAGCATACACATTGATATTCCTTTTTGTACTCATTTGCTAGCAAATTTCGTCGTCGCAAAATTTTCTGCCCAGAGATGGAGAGCACGTTTAGTTTTAAAAGGTTCAAGCTATGCGATCTTTACGACCGTCAGATGTCTGCCCATAGTGCATCGCATTAGTACGTTTATAAATGCTACTTATTAAGTTTGCAGCCTGGTCCACATCAATTACATAATTTATGGGTCCTATATGACGTTTTCCTAACAGCGTAGAGAAATGTCAGATAATCGTTTGAATAATGCATGCAGTTTGGAAGCTCTAAATGCAGCTATCAGCAGATGGGACAGCAAATTATTCGGGAACTGAAAACATTTTTTAAAAATCGAAAGACACTGCCTCTCTTCAAGCAGAGAATTTTGAGACGGTGCAGTTTTCCACCAAATGAGCACACGGAAAAAATAGTGTCGTGCGTGTATTCCATATAATAAATTGGAATTAATGAGTGCATCAAGAAATAAATGGGAGCAATTCATACTACTTAAGTGGTCATTTTTGCAGACTGCAGTTTTTGCAGACGGCCGAAAAGGGGCTCGTTCGGAAGCTGGCATCCTGGCGACACTTAATACTGCAATGTTTAACTCCCGAGGAAATTAATGCGTGAACTTGGAGTAAATTCTTTAGAACAGGCCTTTTCAGGCACGGTCCCAAGGTTGAAATTAATATTTGAGCTGAAATCCACCAGCCACTGCGGAACCACCACATGATATTCACAAGCCGCTAACAGGTAACCAGTAGAATACAATTATGTAATTGTTAATCATATGGACAACACAGGTACCAGGTAAAAGCTTTTAGCTGGCACGTATGTTACCAGTATTGTAAATAACTACACTTAATATTACAATCTTATTTAAGTAATCTTTTTTGAATCGGGAGCATATTTCACAATTTCGACTAACATCTCATGCGATAGCGCATCGACTGTAGGTCCAGCACGCGACCATTGAGCCACGGTCCAACATTTCATTCTAGGCAACCAGGAGCCCACAGTCAACCGGGATTGATGATCTCCGATTTTAGTTAGTTGGCGAACGAGCCTGGCGTTCGGTCTTGGAGTCCCGGACTATAAGCTTCGCAGGCAGTCGCGCAACAAGGGGCTCCAGTTCGGGACAATACTAAATCCCCCCCCCCCTACCGCGTCATATGGGGACAGGCCACTTCCATGTTACCTGAAAAATGTACACATTGCACAAGCATATAGGGCATCGGGAAGGTTCCGTGTGCTGCCGATGTTCCGAGTCTAAGCGACGCCTTTGATCAGCCTGATGCCATTTCTCTGTCGTAGAATCCCCTGACGGCTGAATATTCGGAGTTTTAAAGGGTATCAGGCAACACTTTCCTCCAATATAGGTATACTGGTTATCATTTCTGTTGCCTTTAATTGTATTTTGCTCCTTTGGTAGATCCAACTAATGGTCAGCCATATTTCAGACTCATGATGCGGCGCCATATTGAGTAAACTCACTGAAAGACATCTCTTTTACTGGAAGAAGCCGCACAGGGAATACATTTTCTAAAACTTTATGAAGCAGTCTTTGAACACAAAGTCTTATTTTCCTGGAAATTAGCGCAAGGCTCTCGAAATAGAGTGGGTTTCTATTCTCGTGTCTTTTCTGACCTTTTAAGAGAATAATCTGGAGCTTTTAGAACTCTTCGGAAAGATTGTCGCAGTTGAGCGCTCAACTCACTTCCTCGTATATGTACGCTGAATCCTTCCTCTTCGGAACGCGGGATATGCTAGTATATCAGAAGCTGTGATGGAACCATTACACTTGACTTTCATTATTTGCAAAAAGTCTTGAGTCGTTTACGACGGGAAATCAGCAGATTGGACTGGGATTTTCTGGTTTCTTTGCTCCTTCACATCCTCCCCGAGATCGTCTGTCGCGTGCCTCGTCTACTACAGTCGCCCAACCTGCTGCTGTTTGCAGGCGTTGCTCCTTGTTCTTTTTTCCCGAATCTGCGCAGACTATGCAAAAACCCCTTTGTTTTAATTTGACCGAATCGTTTTCGGTGTGATGGGCGGTGATAACGGAGTTACAGCGAACTAGGAGCAGGCGAAATGGGACAGAATACGGGTACATCATGGCGGTGCGCACACTTGCCAGTGAACTATAGAATAAGCGACTTTGGCTTCTGGACGTGAGACTTCTCCTGACGTTGTTCATCAACGCGTGCAGGTGGATAGCTGCGACATCGGGTCACGCATTCCATGCGCTAAGGACTATGACCTGTCTTGAGGGGTCTTCTAAAAGCAGTTGCTTTTCGAGACCCTAGTGGTAGCGACTAAGGCCTTGGGCTGGACTCGAGGCTGTCAAATATTTTTAATGTTCTTTGTAAAAAGAGATGGCTCAAGTGGATCGTTAGGTTCTTAGGTGGAACGCAGGTTTTATGCGGCATTAGTTGGCTGTGAGACAGATAACATCTTTTGGGCACTTCTACGCGGCGACTTCCAGTCGCTTCTGTGGTTCCTTCCCTTACGTTCAATTGGTGGACAAGAATTTTCGACCCATGACGGACTTGACATGACTGTTTACCAGTCTATCTACCAAGATATCTTACGTTGTTGACAAGATAGGGTAGTTAAGCACAGGCCTACTTGCGCTAACAATAAAAGAAAAAGATTCCACAGTGTGCACGCAAGGTCAACTATGGAAGATTGGCAAAGACAAGTCCTTCAATGGTAGGGAGGGAATATTCTAGGGGAATCGACGGGAGACTTGCGATCTTCTTCAAAGGCATGGTCTATTACCGCATTGAGGAGCTTATGCCCTTTCTAGACGTTCCCACAGCACTTCTAATAAACCTCTTTGTTCGTTGGTGCAGGGGAATTCATCGTCCCGTGGCACACAGTAAATGTATCAGAACAGCATTACCGACAAAGAGAAGCGAGACTGCAATAGTCGTTTCTGGCTTATTAGCCGTCGTCAGCCAGTCATACCCAACCTAGAAGTGTGGAACACCTGGGGCTCGATCTTGCAACCTGTTAGTTAGAAGTCCAACGCCTCCAACCACTGAGCCACGGGCTCCCTCTCCTGACATTTGCGATCAGGAATTTACAATGGTAGGGGGGGGGCGCTCACCGATCATTGTTACGGAGCTCACTCTTTCTGTTGTACCTTGCGGGCGCTCTCTCGAGCCCAACCAGCAGCCGCACAGCGGCACATGATATAAGCAGAATGGTTTTACCGACAAAGGCAAGGGAGACCGGAATGGCAATTTCTGGCTTATTAGCCGTCGTCAGCTGGTTGGGCTCGAGAGAGAGAGAGCCCTAAGGCATAACAGGACGAGTGAGTTCAACAAAACGATCGGTGAGCGCCCATCTACCAGTAAATTTATCATTGATCGGGCAGTGGTTTGGAACAAGAACCCGGTTCTTTTAATGTTACCGACTCTTCTGGCAATAGGGGTAGGGACGTGCGTGTGAGCAAGGCCCGAAGGCGCCAGTGCACGCGACTCACAGGACGCACTGACAGCAAGTTCCCGCATGTTGGTGGCGCAGGGAGTCAACTGAAGGCTCAGACGGATCCGGCTTCTTTTGCTATGGGTTTGTGCGTACAGGAGGGGAGGGGGGAGAGGCAGACCTCGGCTTTAGTCTATCCCATCTCCTCCCCTCGAACCAACTGACACGCGACCCGGTGGACTGTCTCCTCCGATGAGTGAAGGGGAGGGGACAGCAATAGGTGGACTGTTCGTGTGTGCGAACTTACATCACTGTCGGGCCCTCATGCCCCTCCCCTCCCCCAGCCCTGCAAATCCCGATACCAGCATGCCCAGAGGAGGAAGAAATCCGAGAGGGTTGTTGGTAGCCCACTATTAACTTCCGCTCGGAGCAACTTGACTCTCACGCGACGCAGTTCCGCCCTCGATCTCGGTAATGAGGACCACTTGAGCGTGAATTAACTGCAGAGGGAAGGTCCTGCTTCACGCATTCCGACACTAACGCGCCCCATTTCGAATGTCAAGGAGTCGCTCACGCTGTAGTTTACGCTGACAGTTCTAAAAGTCCACTGCACTGCTATCCAGTCGTGAGAAAGCTCGTAGAATGCATAGGCCTCCAAGTATATGCAACCGAATCCGTTAAGTCAGACCACAGATGCGCCGGTTTTGATGAAAGTCACCCCTTTCTGGCAAAATGGTAATTTGTCCAACCTGGCGGATTATGGTCACCTTCACTGTTTGTAGGACTTTGCGTAATGCATCGCGTGTTCACAGTCCTGTCTCAGGTGATCCGGGAGTGTTCAACTAATCCAGCCCTCGTCTTTAGTGTACTCTGGTATTTTGGACATCTGCAGAGAGCTTGACCGGCTATGGCGCCGTGGCTTTGCACAAAACGGCGTGGCTAATACGAGATATTTTCATAATTTCAGCTTTACGGGCAAATGGATCCCACAACGATAGCATACGGGAGGCTTTTGCCCGTTAAGGCCTTCACCAGGTTTGAAGGTCTGGGCGGCTAACTGGTCGTCAGCGTAAGATGATGAAACCCAAGCATGTGATGGTTTGTGCGGATATGAGGTATGGCACATTCTCCAAGGTTCGATGATGCGCCGATAAACGAATTAGAAAGTTCAGAGGCGTAAAACTGTCCAAGATATGCTGTTTTTTAATTTCATTAGAAATATATAATATTAATTAACTGCCGATAGGCAGCTAGTAGTATACTTTAGGGTAAGGCGATGCCATAGTAACAGCACACTTAGTGGCCAAAAGCCCATGAACGCGTGTTTCGCCGATATTCTGCCGCTGCATGACACAGCTGCGAGGGGTTCGGCTCGTCTGTGGTTCCCCCGGCATTCCCTGCCTGCTTAATACATGGCCTAGGAGTGCATGCCGCTAACAGTGAACCAAACTACTAGTAACTTGTCAGCGGCCTCCCTCTCTCTCTATCATTCTTCGTCTATTTGCATGAATTTGTGTAGGATAAGAAAAATTAGAAAATGACAGTTGTATGCGACAATAACTACTCTGCTAACTTAACCGTACGATTGGGCTTAATGAAGGCAAAAGGTGATAGGAGAAAATTAGCAAGAGTGGGATACAAGGGCATTGCGAAATTAGTGCATGACTCGGACCTCCTTCCCAATACTGCCGCAGTCTCCTAGTAGTGTATACGACGGGTCGTCCACTCATGTCTGAGGACTTTGACTATCGGAATATGACTCCCACCCAGTAGTGGCGACTTAAACGCCCCTGACCAACTCCATTACACTAACTTTATTTTCCCCACATATTCAGTCTGAGACTCGAACTCGCGACTGACCAATCATAGGCCAATCACACCAGTCTCATTCGGTCATTTCCATCAAGGCTTACAGCATAATTCCTGGACACGTGGTTAAATGTCCTCGGTTTCCAGCACCAACAGTGCTACAAATATTTTTCTATAACACAGTAATTTCTAAATCATAGCGATCCCGGGCAAGTTACATCTGACGCGACTAGAGTCTTGCATCTCCGGTCATGCGGTCATAGTTAGTAACGGTGAACTCATCAGGGTCAGGTAGTGTTCAGACCTTTAGGAACGCCAAGGAGTGAGCCCAGAGTGCGGCGTGTTCGGAAAATGAGAAGGGGCCTTAATGGGATCTGTCCTTTGAATGAAGGAATATGCCATTGTTGGCAGAATATTCCGACTGGACACGAGGACAAGAACCCCACTTGCCCTACTACAGGTGGTCTTGCGCCAAGTTCCAGGATGGGCACCCATATCCGTGTCCAAACTTTAGCCCTAACCACAACCGGAGTTCCTGATCGGAGCACTGGCAGGCGGGGGTCATATAATGACGCAAAGTCACCACTTGCACAACGTGCAACTGAACCCGGGTTCATATCACAGGCGTTTGGACATGCCTAGACGACGATGAAAAATCAGACAGGAATGGCCACCCTTCTGACATACAGTTAGCTCAAAAAGCACATTCGGCCACTGGCCAACGCCTAGTAGCCTGCACTGCTACGACGCAAACAACTAGATCGATAAACTCCATGCAGTCAGACATACTTCCAGACCCAAGCCTGGGCCTTTGAGTTAAATAGGTGTCCTTTCGTCGGTATGTCTCTTGCGCCGAATGGCCACATGACTTCGATCTCTGTCTGAAGTCGATGTGCGAAGAAAGATCACGTTACTGTGTGTCCCGTTAATTGCAAACCGGCTTTTCAGAAACTTCTGAGACCAGCATAGTATGCCAGTGGCAATTAAACACTTTGCTACTGCTAGACCGTCTGTGCCGAAAAGCTGACAGTTTTGCCCTCAAGTTGAGCAGCTTGCTATGACCATCCCGGATTGCTACTCACAAATCGACGGAAGTAAGGGCGCCGCGGGGGTAATGGAGTGTGAACAGAGCCAAATGTCGTTAGGTTACCCGCAGACCGCGAACCATCTGTCAGGAACATTCCACCCGTCTCCTACCAGTTTGGGGAACGAGGGAGTAACAAATGTGACGAGACTACTCTTCTACAGCAGGAATTCCGAAGAGTTAAATGGTCTATAACGGTAATTTATGGAGCACTTAACTATCTCAGAGGCGGTAGCATTTGGGGGGACACGCATTCAGGTTCATTACGTCCACGACATTGTTACCGCCTGATTCACCCCAAATATTTCCCCGATTCTATGGGCTAACATGAAGTTCTACTGGGTTGGAAATCGTTGTGCCCCTTTCAGCCTAGTTACTTTAGCTTTCCTCACGTTGCAGCACGGTGGACAGGGACGGCGAGAGTGGTAAAGCGGGTCAGGCTTGAGGGGATCCCAGCCTCCTGGAAATGACAATGCACTCAGAAGATCAACCGTTCAACCGCGCAGGCCTTCGGTGACTACTTCTATCCGAAGACGCTGATAATAGCTTCGTTTGGCAGTCAGCGAACGAAGCAGATCAAGCGAGACTAGAATGCCAAATTCAGTCCATATATGACATCAATTCGGCAATTCGAGAATTTGAACTTTCAAAAGCCAAGGGATATCTCCTGTTGGAAACGGCATGGCCATAAAAAAGCGGAGAATGTGCCTCGTTTTTAGTTAACACATTTCCTTGCATTTCCTGACACATTTTGGGTCCTCAAATTTGTTACTAGGCCCTCAACAGTCTATTCTCAAGCAATGAACCCTCATAACACCCTCTGCATAACGTGCACTGGGTTGTCGCATGTTCTTGACTAGTTAAGGCTAATAAAATTTCGCGTATAAGGCTTCTTCTGTGGTTTGGCCCCAAAGCTTGACTTCTTCGATTATTTTATTCACAACTTAAAAGGGTTTACTCCCATTTTCAAAATCATATCGGCGTACCTCGCGTCGAAACAGGAATGATAGGGAGCAGAAAATGGCCTTGAATGCAACTCCTCACTGACGAGGACGATGTTTCTTATCCCCGTTACAGAATTAGATAACAGTCGTTGTCTTTTATTTCGCGCCTAGAAGGGGGTGAGTATAACATTTCTGCATTCATCCTGGCATGGAGATAAGTTCCACCTCTATCATAGGGTCAACTACCTGGTCGCATATCCATGCAGGAACGAAGGTAGCATTAGATCCGGCTACAAAGTTCATGGGTTTCGTTTTTGATCAGCAGACCACTCAGATTGGCTCTGAATCCTCTCGGGCGACTCAAATCTCTACCAGCTCCAACCAAATAGGACTTTCTGATGGCTTGAAACCAGATGTGATTCCTGCAACCGCAAAAACCCCGTGCGTTCGGTGAACAAAGTGAAGAAAATCGCCAACTGTTTTCATTAAGCACCTAAATTTTAGCGCTACTCCTGAACTTAATGTTAAGTTAGCCGATTGTGAGAGGCCAACAGAGTGATCACAGTCATACACTGACATGGGTTGTCGAGAACGTGCAGTCTCTCTGTGTATTGCTGTGGTCGTGAAACATTCCCTCAAACAAAATAGTCTTCCAACGGTGGACTAAGGAATGGCATCGTGAAATGCTGATGGGATAATTTAGGAGGCGCTTGGGGAAACTGACGGGGTTTTGAAACAACCAACCCCTTCCCTCAACGTCGATCATCAAGACCGTAATCTCAGCCGACGTACTCAGGATTTCAAATCTAAAGCACTGTGTCTTTATA
>CACRXP010000132.1:867944-888382 GCA_902702965.1 Spirometra erinaceieuropaei | reverse complement strand
GGTCTTGGCCACACTAGACGCAGAGCATGCAAGAGGTTCTTCTGTGCACGCAGAACCGGTCTCCGTAGTCTGAAGGCAGTCGCCTCCGTTGTCGCTAGTAGACGCTGACCCAGTTGCTTGGGATAGATTCTTTATTAACCATCTAGAGGCAGTATTCGCAGCCTCAAATAACGGCCCTTCCCAGACCGACGTGTGACATGGCTAAGTGATACCGCAAATCAGTCCAAGTGCACATATCACTCCTCTCATACTGTTCATATTTTAAAAAGCAAATACTTTTTGGACTGTTATCGGTGCCATTTGAATAACAGCAATAGAAAGTGCAGCGGAGTAGTTGCATCTCGCACCCGACCTCCGGCTAGGTAGAGCTTGTGGTTCGTGTATAATTTAAAACGAATCACTACTACCAAGACGTCGCTGACACTGGAAATCCTTCGGCTAACATACTCCCTGATGTATTAAGTTTCTAGGGTATGGCCCGAGAAGAGAAAGGAGCAGAAACTACTTAACTATAATTCTGAAGTCATTTATTATGCAAGTATATGGTTAGAAAAAAATGGGCAAGATGTGGTTGTGTAGCCGCACCTAATGGACACGATACTGTTAGGGGTTGGGGTTTGAGTTAAGGGTTAGTGTTAGGGGTTGGGGTTAGGGCAGCTATTTCTCAACCACTCAAAGTATAACCGCTCATTTCCAATAGATTTTCTTTTGCACACAATTACTTGACCTCGTCGTCTGTACGTTCCCCAGCTCCACCTATAAAAAGCCCAATTGCCATCGGTCCCCTATTATAGGCGGCTAGGTTTTGATTACCTCATATGCGGCAACATAACCACATCTCACCAAAAATGTCAATTTCTGCACTTGAAGTGTGGCATAGGTGATTGTAATTAACGCCTGGAAGGAGCAATTTACTCGGCTCGCCCGAAATGCCAACTTTTTCAACACCTTTCGGGGGCCAAACTCATAGCACGCCGGAGAAGATCTTCCAAAAGCGCGCAAACACGGTCATACACAGTGTATTGTCCCCATATGAACAGTAGTGGGGGTGTGTCCTTCGAGTAGCCTTGTCACAGGGCCACCCTCGAATTTAGGCCTCCGAAAAGCATCACCAGTTTCTCTTTCCTGAAGCCATGCGAACACCACACTTTTCTTCCTAAGACGACTTGGAATGTTACCTACTGACGGACTAATTTGGTCTTCGTGGTCGGTACTGTGTGTATTGAGAGACTGGCTGAAGGACTGGTAGTCAGGCTCCAGCGGCTCCTTCCTTAGTTGGCCTTCATGACACTCTTACTGGGGTGAGATCGGAGTTGCCTCTACGAAAGCCTAGCACAAACTGTGGAGCCGGGATCGTGTGTGGCACGCGTAGGCGGGCTGCTCTACTTTGTAACTCGCTGCGTGAAAGGTCACATTCCGATCGTCTTGACATTCTAATGCTACCAGCTCCTGGTCTGTGGTAGGGAACAGAGTGCGGTAGATGCTTCGAAAGTCTGCTCCACTTTAAATTTATTTCATGCACGGGTTACCACCTCGTGGGGCCAACGATGAACGTCGTCGCTCACAGTGGTCGACCTTTCACCCCTAAGATGGGCGTGAAGTGGTGTTGGGAGTCATGTACAACTCCACCAGAACTAGGGCGTGAAGAAAGGTCGGAGAAACACGCAACTTTCCCACTTGGCATTACACCAGCTGTCAATTAAAGTCACGGTTTCTTCCGCTTCAACGTTCTCTCCCAGCAGGTGTGCAGACATGTTTCTCATCTTTTTTCAGTCTCTTCTCATCCGATGGAGGAGGGAGATTTCCTTTTTGACAAGTGGGGGTGAGAGAAGTGGAAGAGTAAAGTCCGTATCACGCGTGCATGTAGAGTTAAGTCCAGGACAGAGGTAAACCCGGAATAGTCAACTGTTCACAGTCGATCAAGATCCGGCAATCTGTAGATCAAGTCCCCAACTGGCAATAGTACTGTTCGTATAGTCAATATTACGACAAAATTGGGTTGATGGGATTGTCATTTTCACATCAAAGATTTCAATGACAGATAAATGGTTGGCAAAAACAAAAGTTTGCTAAATACTAGGCTCACGGACTAACAAGTGAGACCCCTCCAGCTTTTCAAACTAATGCAACTACTCTCTTCAACGGCGATAAATATTACCGTAAGGAAGATGAGCATACGATTTCTGGGACAGTAGGTGTATTAGTCCGAACTTTCGGTTTCGTACGGGAGGCTAGCCTCAGAGACTGAGAATGCGACATCAAATGATCAGTTTTGTAGTCAAGCCATGAAGGGGGGGGGGACGATATGAGTGCAGAGGGTGGTATTCGCGATAGGCCGAGTCCCACGCCTTCTCACGGCGGCGTGACGGCGTGCACCCTTGGCTGGGAATTGGGTCTCGCCTTTTGGTCGCGGGAACGGAGCGCGTGATAGCAGGGGAGTATGTCAACGTGTCGTTGATAGAGTTTGTGTCAGACACCCAGGCTTCCAACATTTGTCGCCCTGTCTGGCCCGCGCTACTGTCCGCGTGCTCGCGAAGTTGAATTCGTGGCCTTCCTCCAGAGCGTGAGTAGCGACCTGAAACAAAGGGTCGCCTCTCCGGACCTCCCGTTTGTGCTCCGTTATTCGCGAGCTAAGTCGTCGTCCGGTCTGTCCTGTGTAGTGGCGAGGGCAGTCCCGACATAGGATCTGATAAACGACACCCGATTGTTCTCCCACGTCTAGCCGGTCCTTCACTAGCATGATTTTGTTGCTCATGGTCGCTGTCGGACGGTTAGCGATCCCCACGCCGAGTTCTCCAGCGATACGTTCCATCGCTTAGGACACATTTTTTATATATGCTAGGGGATGCCAAAGTGTTGGCGGCTCTCCGCCGTTTGTTCGCCGTGGATGCTTGCAGATGCAGCGGCTGACGAAGCTGTTCGGGCATCCATTCCTTGCCAGTTGGTTCCGAAGATACCGTACTCGTCCCTCTGGTTCACTGCAGTGCGTTTTCACCCTTTGGAAGAATGTCCTAACAGAGCTGCGTTTATGCGCCATTGGGTGGTTAATATGGTAGATGAGAATCTGACACCTGTTACACAAAGAGACATGACGATCGGTGGTCTGATGGATAGACTACAAAGTGATAATCTGTGCTGGGGAAGGAAGTAGAGAGTGAGGGATTTTAAAGAGAACCGAAAGCGAAAGAGAGTGAAATTCGCCTTATTTTGAAATTGTAAATTAAAAATTTTCAGCAAAAGTGCCCCCCTTTGACTGTGGACAGAAAATAAGTTAATAAATTACTCAAAAGTCAGAAAGTTTTACGCAAAAGGAACGACTCTTATGGGGACAGTTCGAGTCGTAGCTTCTGCATGTCTGTCTCTTCACACGTAATATAGCGCGTCAGGAATGGCGATACTGAATGTTGATATGCAGATGTACGACAAGAGATAAGACGTAAGCCACGGCGCATGGGGCGGCCAGACTTTGCGGAGGTTAAAGAAGAATGCAGGGATGGACAACGCCATCCAGAATTCGACCAGCAAATTTGCTGACTGTTCTGAAATGTCGTTATAGGAAAATGTCGACGAAAAAGACATAAGAAACGCCGACAGCAGAAGAGAGCGTTCGGGGGACTTGTTTTAAAACTATCGGGGCTTTTTTGGCAAAGCAGGAAAAAATACAGGAGACCAATAAAGGAGGAATTCAAAGAAAAAGAGGAGGAGATAAAGAATAAGAGGAAGAAATAAAGAATAAGAAGGGGGGTTACTGATAACAAAAACAGAATTTTTCCGCCGGATTTTTTAAGAGGCAGCAGAGATTTAGTCCTCCTTTCCCTATGGAAGAAGGCATGTTATTGGCTTCCGCAGAACTTATTGAGGCAATGGGTATGGCAGCCTGTCTAGTCAATCTTCCTACAACTAGGCGGTAGCATGTCATGCCTGCCATAAAATCAATCTGTCAAACTGTCCCGTAGGGTCCGAGTAAAAATTAAACGGGTTCAGTGAGGGGGAACTAAATGCATCTGCGGTCAGCGTTCGGCCAATAATGATTAGACTTGTGATTAAGATCCCTCTCATTTGGGAGAAGGTGGATTGGCAATGGCCCGCTTACTGCGCTGTGCAGCGACGGTTTCTGAGTTCACGTGCTTTTTCACACGACATCCTCGAGAGTGAGCTGTTCCGTTCAGGTGTGATGCTATGCCGCCCTGTGCAAAATAAGCATTACTCAGATGGTCAAAATACTTACTATCACGGAGAGAATATACAAAATCCGACATGACAGCCGTTTCTCTGCTTTTTTGCTGCCAAACCGCCGAGGGACACGTGCGACAGGAAGCCTGCACATTCAAAAATATCCCACACTAGTAATCCCCAGATGATTTCCAGCCGATGAAAACGACAGCGCTGTCGAAACGAAATTCCACTAGCATAACCTAACGCAATCTCTCGATTGTCCTTATGTCTTCGTGTGTGCAGTATCGGTCCTGTGTCTTCAGTTAATCAGTGGCAGCAGTATTATGTTCCTGCTTTTGTCTTTGCGGGCTTTTGAAGTCGAGCTGCCGTTTATTCTTATATGTGCACATCCATTGACCTATTTGATTCATGATATACCAATTATCAAGCCCCTTTGTTTAACTGGACTACAATAATGAGGTCATCTGTACACTAAGCTAGCGTCGTTTTCAAGGAGGTCAGATCTGACGCGGAGTTTGCAAATCCTTCACCGGCGATTCTTCATGATGTCAACAGTTGCAGTTTTCGGGAGTTATTGCTTGTGATCTTCCGATGATATTTGTTCTGAGTATTCATCTTATGCACCGTAAATGGGGGTTTTGACTGAAAATTCTGGTATAATATACCAGTATACCTCTCCCTCTCTTCAGGCAACAAAACACTATTCACAAATGGCGCAAGTGGCAAACGCCTGCCGGGACTTGAGCCCGCAATATTATGGGCCATAGTGCAGCCAGCACTCTCACCACCTAGGCTACAGGGTCTCGACCGAGAGCCATGGGGTTCCTCCCATTTGAGCCACTTTGCCAAATTAATTGCATAAATACGAATACTATTATCGTCATTATGGTAAAATGTGGTTATGCAGCCGCACCTGATGGACACTATAATGTTAGGGTTTAGGGTTAGGAGTTACGGCTAGGTGTTAGAGCGAGGGTGCAGGGTTAGAGGTTAGGGTAACTATTTATCAACCACTCAAAGTACAACTGCGCATCCCAAATAACTTTTATTTTGCATACAGCTACTTTTCCTCGTCGCCTGTGCGTTCCCCGGTCCCACCTGTAAAAACCCTATTACCACCGGTCCCGTATTACAGGCGGCTGGCGTTTTTTAACCTCAGATGCGGCGGCATAACCACATCTGACCATTCTTATTATCATTTTTATAATTATTGCTACTACTACTACTACTACTACTATTATCATTATTATTAATAGCAGCACTGCCAATTTCAACAGCGTCTGCGCATTTCGAATTACATTTTAGACATAATCAAATTTGTCAGAGAGGGCTCCAGATTGAGCCCCAAGGCACAGGGGGATGAGTTTGTCCTGCAACCTGATCGCTGGGCTCCATTCTATCCTAATTAATATTCGTATCTGTCAGAGAGTCTTGTTGAACATTGCCGGCGGCTACCCAGTCTTCGTTTTGCGCTTTACTACCGAGGGAGGTGATTTTTGACCGTTTAAGCTCCAATGAGGCTTGCCTTGTATCCTCACACTAGAAGCAGTCTTGCCGCTATAGTGATTAATCCGCTAATTCTCTCGAGAACGGCTTAACTTTATCGGGAGTCGCCATGGCAGGTAGTCAGAGGTGAAAATCGGGTCGATGAGTCAAGGTGTTAAGTGTGATCGCCGTCTTCGAAACACCGTAGACGCCAAGTGGACCATCTAAGTGAAGGACTGTGTCGACCACAGGCTTGCCATCATCGAGAGCGTAGAGAGCAAGATTATGTAGGTACAGGCAAGCCCACTTATCCCTGGCGAGCACTTCTCAGGGGAAGACCAGCTGACACTTTTGAACATCCTCTTCTGCGGCTAACCGCACCGGCCATTAGTGACAACTGTGCTCAGAAAGCCTGTTAATCCTAGGCTATCACAACAGCCGGCCGACTCAAATCAGCATAAACTACTCAAGCACACTCCATCGGCGAGCAGAAATTGACTGCGGGCACTAATTGTTACTATGATCGCGGAGGAGGAGGAGGAGGAGGAGGAGGAGGAAGAAGAAGAAGGGGAAGAAGAAGAAGAAGAATAAAAGGAAGGGGGCGGGTAAGAAGAAGAAGAAGCGCAAGATGAAAAAAAAGAAGAAGAGGGAAAGAGGAGGAGAAGGAGCAGCAGCAGCAGCAACAGCAACCGCAGCAGCAGGAGCATGAGGAGGAGGAGAAGGGGAAAAAGAAGAAGAGGCAGAGGAGGAAGAAGAAGAAGAAGAAGAAGAAGAAGAAGAAGAAGACGAAGAAGGGAGAGGAAGAAGTAGAGAGTAAAGCATAAGAAAGCGACGAGGGGGAAAAAGAACAGGAGGACCATAATGAGGATGAGGAGGGTTGGGAAGGGGAGAGTAGGATGGGGGATGATAAATGGTAGCAGCAGTAGTGCTGGTGGCAGTAGTAGTAGTAGTAGTGGTAGTAATAGTAGTAGTGGGGGAGGAGGAGGGGGGGGAGGACTGCGACGACCATCGGCGTGGGTACAAAGATAGGGGTTCTTCAGCCTGACTTTTGACAAATGACAATAATAACTGTCCATAGGTCACCAATCTCACAAAGATAATATTTGTTACCACCCTTATATCCACCGGAGTTTTCGAACCAACTGGAAGTCGACGCCTAACGGAACACACGACACGCCTGATAGTGAAACTAACGACACCTGGCGATAAGTATTCAGATGGTCAGCCGCGGAGGGAGGAATGGAGGTCGAAAGTAGTACTGCAGGTGCCTTGATTAATATTAGCCTCGTGTTATGCGCGAAAGGCGATTTCTCCAGCAAGACGTATCCCAAGTTATTTTATCAAAGATAATCACGCCGCTCCTAATCAAGCAACCGCAATACCATGTATATCCAGATAGTTCCCCACGCTAACGGTCGGATAGGAATATTTGCGGACCTCCTACGCAACGCTTTCGTGACAGCTCGCTTCTAACACGGGAATTGTTTTAGAAGAGGGTTTACGGGCAGAGCTTTTCAAAGAAACAGACTGATATTGTTAATATTATGTGGCGGGCCAAAACCACACATTTACCTACGTGCTCAAAGGCGCGGAGTATAAGAGATGTCCATGAGGAGAACGCAAAACACCCATTTTTGAGAAGGGGTTAGGAAACTGATCCGGAAATAGAACGGCCAATAAGCTTTCGACAAGGTCGTCAAGTGCCAATCCATAACGGCCCTTTTACCACCAAAAGTGGTCGGATGAGATTGCATGTATTCACATCCTGCCATCAGAGAACACATTCGGTTCCCAAAATTCCCATATTTCCAGCCCGCATGATTGTGCACCGCAGAATCATAATGCTAATATCACGAGGTAATGTATTGTTTTGACGCACCTAAAATCATTAGGCATACATGAGCGTTCTAAATGTACAGAAGGTGGGCTAACTCATGGAATGTCAACGGAAATTCCGAAATTCGTTTTCGTTCCGAAAAGATCAATTATGTAGGGTTGTAACACTTAATTCCATAAGAATTTACTTACCTCAGGATGCCGGATTTCGAATAAACTTCCTTCCGGCTGCATACAAAAATTACACCCTGTAAAAAATGACTACTTAAGTAGCATGCATTTTTCTCATTGACTTTCGATGTCCCTAAAAGTCCAATTATATTTCATGGAGAACATGCACAAAATATTCATTCTTTCGATCATTCTGCAGATAACTACGGCTTCTTGTAAATTTATACTCGAAGGAGGGACATAATTCGGTTTTAAAAAGTTTATACTTTTGGGACATTTTGATACCGTGAAATGGCCGTTCATAAATCGCCATGCCTCTGCATTTACCAATGTCGCTTGTAACGTTAACAATATGGACCAAATCCACTGCCAGATTTGATGAACCCCATATAGTTCCCCTTTATCACCGTAGAGAAATGTGTGGTTTTCTGTACAGGGAAAATATACGGCTTGTAGTTTCGAAACCCTGAATTCAAGTGTAACGATAGAGGGGGTTCAAAATTATTCGGGACTTGGAAAAGTTTTTGAAAACCGAATTATGTTCTTCACTCAAGTATAAAATTGGGAGAAGACGTAATTTTCTACCGAATGAGCAAATAATGAATATTTGTATGCATGCTTTTCATGAAATATAATTGGACTTTTGGGAGCATCGAAAATCAATGAGAAAAGTGCATGCTACATACGTTGTCATTTTTTACAGAGTGTAGTTTTTGCATGCAACCGAAAGGAAGTTCGTTCGAAAGCCGACATCCTGAGGTAACTGAATTATTGTAGAATTATGTTGCAGGCGGACTAGTTTTACAATCCTACTTAATTACTCTTTTCGAAACGAAAACGCATTTCGGAATTTCGGTTGTCATTCCATGAGTTAGCCCACCTAGTGTAACTGCGAGATAGTCGAGCACATGTCTGTTAATTTAGTTTGTGGGTATGTCGGACAACGGGGTTTGAGCATTTGCTTTCATCTACTACATTATTTAGAAATGTAATAGTTAACACAATCGTTGCTTCAGGTTGATCTTAACCCTAACGGATTCGTCATTCGGGAAGTACAGGTACTGACTGACCTGCCCGACACCTATTTCGCCGATTTTTGCCGATGCATAACGCAGCTGCGAAGGGTTCGAATCATCAGTTGGCCTCAGTTCAACTATGACTAGCAGCTTTCGGACAGAGTCCGAAAGGGTTTGGCCCGAACGAGCAGCAACAGGCTCAGTGGACGCCCACAGCTTGACAGCCGTTGCCGACGATACCCATCGCGGACTTCCCAGCGGAGAGAGAGCAGGGACGGTAACTTGCTCGTGAATTAGTTTAAGGTAATTGTAGGCTTTTATAGCATCTACAGCACTCTCTCCTCCCCTACATAGACCTGGTACCAAGACAAAGTCAAGAAGATCGGAGGCGGGAGAGGGCACGGGGGACAAGTGAAACAGCACGTTTATGTCATGTCGTTTACCGACATGGCCAGCGGCTGTCCTAGACGTAACCGGTTTGCCAAATCAGCGTCCAGTTACGTCGGAAGGCATCACCGTTGCATGTCTCGCATCCGTTCATTATTCAGACCCAGGTGCTTTTTTATCTCGCGGATAGCTTTCATTGTAGGCCGCTTTGTCATCTGGTAACTGCGGACACGCCTGAGAAGCCGCATCTAGTTTGGCAGACAGGCCTCGTCTCCTCCGGCTTCCCCTCGTCCTCGACCGAACATTCTATGTTTTTAAACGGAAGGGCTACCTAAGCGGTGTGTCAATACAGATAATTATGAAATAGGATCTCATACAGCAGCATGCTTCCTATTGCTGATAACCTCTCAATCTGTCCGCAACAGTTACAAAATACCTACCCGCGTGACATGCATCTTCCTACCGACTTTAGTCACCTAAAATTCGTCATGGATACATTAAACGTCAATGCTGCAGACCTGTTTTAGGAGACGAGTCCTCTTAAACTTCGGTAGGCGGAGATGGGGTGATTCGTTTGAAAAAAGTCGCATATACAAGCATTTCTGAGATGCCTGAATTAGTATTTATGCTGCCTAATATCCGACGAGTTTGTGGTGCTGGCGAGATAAACGCAACATGATCCTCCTGGCCGTTGGGGGGTCTCTTCATAGAGGAAAAAAGATGAATCTAAAGTGGGTTTCAGGTAGCTTCGGCGAAGCAACCCACTGTGACACTCCTAATGACAGAGGGGATGACTGACGGACCAGGCGGTGCAGAGCATGGGATATGAATCCGTAACAGGGCGGGGGGAGGGGGAGTGGGGGCAGAGAGGGGAGTGGCAGAGGGAAGCAATTAGCACACAGGATCTCCTGCCTACAGATATTGAGGAATTTTAATGGAGTTGTTGCAACGGCGGTTGAGAAACAACCGCTCGCCGTTCGCTGACGAATAACTTTCAGGCCTGCCGTGCTCGACTGTCATCCAAAACCCTAAACTGCTTAACTGGCCCTCTCCACTTCTGGTCAGACACGGAAATAAGTACCCCCAACCGTAATACAAGCAACCCTGCACTACATTCCAGGGAAGGTACCAATTCGCGTGTACTAAGCCCAACTCTACCACGAACCTCAATGGAATTTTGCGGTAGGGCGGCTCCTTTTCCCGTGCCCCGCTCTATTTTAGCATAAAGTACAAGCAGCAAGGGCTAGATCGCAGTTGGTAGCCAGGCCCGTATTATAGGTGGCGGGGGGGGGGGTGTTTACTGGGGCTATTTTGTGGGTTTCCCTAATCACATCTGACCCATCTGGCTTCCGTTTTAAGTTTGAGGTCAGGATTAGGGTGCTGGTTAATGGTTTTCGATTTTCGGGTTAGGGTTATGCCTTTAGGCTTCGGTTTTCGGGTTAAGGTTAGGGTTTGAGCGTACGAATAGGTTTCAGTATTACTTTTAGGTTTTCCAGTTACAGCTATGTCTAAAGGCTACGGTTACGTTTACAATTTCGAAAGGGTTGGGGTTGCCGTTAGGGTTAACAGCTAACGTTTAAGTTTGAGGTTAGGGTTGGGATTAGGGTTAAGGTCGTCGTCCGCTTCCCCATTCCTGGCTACCAACTGCGATCTGGCCCAAGCAAGGGTATAAGATGAAAGTATGGACACCTTTTTCGGCGATTTGCTTGGCTGCCAGACCATAGAAGGGAACAGTACTCCCCCAGGACATCTCACAAACCATGTGACATATACAATGCGTGACCTAACACATGAAACTTGACGAAATCCACGAATGTTTGTTAATCACTCACAAGCCGACACCAATGCCTGGACCCAATATCCATATTACTAAATAATAACTTTAGAAGAATTAAAGGCAAAAAAAGAAAGCTAAAGATAGCGCTACGTTGTTCAGAAATACCAGGATTTTTAAAATTCGGAAAATCCTGAAAATATCACACAATGGTTGTAATTGTGTAAATTTTCGGTTTCCGGTGTAGGGAAAGCCTGTCCATAAAAAAACAGAGAAAACACAACAGCGAGTAATATCGGAGAATGATCTTATAGTGACGTTTACATTTAAATATTCCGTTAAAAAATAGTGTAATTTTAGGTATGGCTTTCCGCCAAGAGCCTGCACTCTGAGTATAGATTCCAAAGCGGTTTCCCGAGAATTCGCAGTATTCCTCCCGCTTTTGAATTGATTGAGATGTGGTTCAGTAAGGTAAATAGGACTTTCAATGATAGGGGCGCTCACCGATCGTTCATACGGAACTCACTCTTTCCGTTGTGCCTTACGGGTTCCCTCTCAAGTCCAACCAGCAGCCGCGCAGCGGCGCATGATATAGGCTCGAGAGAGAGCCCGTAAGGCACAACGGAACGAGCGAGTTCCATAAGAATGATCGGTGAGCGCCCCTCTAGCATTGTTTATTCCCGGTTGAAAACCGACAGGGCAACGGGCTAGTGGTCCAGTGGTTAGAGGCGTGGACTTCTAACAGGTCGCGAGTTCGAGCCTCGGTTGTTGCACACTTCGGAGCTGGGTATGGCTGGCTGACGACGGCTAATAAGCCAGAAATAGCCATTCCAGTCTCTCTTGTCTTTGTCGGTAATAACATACTGCCAAATAGGATTTTCTCGCGTTCGCCGATAGGGACGTCGCAGGAACAAAAGTTTTCATGAGGGCCCATGCTTTCATGCGGATTAGTGACTAATACATTTAAATAGAATTGAGAGATGTCATCGTAAACATACCGTTTTGCACGTATAACGGAAACGTTTCTTCTGTGGAATCAATCTGCACTTTTTCTCTTTCCTGGGTCTCGTTTATTGTCATATCTACCTTACGATATCGTTTTATATTTCACAATTTTTAGTGTTTTCAATCGATTTCCCATAAAGACAGATTCTGTATTATGCGTTCATTCAGACCTTCAAAGTTATATACTTATTAAAGGCATTTACTGAAATAGTGAGTGTTGGGACTTTCTTCCTCGCCCTGTCTAGAAGAACTCTTGCGACTAAATTACTCTCCTCTCAAAGAACACGGCCAGATTTGAAGCCAAACTCTAGGAAGGTATAAGCATAGGGAACTCCCGAATATATCGAAACGCCCATGTTCGCTCAAATTTCTGAACATTTTGCTTGATAAAATTACGTGGACAAATTTCCTGCACTAGGAAATTTCACTGAAGGGGCTGGACGAGAGAGCATAATGAGCAACGTCTAACATGTCCAAAAATTTTCACATTGGTTCCTGTCATCAGATTTCATGAGATACGCCGTGTGGACAGTGGGCGGCTGTTCTACTGAAGATGGCAGTAAAACCAATTACGTACGTGGATTTTAGGCCGTATCGGAACTTCATCCGCCAAGAACTTTACCTCAACTTCGTTGTATAAGCACTATCAGCAACTGCCACCTAGATCATCGACAACTTTCGAGACAAACCCGCCTCCTGTCCCCGGGGAAGCGGCTTCCAGCAATCTCTCCTGAGGATGTATCTTTTCTCACAAGGTTACCCAGGACACCTTTAGCTGTTATTCTTGTGGTTTGAGCCCAAAGAAACTAGTTGGAGAGAGGAAGAATAAGAAGCAAGTGAATATCAAATCTTTAAAAAAATGATTCTCGAAAGAAATCAAATAACAAATCGATCGAAGCGCGTACGCGCGCATGCGCGCACAGCTTGGCGTTTCGCAAGAGAAGGAGGAACAATAGAGTTAGATGGGGCAACGCCCTATCGACATCAGGTGGCCTATCGTGCGAATTATACAGGGTTTGTGTGTGTGAGTGTGTGTGGACTAGGAAAATAATCAGCAGACTGTGTAGGTCTAAGGGGGGACGGGCAGGGGGGGGGGCGAGACACACGGTGAGCAGATAAATATAGATAAATCTGTTGATAAGTACAGAGAGTAAACGCAAAAATTGTGGGGGATGCCAAGTGGCTCTCTCTAGATCTCAGGGAGGGGGGGGATGCCGGGCGGAACTCAATGAAACGTCAATAGGAAGACACAGGCGGACAAATTATGCACCAAAACTTGGCGTACTCTGAGTTGAAACAAAAAAGAAGACAAGCAAACAAACAAATCTGGCTCTCTCTCTTGTAATCTCTGTGTGTGCGCGAGAGAGAGCAAGTAGTGAAAAAACTTTTGCGTGGAATCTAAAAATGAGTCCTCTGACCAGAACGGCCACCAGCGAAGTCTACGCCATCACCGTTTCTGTCCTCAACCGGTGCTGATTGTTGCCTCTCGGTGGCCACCTGATTGTCCGCCGTTCGGGGAGGAGGATAGGGTCCAAAGGAATCTGGCAGGGCTCGTAACACCGCCTGCACAAGGCTGTCACTTTCAATGGGGAGGGAATTTCTAAAAAGTCGGAGAATGGCGTTGGTAGAATGCGCAAGAATGAGCCACGGTGGGCGCGTGGACATTAAGGGCTACTATTAGGCTTGGAAGACGGGAATAGTTGACGCAAGGCCACCTGTAGTACGGAGGGAGTCCACGTTCCCGTGTCTGACCCAATGCTCACCCGTTAATCCAGTAGTTTCCCTAGGGTGTGGTGCATAGACAGTCGGGTAGGATGGAGGATAATTTACGAATTTATGTCTTACTGCTCTATAGTCTCAGTACATCTCATTATCATAGAAAAGAGTTATACGCTGCGAGCAAGGCACCGGTGAGGGAGGCAGGGTTAATCTGTTTTTCCGTCGCACGGGAGGGTCGCGAAAAACAAATGTTGCCAGCTAATCAAGTCGCTTGAGGAGACACCAAATCTCCAAAGGCCTGTTGCTGTGAGGGAGGGACAGTGGGCGGAAGAGAGACAGCAGATGAAACTGGCCAGGACTGATCTCCGTCTCTCCATCCTATTTTTAACGGCTTACTAAACAGTAGTCCACAAAAGCTATTCCAATTCTTGGCCTTGCCATTGCACGCCACTTCAAATTGTGTTTATGAATTCACATGCACTTCAGGAAGCCAGTACGTTGAGCGGACGTGAAGGCAATTAACAGCCAGGTCAAGTTAATACCTGTTTATATGACCATTAGAGGAGGAAAATACAATTTCTCGTTCTGTTATCACGAAGCACCTACTAGATAGCGGTCAATTTGCTGATCCCAAAACATCCTTCCAGGTATTAGTTCGGGCACGAACAACTCGGGTACTGCGCTACCTGGGGGCAGCCTATATGCGGCGGGAGAAACCCGACCTATGCAAACCACATGGTCAACCTCAGCTTGCCATGGTGAATCTCAGTCCTTTGATTTACACACATCCTCTGTGTGTTAACTTCCCCCTTTTCTTCCCTAAATTAGGCTTTGAAGTTACCACTTTTATTTATTAGCCTCTATGCGGTAAGCGATGACCTTGCTGTTTAGCATTTAACACGCCGTCGCGAAATTTTTTAGTTCCAATAAATTCTGCTGTGTATGTCCGTTTACGGTTCTGCACCTGCCTTGGCAGTCATAGGATTCTGAGCACATTCAAGAATAAAAACTTACTGTTCAAAGAAGGCCTTCGTTACGGCCTCTGTGTCAGCCGCCTCGTCCGCAAAAAGGATGGATTCGTCCAATAGACCTGCACGGTTGAAGAGGGCTCGCATCTCACGAATAACATCTGTACGCACAGAGGGAAGGGCAAAACATGCGAATTTGAATAGGGCGTGATTCAAGGATAGAAAAGTAGTAGTAGTAGTAGTAGTGGTGGTGTTGGTGGTGCTGGTGGTGGTGGTGGTGCCTGTGGTGGTGGTGGTGGTGGTGGTGGTGGTGATGGTGGTGGTGGTGGTGGTGGTGGTGCTACTCACTTTCTGCAGGCACCGCGGGGTCAGCAGCCGCCGCCACGGTGGAAGAGACGAAACAGGAGGCATCCCCGCCAGTGCCCTCCAAACTGCGACTCCTTTCTGGAGTGGTGGGGGACTGTTCATGTTGTTGGAATTCCTGCACATAAGCCTCCGTCTCCGTTAGGCTTGGTTGCCGGGCGGCCGGCTTCCTGGATCCCGGATCGAGGGTGGCAACCAGCCACGGCCAATGCCGCAATATGAGTTCCAGAATCTGCACAGGAAGACGCAGGGAGGTAAGGCGTATTACAGGCGCTGGTGTCCTTAACCCACATCATTTGATGATCAGACGTAATGCTGACCAAACCTAACCGGAAAACGGCTACTACACCCCCCCCCCCCGGCCTCCTCTGAGTGAGTCCAATTTCAACCAACGCGCAATAATGTCTAGGGAAAAGCGTATCTTTATTATCAGGGCATAAGTTGAATATAAGAATATAAGTACTGCAAACTTATGCCAAGAATGACCAGTCCAGGATCCTTTGTTTTTGTCGGTACCATCCTATCTACCTATAGTACTCGTCGCGACGCGACTGCCTGCGAGAGTTCTAGACTGACAGTGGATCCTTCTTTCGTTCCTTCCCCAACAATATAAACATCTGTAAAAACTATGAAAGGGCGCTCACCTATCACTGTCCGATAGACTGCGTGACCATAGATCAAGCCCAAAAGCACAACGAGACGTGCAGGTACCGTAATGCAATCATAGTTGATATACTCGATCGCAACCGACATGACAAAGAGCTCACGCCTCAATGTTTGGAGCGTTGGACTAACAACTAAAAGAGCGCGCGTTCGTGCCCCAGGTGTTCCACACCTCAGGGCTGGCTGGCGACGGCTAATAATAAGTCAGAAATGGCCACACCGGTCTTCCCTGCCTTTGTCGGCAATCTCATTCTGCCCTCGAGACATCTTCGATGGCCCAACATGCCCAAAATGAATGCGGGTGCGTTGGTCATAGTCCTCGGGCTGTTAAAATCTTGACCGAGACGTAATACTCCGGACAGCGCTTGCGCGGGGAGGCTCGATAGGGTAATTATTAGCTCTAATACCCGTATTAAAAGTAGAATCTCTCCATCCACCCCTCCGACACCCCTTCGAGATTTTGCAGAACGGTGGCGGGTCATGTCCTACTGGATGGCGGCCAACACTGGCCACGTCGTAATACCGCTAGGGCATATGAGCGTCCTAGAGGTATCAGTCACGCTCAAAACCGTCCTCACTGCGTCCCCCCCGACTGACTATTATTCAGACCCGAGAATCGACTGATTACGCAAGTGGTCTTCGGTGAAGGTCGTCCAACTACCCGACACCTGTGGATGTGGAGAAAGAGGAGGGCCTGGGGGAGTGGGAGGGGGGGGGTAATGAAAGAAGAGGTGGACCGCGACAGACATAGTCTTTGTCCGGCATCACCGACTGAGAGCGATATTGCAGTTAAGGGAAAAAAACGAATTCGGGCGAGGATGAAGAAGATAATTTTAAAGGCACGAAACTGAGACCGCAAAAGTTCCCTCGGGTGCTACGCAATCCCGCTCTCCGCTCATTCCTTTCACACCTGATGGCAATCCAAAAGAGGAGCAGGCAAAGGTGTTAAAGCATCTTAAGGCGCTGGGATCGTATAGTGAAAGGTGGGGTGGGTAAATACAAAAAGGGGCAGAGAGCGAGAATGCCTTCCCATGGCCAGATGTCGTTAGAGGCGACACTTTCTGTGAACTCCAGACTGTGAACGGGTTGCATACCTTGCCGAGAAGCCTAGGGTCACTAATGACCGGGTCACGATGACTCGACCCAGAAGTGAGAAACGCCTCTCCAGGTCGAGGAGATGTTTTAACGAAAGGCAAAGCAACGCTGGCCAAACGCCCGGCATGGCCCCTAGGGGATTGAAACTGTGCATCGCGCATGTCCGACAGACTGTGCATTGCGAGAGGGCTTATTCATCGGAGACAGTGAGGGGGGGACAAGTACATGCCAGAGTCTCCGGATTGTATACGGCCATCCTGGCGAGTGAAAAATGGTAGTGTGAATAAAGCAGAATGGACTGAAGTCGACTGGGCTCCTCAAAGCAGAACTCACTGAAGAGCACAATTCGGACCTGCCTATCTCCGGGTTTTTGATAATTGCATCTCCATCCACTAGTGCGGAGCAGAATGGAGATAATGGCAAGATAGTTTTTCCACCCTCTTGCGGCTTGCTCATACACGCCGGTTCGACCGTTGCAGGAGACGACATCCACTGCGTGCCCCACGGCATGGTGGACGCAGGAACGATGACTTGCCAATGAACTGGTTTGTTAGTGGGGCAGACTTAAGCAACATCTACCACAGTCTCTTCTCCCTCACGCGCCCTGCTCCGATGGAGAAGACGAGAAGCCGTGGGCGTGGACTCAGTGGCTGGCAAATCTAAACGGTTCGTCTGCGCGTGCCACACACAGGATGCGTTAGGCTTTCGTGATGATGACTCAGATCTCCCCTCATCAAGAGTGCCACGAAGTGATCACATTGTATATGGCGTGATCATGTACACAAGGCATACCAGAGGCAAGACAGAAGGGGTAGAGGACCAACCTTGTTCATCTGGGTCATATGAGTTGAGGTGGCGAATAGGACAGGTCCAAAGCAGATGGAAATGCACTCATAGGAGACCTGATTGGCCGGCTCGTACTCCACAACGCGACGAAGATGTGAAAAGAGGAAATCGAGGGTCATGAAGCGCCAGTTGCAAGTGGTTTCCGGCGATCCGGCCGCTGGAATCTAGGCGTAAGGAAAAACAGTGTTTGACAACCGCCATAGTCATTCAGAAATGAAGGTGAAAAAGGTCTCTGGTGCGACGAAGGCGATTTTGCCATTTCAGCTGCAGTAGTAGTGGTATTGGTGATGGTGGAGGAAGAATAAGTAGTGGTGGAAATAATAATAATAATAATAATAGTACACGTAGCAGCAGCAGCGGCAGCAGCAGTTGGTGTTGTTTTTGTAGTTATAGTCTTGGTAGAAACATTAATAGTGGCGTCAGAGGACTGACGGAAGTTCTTCATCACGTCAAGAATGTCTGTCTATACAAGTCTCAAGGCCAAGTGAAACAAACATCCATTCATCGGTGGTTAAGAGAACAATGATTCCGGTACAAGAACGACTCGAAGACATTGCCCTAGTGCCTCGAAACCGAACAAGAGGTCTGTAAAACCTCTGCACCGGATCGACGGGCTTAGTGGCCTCTCTCGAAAGACTAGAGCAATAATCTTCAGAGCCAAAGGAATGCTGCTCAGAGATAAGCAACAAACATGCAGGACGCAAATGCTGCGAATCAACGTCGCCAGCTGCCCACCTTTTCCAACACCTCTCTCTCTCTCGCGCCGGCCGGTGCAACGGGCGCAACATTGTCCTCGTCGTCTACAATGAGTACCGACTGTGGAAATTCAGTTATAAAAGTAAGATTTTTCAACAGGAGGCAGGAGCAGGAAGAAATTGATCATTAGCACAAACCTGCTTCAAGTTCTTCTCCAACTGCACGCGAATGGACATGAGGGCAAAGGCGATGGCTGAAGTGGTCCACTCAGTGCCCTGATCAGGCACCAGGCAAGCCAGGGGTTCCCAGGAGGCTGAAACAAGTAAACATCAAGCAGTTGTGAGGTTTATTGGGCCCCCAAGACCGTATTTATCAGCCTATAGGTGTCTAAAGTTTAAAGAACTGTTATCACAAAACATGTGTAACACAGAGTTACTAATAGTAGGAACCGAAGACAGTTTGAATGACTGCAAACAAAATATTCATGGACGTCTGGACAGGACTTGGTGACAGCCATCCACAGGGCTTCCCAGAGTAAACGGTCGTCGAATGAAATGGCTGGTGTCGCCACCAGGCAAAGCCACTAGATCTAAAAATGACCACCCACACACGCACCAACAGAAGCAAACCGACGAAGACGCGCGAAGACCGAGACGGCAGTCATTTCCAGGGTGCTTATGCTCTTTTCGGTCAAACATACCTTCGGGCTACACAGTTAATTGCAAACACACACTGCGCAAATGGTCCACAGATTAGGGGTTGCAGTGGTGCCATCAGTACCATTCATTCCAAGTTAATAATTGCCTCTCTATCCGTCAGAGTCTATCGGGGCAAGTCAGATATTTATTCATTAGGGATATATATACATACTTTTCATAGGAGTAACCGCGTAGATGGGCCGGCTGTTGGGGATAAAGAACGCCGAGCCAGAGGACACATACCACATGTAGTACTGGCGTTTTGACGACCGGTAATGACTGTGAAACAGCCGTTTTTGTTTGACATGTTAGTAGCTTAACGAGTTTTTATGTTATAAGCACATACATCTTCACGCATATCCACATATATGTGTGTAGGTTATGAAATAAAAACACCATGTCATCACTCACCCATGTCAAAGAAGGGATTGGGGAGGCGCCGGACAAAGAGCTTGACCAAACCCGACAGCACTCTCACGTCCTTCCAGGCTTCGAGACAGAGCAGAACGTCGGGATCAAAGGACGTCTACAGGTCGAAAAGGAGTAAACTGTCATTCAAAAACCGACCTACTGAAGGTCATTTCATGCTCAACTTCACGGGTGTTGGATAAGGCCCCCTAAAAGCCGGGCACCAAAATCTATCAGTTATACGCACTAGAAAGTTGAAAAAATGCAAAACACAAGGTATCTCTGTCCTTTATCATCGTCCACAGCAGCGATATCGTATTTAACACCACCGTAACGACCATCGCCGCTGCTGCTGCTGCTGCTGCCATCATCATCATCATCATCATCATCATCATCATCATCATCATCATCATCATCATCATCATCATCATCATCATCATCATCATCATCATCATCATCATCATCATCATCATCATCATCATCATCATCATCATCATCATCATCAACAGCAGCGGCAGCAAAAGAAACTTTGCCTTGATTAGTGGCAGTGCCAAGTTGGCCTTCGATGTCACCATCACAGTCATAATCAGTGTTAATGTTATAATCAGAATGATCACCCCTCTTCCTCCTCCCCCCCGGCTCCCCTCGTTGTCGCTGTCAACGTTGCGTCATTAATGATTCACCTACAACCAATACCACGTCTCCGGTGACGGGAACACATTGAATCGTCGATTGAACCATAAAACACGTCTCCGGCGAGGAGTTGGGACCTCTTCCAGCGTCCGCAGTAAGGCTATAGAAGAGCAGTGAGATATTATATCATCATCCCGCGCCTTCCCCAGGTGAGTAAACGTGTAACACGACAGTTCGACCGTCGATTCCGACGATATCAACCGTGTGCTCCACAACAAGGTAAAGCAGCCACGGTGATTTGAGCGTGGTTTAGTTTATAGTGAGTGTAGGCTTGCACAGCGTCTACCGCACCCTCTCCCCCCACTCCCCACCTGGACCCGGACTCAAGACAGAGGCGGGGGAGGGCGCAGGTGGATGGCACGGTCGAGCCCGCACCTTGGCGTTCCACTCCACACCCCCTGGTCCACACAACTGACCAGGATTTTTCGGCAACAACCAT
>CACRXP010000132.1:849789-860045 GCA_902702965.1 Spirometra erinaceieuropaei | reverse complement strand
GTGTCAGTAGTAGTGACGAAGATGTCGGAGCCTCTCCAAAATCCGGGAAAGAGGGGAGGGGCAGCCTGTGAGCACATGCACACCACCTCGCACCATATGCCACATCTACCGCTCACTGATCGTCCCAGGTCTGGCTTACGACAACAGATGGCGTAGCAGGATTACGCAGGGCTCTAACGTCTTAAGGAGATAGAACACGCAAGCTGTTGTCCTTTCTTTAGTGGACAATAGCGTCCTCCGGGTTTGTCCGTGCGAGAGTTGCAGACGGAAAATGAACGAAAAGGGTCACACCAACTCGCGGCAAAATAGAACACTAATTTCTGACTCTACACTCGTAAGCAGAGCAAACCCTTAGACTTCCAGGAAGACAGGATCTGGAGACACTCAGCAGTTTCTATGAGGTTTGTGGTCATATAGCACCACATTTCTCTGCATCTAAGCTCACAGGAAGCCGGCCGTTCCGTTGTGAGGCGTCTAACTTAATGCTTAACGGTCAAAGAGTTTTGGTCCGGCCTGAGATTTGGATGTATCGCGGGGGATGGCCAACAAATCAGAAACGGACTTCTGTCATCTGGATAGCTACAGTGCACTTTTACGCGTCGGTAGCTGTACTTACGCAGCTGCGTTTGTACAAACGTCTTCCTTTAAACTATTGTTCTCGGTTTTCTAACCCCCACTTTTTATGGACAAGCATGCAAAAAAGAGGTCGTCTAGTCTCCGCAGAAGTTCCTTACGACTGACGAAGATCACGCCGATTTTGTTGAGAAAGCGGGCAAAAAGCCGCTGGAAGAAACCCCGAGGCGAAGGCAAGACCGAAGCGTTGACGTGTCGTACCCTAGGATGTTGTAGTATACAAAGAATTCGCCAGATCTGTGAGAGAACATGGGATTTGTGCCTGGTACAGATTGGATGCGACAACTTTCCAGCAACCCATGTACTCTCAGGATTCCCTACCCACCAGTCAAAAATCGAATTTCACTTGCCGGATGGAATGCAGTTTTGGTCAGGCCAAATTATGTCTGTGAAACCCGTAGGGTGCTACGACAGTTCGACCATCGTATCCGACAATGTCCACCGTGTGCCCCATAGCATCGTGGCGTAGGAACGGTGACTTGCAAGTGATTTAGTGTATAGTGGTGGTACAGTGCGTGACCGATCTCATGAAATGTTGGCCGAAATTCTGAAATGCATTTTTTATTTGGAAGGATTACTTACACGTCGTTATAACACTGATTATCTTCCGGCATAATCCTACAATATTTCGAACTCGGCAGGATGTCGGCTCTTGAAAACATTTACTTTCAATCCCCTGTAGAAACCGCACTCGGTAAAAAATGACTACTTAAGTTGCATTTTCTTCGCACTGATTTTCGATGGTCTTACATATTCAAATATATTTTGTGGAAGATATGCTTTAAAAAATTACTTTTTTTAACTCATTTGATAGAGTGTCATGTTAACTTTATATTTTATACTTGAAGAAGGAGTATATTTGGGTTTTAAAAAGTTTCTTATTAAGAGATTCTTGAGACCGCACAAGGTCAATTCATGCAGCATCGTACCTTTCCGTTTGCCACTGCTTCCCATGAAATGTACAACATAGTCCACGCCCATTGTAAAATTTTATGGATTCAATATGGTATCTTTTTAAAGGGATAGAAGAATATACAATTTTCCTTACGCGGAAGGCATGTACCTTGTAGACTAAAATCAATGGGCGCTAATGCAACGACTGATCAGGCTCCAAATTAATCGGGAATGAGAAAACTTTTTAAAAACCCAAATATACTCCTTTTTCAAGTATAAAATATAAAGTTACCATGACACTCTATCAAATGGATGAAAAAAGTAATATTTTTAATCATACCTTCTAGAAAATATATTTAAGTATATCAGACCATCGAAAATCAGTGCGAAGAAAATGCATGCTACTTAAGTAGTCTTTTTTTTACCGAGTGCGGTTTCTACAGGAGATTGCAAATAAATGTATTCAAGAGCCGACATCTTGCCGAGTTCGAAATATTATAGGATTATGCCGGAAGATAATCAGTGTTACAACGACGCCTAAGTAATCCTTCCAAATCAAAAAACGCATTTCAGAATTTTGGCCAACATTTCATGAGATCAGTCACTCACTGTAAACTTGCGCTGCGTCTACCGCACTCTCTCCTCCCCCCGCATCTGAGCCCGGTGTCAAGACAGAGTCAATAGGACCGGAGAGGGCGCAGGTGGCTGGCACGGCAAAAACCCGCACCTGGGCGTACCACAACAACACCGGCTCGGTCCACAACGTACACTGACCAGGATACTGCACAACATTAGAAAGGGGGGGGGCGGCACGGACCCCAACTGGCGCGGCGTGAGCCTGCGCAGGGGCGTGCCACCGCACCCCAAATGTCGGCATTTTTATGGGTGCGCATCCCTGACAATGCCTTCTGGACTCCGATCTAGCCCCCGTGTCGGTCCAGCGCATCTGCCGCGTGGCTCGTGTTAGGGGCATGGCAGATGGGAATGCATGAACACGAAAGAGCCGTGAGGTGGAAGAATACACTTTTCTTCATGACCGTCCATTCATCTTCGCCAGAGTGCAGTCGTGTTTTCGACAGCATGGGGATCCTGGGCTAGTCAGATGACCCGACTTTGAGCCTGTCGTCGGATGCGCGGCATTCGGCCGACAACTCTCCTGACAGCCATATCGATCCGCGAGCCAGTTATCAGGCGTTGGGTAAGTGGTCTGCTTATAAATTACTCGCAGCGGAGGTCAATTGAATACCCACTGAGCTGTAAATTCTCTTTACCCTTGACATTGGGCTTACGCGGGAGTTCAAAACGTCGGGTGAATAAACAATCGGATGGGAGTGCTTTCGCGGATCAGTTAACGAGACGGAAGTTGTTTTATTCGTGAATTTAAGGCTGGGAACAAAAAAAACCTACCCATTACAGCAGCGATCCGGAGGGCCAAATTTTCTGAGCTGCGAAGGGAAGAGTCGCAGAGAGCACTGTTCTCACCCACATCACTGCCTGCTGCAGAAGCCGCGCTCTGGTGGTTCTGACGACTGATCAGGCGGGCGATACTGCGCAGGAAGGGTGCCGTAAAATTGCGCAGACGGGAGGAATTGTCGGTCACGGCGTAGGAGTCGCCGGGTGGTGGCGGCGGGCCGGTCCCATCGGGTGCGTACCTTCTCTCTGTACCAGGAGCGGACAGTAAGCAAGGTGTGTAAGCACATGAAGCCAAAAGGATGGATATGAGGGATATTTTTGAGCCAATCTAGCAAAGCGAAGCAAAAAAGGACCCAGAGACGCATCGAACATCAGCGCATAGACCGACACAGTGGGTGGATGGTAGCATTTTCCTGGACTACCTCTGCGCCGATGACCTTGAAAGGAGTAGAAGAAATGTTCAGAGCGCCCAGGCTGCAGTAACCAAAATGTGACTCCCTCAGAGAAGTTTTTTGACACCAACCAAGACTTTCTTAATTGTGGCCTAATTTGGGTCATTCTTGCTTCTATGTAGGCGAAGGAAAGAGAGAGAGAGAGAGAGAGAGAGAGAGAGAGAGACAGACAGAAGGAGTGAGCAATCCACTCTGGGTGGATCGCCAGAAGGCCAATTACCACAACGATGGGAGTGGGCGGGTCGTGACAACACCCTTTAGCCCACAAAGAGTATCAGGTCTCAGTCTATGGGGCGCGCGCGCGCGCGAAAAGAGGGCGAGCCTAATAACCATCCTCATTTCGTCCACGTCCCCCCTCCCCCCGCCGCCGCCGATGACTGCAAAGCCCTAGTAACAAGATCCTCTAGACTGACAGGAGCGGAGAGCGGGGGGTTTGCTTAATTGTCAGGTCTCCGCGGGAACCAGCAGAAATTAGAGCATGGCTAATGAGAGAATGGGCCTCGGGTCAGGAACATGGGAGGGCACACCTCCTTCCCTTGAGTTGTTGGAAGTAATCTTTCCTGAGCACGGCCACGACCAGAATTCTACGACGCCTAGATGACTGAAAGAGATTTGGCCCAGGCAGACTGAAAATGGCACTGCTACTTTTGTGGAGAATGCAGTTGTGAAAGACTGTAAGTCGGGCCGATAAGGTCTGTTAACATCAAAGTAAAGAGATAGTCGATTCTGTTTTAATCACAGTAGGACAACTAACCACTGTGATGCTCAGACGGATTTTCCACTATCTTAAAAATCAAACATGCCTTTGACATCGCTGCCAGAAATGCCAATATGGCGCTCCAATCAACTGCTATCTTTCATCGAAGTGGGGATGCTACTTACCCGGATTTAAGTAGTTGCCGATTAACAGTCCGTGATTGGACAGGCAAGCCATTACAATCTCTCACAGAACTCGGCCACCATGTCCTCCTACGTGTCTCAAGGGAACACATTAAAATGCCCTCATTCTCGTACAGTTAGTCTGTTCCGTTCGGTAGCCAAATATCCCATGGGTGAGTGTGTGTGCCTGCGACTGGGTTGGAACCTACCTCGTGATTTATCGCGGAGGCGTTTGCCACCCGTAATCACACTCGTTTGCTGCTGCTGCTGCTGCTGTTGGTACTCCAGCTTTCGGCGTGCAGAAGGATCAGGTAGGCTTTTTCGTGTCCTGCGCAGGGGAGACCGGGTCCGTGCACGTAGATCCTCCTCGTTCCTAACAGCCGAAAATACGGTTGCGGTAGCACCTGCCAACACAGCAGCAGGCGGAGGAGGAAGCTCAGTCGTCACTGGCCTGACAGCAGCCTTTTCAACAGTGGTGGCGATCAGGGAGGACGCCGAAGGGACCGAGTTGAGGGAAAGGGAATGCGAGAGCTTCGGGACAGAATTATCGCTGGGTCCTTTGGGAGACGGTGTTCTTGTAGACGTCCGTGTGGTGTACACCTTGAGAGCGGCACCGCCAGCGGGATTGGAGTTCTCCTTCAACTCTCCACTCCTGTATTTCTGGACAGTGGATGAGGAACGAAGAAACACCTCATCAGTATAATGTGGATACATGGCATTTCAAATTCAGTAATATATATGCATATATATAGGCAGAATGGTATTACTGACAAAGACAAGGGAAACTGCAATGGCCATTTCTGGCTTATTAACCGTCGTCAGCCAGTCATACCCAACCCCGAAGTGCGGAACACCCGAGGTTCGAACTCGCGACCTGTTTGTTAGAAGTCCACGCCTCTAACCACCAGGCCACGGGCTCGTTGCCCTGTCGGTTTTCGATCGGTAATATTATTCTTCTTATATCATGCGCCGCAGTGCGGCTGCTGGTTGGGCTCGAGAGAGAGAGAGTTCATAAGGCACAACGGAACGAGTGAGTTCCGTAGGAACGATGGTGAGTGTCCCCTACCATTATATATATATATATATGCTTATGACCTATATGGTAGACCCCAGTGGTTAATCAGCTGCACCAGGTGTGTGTGTGTGCGCGCATGCTTGTGTTTCTGGTCCCAGCTGGTGGTCAGAGTTATGATTGGCTGAATTAAGGCAAAATAAACCCGAAACAGTGCTTTATCAATCTACCCGCATTCTCCGTCATCTCTCCTTTCTGTTATATATTTATCCTTGGCTCAGAATAAGCCCCGACGTATGAATAGGCAACGGGGTTGACTTCCTGGCAATTTGTTCCTATTCCAGACAAACCACACGCATAAACCGAGGGGAGTGCGGGGAGGGAGAACCCAACTCTGCGGTTCGTTAAACTGCCTAGAAATGGGACAACTGCAGATCGTAATCGTCCTCGACGGGTGCGCGAGGGGCCAAAGTCATTATGATTACTGTCTTCGGCAGTCAGAGCAGTGAAAGTTGCAGGCTTCAGCCCTATGGGAAGGGACAAACACAGGGCGCCCGCATACTCTCCCATCTAGAAGCCACCGTCACAACATCTGACTTGTGCATGTACAGATTCCTATCCTACCTCTGCGTCTTCGCAGCGCATAAAATCTATAACCGACCACCGCTGTGGGTGAGAAAACGCAGGGATCACCCAGCCTAGAAGACGCGAGACGGTGGTGGGGTGTTGCAGGGCACATCTACACGCACGCACCCGCACCCGCACCAGCGGGCGGATTATTGCCGTTGTCCTTAGACGGGAAAACAAGGCTAATCTACTCCGGAGCGGGTACCCACATCCGCCGACATGAACAGTAATAATCACCTGAGCAATCATGTGTCGCCGAGGTGCATTCCGCCAGGGGGGGGGATGTGAGAACGCACAGCCAGTGACCGATTTCCCGAAATGCTAACCGGTATTCCGAAAGACGCTTTCGACTGGGAAGGATTGCTTAGGCGGCGTTGAGATAATGATTATCGCGCGGCATACTCACATGATATTTCAGAGACGACAGGATGTTGGCCCTGGAATGCACTCTTCTTTGGCCACCCCCTTAAACCGCACTCGGCAAAAACACGATTATTTAAGTAGTAGTAATACTTAAAATTCAAATGCGATCTTTAGAAAACATGTGTAAAAATAGTTACTCTTGTATTCCCTTGGTAGGAAATCACTTTTTCTTCAAATATTGCACTCAAAGAGAGGGTATGTTTAGGCTTTGAAAAAGTTTCAAATCAGGGGATGTTCTAATACCGCGCAATGCCGACGCATGCAACATAGTCTACATGACTCGCGAACTTCGATGGGCCCTATATGGTATCCTCTTGGTGGCATAGGGGAATACGTCATTTTGGTAAGATCTTATTTCGTAGCCGCACCTGTTAGGAGTTACTGTTGGGGTTAGGGGTTCGGAGTAAGGATCATGCGTTAGGGGCTAATGTTAAAACCCCTATGACCATCGATCCCCTATGACAGGCGGCTGGAACTTGTTCGCCGCAGGTGCGGCTAGGAAATAAGACTCAACCATCATTTCCTTTTGCGGAAAAAATGCAGCTTGTAGACTGAAAACCCTAAATGCAAATACGGCGATAGATAGGACTCAAAATAATTCGGGAATTAGGAAACATCATTAAAACCGAAAGATATCCTTTCATCAGACATAGCATTCGAAGACGAAATGGCCCTCTATCAAATGGGTACGCGGAGGAATTTTTCGTGCATTTTTCCCATAAAATATATTTACATTCATACAGCCATTGAAAATCAATAAAAGAGGTGAATAGTACTCAAGTAGTCACTGTTTGCCGAGTGCATTCAAAATATAACATCCTGGCGTGTCTGCAACATCGTGGGATTACGCCGCCGATAATCAATATTGCAACCCCACTTAAGCAATCCCTCCTGGTCGAAAATAACATATCGGAATCCCAGTTAACATTTCAGGAGGTCGGTCACTGACTGTAGTTTAGAAATACACCTCAAAGGTCAGCTAAAAAGACTCATCTCCCGCTTGTTAATCACTGCTGTTGTGATTGGATAAACGTCCGAATTTCCAATTTCTAAAGCAATCCAGTCTTTCCCAAAAGTCCCCACTAGCTATCAGGCATCAGTTTGGACTACCTACTACCGAGTACTGTAGCATCAAATATACGCACGTATGAGGTCAAACTATCGCACAAATAACAGCAGGGGTAGGACAGGCAGATATATGCACCCACTAACTCCCTCTCGTGTGATGAGGGTTGCATTGAATTACAATACCAAGTGGGCGTTCAAAAACAGATAACAGCCCTGCCATCCCCCTCTCCACAACCCAATAGGAGCGGAATTTTGACAGAACTCTTACCGAACAGAGGCCAAGCGAGACGGCGGCCGCACACTCGTCGGGGAAGATGACAAGGAGTTGGAGGCCGGTCTCGGCATGGTGGAAGAGGTAGCAGCAAGCCGCAGAACAGGACTTGCTGGCGTCGGCGGGGGCGACAGAGTCCAACCGGAACTGCTGACTCCCCCCAGCGGGCGAGGGCACGGGGTTCCATGCTGGCAGATCTGACGGCAGTTGGGTCTGGCGCGACCAAGAGAGACCCGCCAGGGGAAGAACGAGACAACAGGTGAGGGGCGGTTCGACCGCGGGTTCGGTGGCCGCGAGCGGTACTGCAGTCTCCGTCGCGGTAGGGTCACATCCCTCCTGCTCTGCGCGAGGGGCTGCCTAGTGGGGGTGAATGGGGGGAAGCGGAAGGGGCAGAGAAGGTCACAATATGAATGCGGAAAGGCGGGGCATTTGGAGCGAAAATAGCGCAACTCTTATAATGAGTATTCACCTTGGTCGGCTTGATGCCCGAGGTCTGGGAGACGGCTGTAGAAGTACGAACAAAGCGGACCTCCTCATCTGTTATACACATAAAATACTCCTTCCAGTTGAAGGACTTGCCCGGCTGGAAGAGAAGACATGGGGTGATTAGACTTCGGCAGCAGAAGGCAACAAAACAGAGGGCAAACGGAGTATGAGGGGTGGGCGGGCATATAAAAATCTGGATACTGTCACCACGCGTACACAAGGGCATGCGCTCATGAACCCCAACCGCTGAGGTGTACGCCCAGAGCAAATAACAATGCTACTCACTTGTTAGAAGTAGACAGCTAGCCCACAATCGGATGATTTGGGGATTCTAGCTGGGGGTACATGAGACATATCGGTGATCCATAAGCAGTACAAAAGAGTCATTTGTGCTTTATGAAACAACAAGGAACAGAGTTCAACTTGGGATAAAATGATACGGAAGAAGACAATTACTGTAGCATCTGGAAAGCCATGGTGGTCATTGAAAAAGACGGGAGAATAGTGTTCTCTAGTTTAGAGAAGAAGAGATAACTTCTTCTATTTGCTACAGCATGTGACCTAACTCATGCAACGTGAAAAAGAGAATCTAGGTTATCCCCTCGGAGCACCTAAGACGTTGTGAATTTTACGTATTCGTCTAACCCGCTCCGAAAAATGTCATCCTTGCACGCAGAATATGAACCTGCGGAAGGTTTACATATTTAAACGGGAATCTAAGGTACCTTATATTCGGGCAACTTTTCGCATTTACAGCTGTCTTAGACCCGGTTTGCGCATACATTCATGCTTTCGCAACGAGGTCTTATGTACCTATCAAATTAAAGTTTGCTAATCTAGCAGGATTTCGTTGTTTTCGACATTCCCGCTTATTGAGACAGAATTGTTATCTCTAAACAACCTAATATTGCCGCTGTTGTCTCCTTTGTGTTTTCATTTTTCTGAAAGTCGTTCATCATTAGCTATTAATTTCGGTTGATACATTTGTTTCGTAAATCCAGACTGTATTAGAAGTGGGGAGAAGTAAAAACCAGGGAACGCGGGTCGCTGCGTTTCGAAATTCCATCTGGCCGAACTAGCGGACGTTTTCAGGAAGAAAGGGAAAAAAAGTATGGCTTATTCACTCACCTTTCCATCCAGAGTGATGATCTTGCAGAGACAGGCCCGGGAAAAGAAGGCTTGCGGAAGTAGGCAGACATGATCCTAAAAGCAAAAAAGACAGACAGTGGACGATGAGGTGATGCATCCGGGTGCGATGGAAGCAGTGGTGATAGTAGAGTTACTTTGTAGAGGTATAATTTAACTTTTGACCGTACACCGATGTCAAAATAAGAGGAAGAGCGAATTTTTCGGCGCCTACAGAAAGCAAGGCATCGGAATGAGCGCTCAGTCAAAAGACTTATCGGTCTGCCGCCCGCGGTGGAGACCAATCAGCAGTGCAGCTTAGGAACCCCAACAGCAGCGAGGGGCTACCTATCCACCGAAGCTGTACGTTCTGGCGACCGGCTGGACCGACTGTCAAACGAATGAAATATCGGACCCAGGAATCCTCCTCCGACTCCTATTCAGCTGCTTCGACTCCGTGCACTACCCAATGCAAGTCCCGTAGGTTCTCGAGAACCACGTTCCCCCGCTAGGTTTACTCAACAAGATGGGCGGTTTACAACAGTGATGCGGGGAGGGGGGGTGATTGTTGAAGTGTTAACACTTATGCCTTGAGGTCAAGACCCCGGCGATTGCGTTATGACAGGCGGTGTGCCACACAGTTGTTTGTTTCACGCGAGAGGCAGCCGCCACCGGCTGTCACCGATGTGACGAGGATGATGGTTTGGGCCGGACCGCAACAAATCACCAATCGCCTCCACCCTTCGCCCGTGCCCGATCTCGTGCAGTCGACCTCTGACGCACAGCTTGATTAAAAAATCTCATGCGTCCTGAAGTAGAAAACTGCAGGCATTTCAACCAGTGCTTCTGGAGGTTATAAAACACGGGCACCCATACCCCCCACAGAGGCGCGGCGACCGCGGCGGGGGGCTCTTGTCTCGCGCTTCCAGCACCAAGTGACACTTCTTGGACAAGCCTCGCCCTCTTACCTAGC
>CACRXP010000132.1:808184-837193 GCA_902702965.1 Spirometra erinaceieuropaei | reverse complement strand
AGGAGGAGGAGGCGTGCCAACATCCAAGTACCAAGACATTTATCTGTCTCTATCATAGCGGTCGATACGAATCTTATGGTAGATGCTGTATATTAACCGGACATTGCGTAGAAGTCAATGTACACTTGATTTTGAGGGTGCTTTAGCCTTACGCCTTTTTTTCTCAACCACACGGCCATCTGGTTTGCTAAAGTTAGCGTCCAGGAATACTGCTGAAATGAAGGATCACAAACGCTGTTAGTACTCAAAGCCTCACCGATCGTGCTCCAAGTCGGCACCAGACCACCGTTCTGGCGAAGGACTGCAGGTCGTGTGGAGGACAGCCTCATCACTAGTAATCGGAGTCGAGTAAGCACTTCGGGAGATATCTTCAAACTTCGTGCTCAGCCGGTCACATCTCCCCTTTCACCTTCCCTTGGTGGTGGACAACAAAAAGGGGGCCCGGGACAACGAGAACCCCCACCCCCGAAGGGGGAATGCGGCGTGTCCGTACGTGGCAGACAGCAGAATGAATCCAGAGAGGTCATCTGCAAAATAAGCAGCCTTCTGGACCTGACAAATAATGCCTCGAGACGTAGCTGGATACCAATACTGAGAGGTCGCCAATCTACACAGACTTCCCACAAGCCACGGCAATATTTAGACAGGGTGGGTAATGACCGCAATCCAATAAGTCTTCGCCGTCAGAGGAAGTCCACAAACCTTTCACTAGTCTGCTGGAATTGTGCAGCGGGGCACGTGGCCGTGGATCCACGTGCTGCAAAACTTGCTGAAGACCCAGAACGACGCGCGAGGAGTCAGCGCCTGTCCAAAAGCAAGTGCGGGAAGATAAGATCACACCTGATGGCCAGATGTAGGCCACACAAGGCGTCCTATTTAAGATCAATAAAGGTTAAACGCAGGAACTGCGACTGCATGCGTCTAGGCTTCAATGCAAAACGAGTTTTTGCTGTGTATTCACACAGTCAATTCCTGCCTCTATGCGACGCATAGCAGACGCAGCTAAACGTGATCCGAGTCAGACGCGGAGGCCATGGTGGTGTGCCCCTGGCTTCCGCCATGGTTAACATCTGACGACCGTCTGTCTGCACTCCCGCTCAACGTGACCTCCCCCCGCGGCGAAAAAGGCATTGGGGCGAACGACAAAAACGGTCAGTACCTTCCGAAAGCGCCCACACATCAGTCAATCGAGTCCCTCAACGGCGATTATGACACGTTCTTGCGAGCTTGTCAGCAAACGTGTAATCTCTTCTGCAAAATTTGCTTGTCGGGTGCAACTCCCCCAGCGGCTGACTTATGTTGGCCGGAGGGGAACGGCTTAACTGTGAGTACACAATGCATTCTCAGCACAAGGGTGGGGGGCGCGTAAGATCTTGGGATCGAACATCAATCGTCATCTGCGACTGTCTCTGATGATGGATTCGAGTGAGAATCCGAAATGTCAGGCTAATAAATTTCTTGTTCCAGTGACCACATCTTCGTCTTCTGAATCCTGGGATGATTTGCCAGCCCTTACATCCGCGCCTCACAGCCCCAGTGTGGAGTTCTTCGAGCTGGACAGAGATCCGCCAATTCAGATAGACTGTGCAGGGCAGCACACGGCGGTCGGATAAACGGGTCCAACTGGCCCCCGGTCCACCACAGTTGAGCACCTTCAGACAGCCACTGACAGTGACTCGGGTCTCACTTTACAGGCCCTTGCGGGCCGCCAAGAAAGAGCGGTTTAGTGGACCGAGTAGCAGCGGGGACAATGGAAGGCGCGACTGGGTACTTGGGGAGTCGTTGGGTATGGTAGCCCGTGCCGAACCGTTGGTTACCTCGGTGGGGAGTTTCTGCATAACGTTGCCAAAAAGTACTTTTCTTCAGAGTTGTAGAAAAGCGCACTGCACACACGCCATGCGCATAGAGAGAGTTTGCGCGAGTAAACAGACAGAGCTAACAGGGAAGGCGACACCCACCTTCAAATCTCTTAAAGTTAGCAAGCCAACATCCCGTTGAAGCAGGTGCGGCAGCCCACTTTTCATATACACACATACACGCAGGTGCTACTCGCTGGCGACTTTGACTGAAATATGCAACAGATCCAAAAAAGTGGAAACGCCGAAACGGCCTAACCCAAAGAGGAGAAAAACAATGTGACTGGAAGAGTCAGGAAGCACGACCAAGGTGGTGGGGTGGGCTTTTCGAGTTTTTTTTTTTGGTGTCTGATCCTGACCTTGTGGTGAGAGTAACCATGCATGACAGTACAAATTATCGCGAATGTGACTGTCGCCTGAAAAAAAATGGATGGGGGGAGGGAATTTGTCACGCCCGAAGTTTCCAAATGACAGACTCAGCACTATTACGTACCATTTTCCCATGAGACGATAACTGTGAGGTCTCAGAGGAGGAAGATATGAGCAGGGGGTGAAGGATTCGTGAAAGACTGGCCCTCACCTTTACTAAGAAAAGATTGTTGTACAAGCTAGATGGGAAGCGGAGGGGGTGGGGGCGAAAAAAGAGAACAGACTGGGCAAAAATTCGAGAAGTGTCAAATTAGCAAATCCCGATGTCTACCTGCCGACACTGCTTACATTTTTGAGTCTGTTAAAGTAAATAGATCAGTAAGACTGATTTTAAGCACCGAATACGTTTACCTTCCCTGGCATGTCCAGCACAAAGTTGAGAAGCAAGACCTGCAGATTTCACTTGCAGTTGCTGCTGGTGGTGGTGGTGGTGGTGGTGGTGGTGGTGGTGGTGGTGGTGGTGGTGGTGGTGGTGGTGGTAACTCCTACAAAGAATACGCTGGTGGACCGATGTTATTTTTGCTGGCCAGGCAGAAAACGTGCACGATGCATATCACAAATAGCCTACTGAAAACATCCACGCTCAAGCGGCTCCACCACACAGTCTTCTGGAATTCAGTCGTCATATTTTCCGATAAATCCACCTATGGACACTTTTCCGCTTTGACGCAAGACGCTGACTACGTGAACAACTGAAATTTCGATTTATACTTTGTCTACCTCTGGGAAAATCTAACGACTGGTATCTGATCACCTCTGCACGATTATATAGAAGACGAAGTTCTTACATCAGCTGCCGCCTCAGTCTTCGCTAGCGCCGCAGTTTTTTCCCGAAAATAAAAGCGCACCCCTCTCCAAATCTCTCACCCGAATCGCCAGAGCGAGCTCTGGAAACTAATAAAGACTGACCGCGTCCTCGCTTACTCGCCTTAAAAACATAGTTCGGGGCCAACGGCTCAGTCTACATCGCGATTTGTGCGACGTCAGTTAAAATAGGTTGGATGTGGCAGCCCCACTTGGCCAAACAGGTTTGGGCATTGGTCCAGAAGTCAGAATGCCAGATCGGACGTTAAACTGCTCCTGGCTGGGAAAGCATGGGAAGAATTCGTAGGCCCTGTAAGACATAATTAAAATTCGTGACAGGTTTTATTTATATCACAACCCTACTTTAAAAAATAGAGTAGTTCCACCAAAAAACAAACGCCTGTTGAGGTCGCCCCCATTCCAAGGTTCCTCTGCCAGCAGTGTTAGTATTGATATAGGGGGAGGGGGGGGGGTCATTTAACCACCATCAGGGAGGCCGCCATACACAACTCTGCCGTTTAATGATTGTTCGCACAATCAACATATATCACAGGCGACAAGCGATAAAAGGGCCACAATACGAAGCCGTAACGCAGGATGACCAATGCCTGTTCCGGACGACACGTTAATGCCTTCTGCCTGCATGTCACAAACTCGCGCTTCAAGTACAACGCGCTCCTCCCCCCCGACCCCATCTTCGGTGGCAGTTCGCAGGGCGGTGGGGGGGGGGTGAAGCAAGGTATGAGGGCCCTGAACGAGGAGGGGTTCCCTGCCGAGTCTGAAGACGAGGTCACAGGGGAGGAGGGAGGGCGGTTTTGCAAATGAGGTCACGGCAGGGAGAAGCGACTGCGCCCCCCCTCTGCCAACTGCGGCTAGTTTGCATGCGCATTGAAATGAAGTGCTACATCGCCAATTCCCCCCGCCCCCATGTCCGCTGCCAGCCCGCTCTTTGAAAGCGGGGGGAGGTGTCCGCGCGGTGGCGCACGCCGGAGGGGGGGGGGGTCACAGACCTCCTCCCGCCGCGGCAGAGCAGAGGCGCGAAAATGTGGTGTCGACGGAGGCAGTAAAACGATGACGTTGCAAAAGGTGTGTGCTGAGAGACACGGGTCCGCGGGGCAGACCCCAGTACAGGCGCAGAAACGACATGTAAAATGGCATGCTGCAGCACCGGAGGCTGGTAAGCCCGAATAATAAAGGTCTTGCGCTCGAGATGTCGGGACCCCCGACAATCTTGCGCTGCCCTGCTGGTTAGGATCAAGGGAAAGGGGCAAGAGGAGAGCTGCTTGCGCACATACATAACGGAGCTACAATCAACATGATCCAGCGGCCCTCTGAGCGCATTTGCGTAAACTTTGCTGGCTCTCACCCGGCTGACGAGCCCTAGCGTAACAGCACCGAGGACGGCGAGGGAGGCAGGAGGCTCCCGGGGGTGGGGGGGGGGGGTCAGTGCCTCCTTGTTATTCTAGCCGCAAACAGCGCGGCGCATTAGTAGATGGCGAAGAGTGAAACGGTCCGCGGCAAACGCTAGCTCTGAGATAAGCAACCCTCTAGGCTTGACAAATAAGTGGTCCTGAGCCATGCGCCAGTGATCACCTTGCGACGGAACTGGACGCAAATCTGGCAAATGGATTGCCTACACGCAGTAGGTTACGCAATTCATGGAATGTTCTGGCCAACATCTGAGTAAGCGATAGGGCGCACACTTGTTGTTGTGACTTCGTTTATAAAATTAAATCGATGCACAGGAGGCCTTTTTTGAAAAAGAATTTGCTTGATCGCTGTTTTATGAAATGAAAACTGGGCATTTCTGGGGTAAAAACCGAAGTCTCCTGATACCAAAGTAATTTTACATGAAGTTTAATGTCATAGGCCAAGACCGCTTGTTTGTGTCCATTCTGCCGCACAAGGGCATTAATAAAAGTGTAAAAAGTCAACATTCAGTGTCTTGTAGAACCGTTAAATCGAACTTCAATAATTATAATTTGCATGTTGGCATTTTGTGCGCGAAAAATGCAATAATAAACTTGTTTGATAGGAGGTTGGTCCACTGAACGTAAAAATACAAGGTGTCAACAAATATATAAGCAGTATACTCGATACGCCGTGGCTATTCTTTCACACGCCTTATGATAAATTTACCAAGACGATTCTTCTTTGCAGTTGAAATTGAAAAGATACGGAAATTACCAGAGGAAGGACTGCAGCATGAATTACCAATCATAATGTTCAATTGGAGTACGGTCATTCTGTTGTGACCATCTGGCGATTTGAATGGCCGTCTAATTAAACAGGCGATCAGTCCAGCGATAAAAAAGGGAGGATGTCTACGACTACAACGGCTTTCATCGACGATAGTTAAACCCTCGGTTTCGAGGATGTCCACCGTGTGCTCCACAGCAAGGTGAGCGAAGGGACGGTGACTTGCCGAAAATTTAGTTTATGGTGAGAGTAAACTTGCACAGCATCTACGCCACTCTCTCCTCCTCCCCCACCTGGACCCGACTTCAAGACAGAGTCAAGAAGACTGGGGGCGGGGGAGTGTACAGGTGGATGGCTTGGTCGAGCCCGCATCTTGGCGTTCCACTCCACACCCCCTGGTCCGCACAGCAAATAACCAGGTTTTTGTTTAACAACAACAATGGGGAGGGAGGGTGGCAGGGGTCTCAGTGCGGCGACGGGTGTCGGCAACCGGGCCTGCCACCGCACCCCGAAATGTCGATATTTGTGCATCTGCCATGTGGCCAGTTTGGGGAGACACGGCATTCGTCGACACCGGATGTACAACACACGCTTTCGATATTATGGACCGCTCAAGAGAGGCATGACGACAATAATTGAATCGTTTTGACAACAACCAGTGTGCACGCCTGTGGTCTCTGAAAAACTATAATTTCTGCCAACAGTCCCGGCCTGAGCCCGATTGAAAATATTTTCGCACTTTTCAAAAGAAACGCACAAGAGTCAATCAAAAAATTCTTCACTGCAAAATAACCTCGACCTCGTGCATAATAACTGCATAGACTTTCCCGCCGTGGACGTTCGGAAGTCTTTATATCTGACAGGCTAATTAACGCGACACACACACATATATTTATATTTTGCCATTGACTTCTGACATTGCAACAGCTGTATTTGATGCACCTCGATCGTTAGCTTCAAGTGGGTGACCTATAATACTCCGCTTTAGAGTTTCTGGTTTTCTCTAAAATTTTTCCTTCGACCAAGTAGCCCTTATAGGGTATCTTCTTAATGACCCAGAGGGATGCATGCTGGAATGGCCATTCCAGTCTCCCGTGTCTTTGCCCATAATATTTTTCTGCATATATCCACTTATATACACTGAGCGACCGATCTCATGAAGTGCTGGTCGAAATTCTAAATGCATTTTCGATTACGAAGGATTGCTTAGGTGGCGTTGTAACATCAATTATCATGTAGTACAATCCCATAATATTTCAGACTTGCCAGGATGTTCGCTTCTGAATGCATTTCTTTTCGACATTCTGTAAAAAATGACTACTTAAGCAGCACGCATTTTGCGCATTGATTTTCGGTGATCCTCTAAATTCAAATATAGTTTATAGAATACATGCATAAAAAATGCTTTCTTTTACTCATTTGGTAGCAAATCAAGTCGTCTTCAGATTTTATTCAGGAAGAAACAATATCTGTCGGTTTTAGAAAAAGTTTCGAATTATGAGGCCGTGTAATTTCCATTTATATAACATCGTACCTGTAAGTTTATTTATGCTGCTCGTGGAATGTACAAAACAGTCTGCATCCATTGCAAGATTTTAAGAACTCTACATTGCACCTTGTTAGAGGAATATATGATTTCCCGTACGCGGTAAGTATACACCTTGTAGATTAAAACCGGTAAACGCTAATGCAACGGCTGATAAGACTCAAAATTATTTGGGAATAGGAAAATCTTCTCAAAACTAAATATACCGCTCCTTCAAGTATAAAATCTGAAGAAGACGTGATTCGCTACAAAATAAGTAAAAGTAAGTATGATTTTGTGATAGTTAATTTAGCCCGACTGGAAACCATAATTTCGAAGGCAACTTTTCTCCTGTCCGCTGCTGCAGAGATGCACCCGCCGAATAAGGCTTGCGGCTATAATCAAATTGCTAAGAGCACAGCCCGCTCGCGACCGAGGAGACATTTTCATCACTGCCAAGAGCCCAAATGCCGTCGGCATTTTTTTCGCAAACATCAAATGATACTGGCGAAAAATTCAATGCGGTAGAGGCGCGAATTCGTGCTTTCTAATTGCTTAGACGCTTCTAGGTCTGCCGGACTGCCTTGCACCAGCAATTTTTTTTGGCCTGTAACATAGTCTTTTTCTAAATTGTTCGCTTTATACAAAAACGGTGCTACTATACCATGATTCCCGCCTTAATAGTACTGATAAAAAGGAGGAATCAGGTTTAAAATATTGTGAAAATTAAATCTGGAGTAAATAACAACAATGATGCAACAAATACTTCTTTAATATCGCTTCGGATTGCTATGAAGTGGTCTTCATCTCCTTTAAAAACACGCCAACAGTGTTCACCCATGTTTCCATGAAGTGAGTACTGTGTAACTCCTCGATTTTTCGTCGAAATCTCAGTCCTGTTGTTCAACCAAATCCTCTCGACTTGTTGGGTGTGCGTATCTGTATTCGGATCGACGTAATTTTCCTGGTGATTGACGGTTTCGTGATCGTACTTAACTTGATTAGGTTGCAAATAAGCTAGTCATTCGTCAAAAAGTATTGTTGAATCTGGTTCAACTTCTCATTCAATGATGATAGGAATCAACGTTCCTCCATCTCGATTGTGCGTGTAGGAGTACCTAACATCTGTACCATAATACAATCCAAGGACCCATGACCATCAATGCATGAGCCACGGTTCCGATAATTCTGCATCGGATCGCCATCGTTCTCTTCAGCAGGTGCATCTCCCACTAAAGGACGTCCACGATTATACTTACAGCGCCCCACAAATCAGGCATCACCAATTCGCAATGGGTCTTCCAGTGTATCATTCATCTTTACTCTCTTAGCGACAAGTACCTTTTCGGGGCCGACTTCCCGATAGTAGTTAGATGGGTCAACCACAGCATTTGAGGATCTACCGGTAGGCTTTGACACTTCTTCCAATGATATTCTGTTATGCAAGTGATAAAATAACTTGAAAATTACAGTGGAGTCTTCCGTTCAAATTACAATAATAAAAAAGGCTAGCAGCCCTTTTTTCGATACCCCAAACCGACGCACTCTCTTCGTTAGCATCACTAGTCAATCACACTTGCGGCAACGATTTCCCTCTTCTAAAAGACTATTTCGGAGAAGGTGCCGTGACACCGCTTATTCACGGTGGACCACTTCGGTATGAAACCACCGTAACAACATTCTGAGCAGTACGTTCAAGTATGGGCGAAGAATATAGGTAAAAATCCCGCAATATGGAATCAAAAAAGTTGGCTCTCCGCTAAAGCATAATAATTGACAAACAAAACAATGCATCCGTTTAAAGCACATTGGTTTCTTTGATGCTGCTTTTAGGGGATGAGGGGTCGGTTTGTGCACTACAGGGATTTTCTTGCGAAATTAGTGAGATTTAATTAAGTACATGACAAATTGAAAAATGGCCACAAGACATAACGATAGAGCGGCATGGCACGTGTTGTCATCCATTCATTAAGGGCGTCCCGCCGACGCCGTCGGAGGGAGGAGGACGAGGACGAAGAAGATGAAGAAGAGGGAGAAGAAGAAGAAAAAAAGAAGAAAAAGAAGAGGGAGGAGGGGGAGGAGGAGGAGGAGGAGGAGGAGGAGGATGGAGACTTCCCCCCTAGACTCGAATATTACAGAAACCATCCTTCTGTAAGACCACCAAACGCAATCTATAAATAATTTGGTAGGGTACGATAATAAGCACCCCATCTTACGCTAGATTCTAAAGGAGTTAGGACTGCGGTAGACGTCATGGTCAAGAGGGTTAGGGTGGTGGTTGGGGTTCAAGTAGGGACACGAAACTAGGTATCCCTGGAGCTTAGGGCATGACAACCTGTAATCCAAGAGGGGGTGATAATGCCCGCGTCCAACATATACTTACTGTTTCTGCGAAGAAGTTGATGCGAAGAAGACATCCGGTTAGGTAAGAAATACGACCCAGACAGGAAGGGAATGTGCTTCTATACAAACACCTAGAAATGCTTGAATCCTGTTGATTTCTGAATGCTAACCAAACGAGGAAAACGGACTTTAGTGTGCGATGGTTCACTTCAGTTCAGTTTTATTAAGGGAACTATAGGCAAACGCCTTCGAGCTCCCTATTGGTTACATATCATCCGAGAAAATCACCTATAAGTGCAAAGTTGAAAAAGGGATGTTGAGCATGATTGCATGCAAAAGGCCGGCAGCTGCCAGCTAGTCTAAAAAGGTAAACATGAACGGTTACTCATTCATTGTAAGTAGTATAAACATACGCAATTTTAACGTCGAGTAAGTATCCCTTAACTCGGACGCGCACATTCTTAGGGCACGGCGACTGCATGCGGAAGTTCCGATCATATGAAAACGGAAGGGTTTTGGGTCGTGGAGACTATGAAATCGAATAGTGTGGAATTTTTATGGGAAGAAGTACTAAAACGGTCATTGCACGGTCGACTGTCAATCCAAACTTGTACACCATAGGCGCGAAATTACATGTCATGAATGTTCGTACCATGAAGCTACCGTTCCCTGTCACGCCCCTACCAGGTAGATATAAATTGCCGACCAACAAAATTGGGTAAAAATAGCGACTACTTTATATAAATCAGTAGTTCATATTTTATGATGTACCTGTCGTACCCTCCATTTGAGATGGTCTGAGGCCCATCCTTGGGGACTGGGGATGTGGAATGTTGCGAAGCGACTATTGAGGATTTCTGTGGTATAGGTCTAGGGACAAAGGGTTGATTATTCTCAGAAGGAGACCACTGTGGTATCGGCTGCGGAATGGGTCGCGAGGTTTGGCGCGGACGAATTTGTAATTTGTGTCGATCGACGGCAGCGAACTGTTCCATGTAAGCAGCAAGAGTTGTGAAGGGCGTACCGCCTAGAGCTAGAAATAAACGAAAACCAATAACACAGGTAAGAAAACAGACAGGGAGTTCAGAAAAAGTAACCCAAAACAAGCTAGCAATGACAATGGGAAAGTCTAGTTTCATTATAAAATTGACACAAGGCATGTCAATGAGGAAATACTTGAAGAAGTACAGAGATCAATATTTTAAACACACTTAATAGAAAACGCGAATGTACCCTATGAATTATATCCTGTACCAAAATTGACCGAGGCTGCTGTCACGGTGGATTGGAACAGTCCCAGCCAAGGCTACTAGGAATGAGCCCACGTTCTAAGGGCTCAGGCGGGGCCCTTGATCTAGGCCAGAATTAGTTCCAAAAGACAGATTCTTTGAAGTATCCGATTAAATTAGCACATGTAGGAAACTTGCTCATTCCACGCACAAGTTATGTCCATCTAAGCTTACTATGCACTACCTACATGACTGAGATTGACCGTTTCTCAAATGAGCTTCATGTTGTACATACACACGAGCCGAAACAGTGGTTTGCCGCTCTTCCTTTAATTATAACTGTTTACACTCACAGCGGGCATACTGTCAGCCCAGAGAGTCTAGGCGCTGGAAGAAATCGTATGTAATAAAACAATCACGCCCACCAGGAGTGTCTTAGTTGCAATGAGGAACCCATAAGTCAGAGGCGACCTCGTCTAGCGCTTAGGATGAACGCCGACAGACACGTGAGCTCTATTCACAATTCAGCATTTCGTCTCTGACTGGCTGGCCCGCATCGTTACGCACACCAGAGACCGAGTGATCACTACATTGGGCGTAAACGCTGCTCAGTCAGCAAATCGTTGGCGTCAGGCGTCGGCTAATCAATAAATCGATAAAGTGCGAGCACTTCGCTCCGCGTTTTACGCGCACCTGGGCGCGTGGACGCCCTGCACCCTCTAAAATGCAAAAATAATCAGGACTGCAAACAGACTTATGCCCAAAGTCAACACCCTCTTGTTGGCCTCCTCCATCTCCTCTACTCTAACGTATGATTTTCTTATTAGTTGTGGTAGCTAAGGCACTCCAACCAATCCGGCTAGTATGAGCTACCAATCCATGTGAAATGAATCAATTCTTGCAGAGAAGGAGCACAGACCATTTCTGGCCCAAAAGCCGTCGTCAGCCAGCCTTCCCCAACCCCAGATTCGCAAGACTCCAGATTTTGACTCGCTTTTCTTTGTCATCGAATCTGAGATCTTGCAAACCTAAGGACTTGTATTTGTTACGGCTGCGATCATCCCTGATCTAGCCGGCCTCGACGATGTCCCGAACTGTACATCTCCACGCGTGACTATCTGCGGCAGCAGATCTGAACAGCTCAACCCATTCCCTTCGCCAACGACGGAGACCGAATACCGAAGGCCCAAGAACCACCTCCATGACTTGACGAGCTGTTTCGAGCCAGGTCTTGAACTGACCCCCTCTTCGACGACTCCGGTGGGGCAACGGTGCCGGATCGGGCGCAGTAACACTGGGCTGCTGAGGTGGACACTGAAGAACATGCCCAAACCACCTCAGTCGTCTTTCTTGGATAGCCTGGGTTATCGTCGTGATGTTGTCGCAGCGAGCGCGGTCTGTCTTATTTGAGACGCATCCGGTGTACTTCACTCGAAGGATGGTCCTCAAACAGTTGTGATCCAAAACCTCCAGTTTTCGCTTGTCCACGCGCACAGTGCAGAATTCACAACCATAACGAAGGACACACCAGACATATGCACGATAACGCGAATCTCAGTGGCGATGGAGAGGTCATGTCGGATCCATAGGCATTTCCGAAGGCTTGAGAAGGCTTTGAGAAATCCCGAGAGGTGCCTTCTCCTGGTCAGGGATGCAGCTCGAAAACACTTTAGTTGTCCCAGCATTTATGGATAAACTGACCGATTTAGCGACAACGTTCACCCGTGACACCATAGACTGCAAATCACCAAACCTCGAAGCAAGTAAGGCAATATCATCGGGACAGTCGAGAACAGATAGTCGGTGTCCGAATGAAATCTCAATACCGTCACCTTCGTGTAGGGCACTCCTGAGAATCCAGTCAATAGCGTACTTAAAATGGACGGGCGACAGGAGACACCCCTGTCGGACGCCAGACCGAATACCAAACAGTTGGGAAAGATAGTTGCGGACTAGGACTCGCACGGAGGTGCAGCGGTAATAGGCACTGAACATCGCGATGACGGCTTACGGACCAGAAATGAGCATCCCATGCCTTGTCGGGGCTCCTCTTCTGGTCGCTGAGCGACTGCCCCCCGAGGGCTCTACAGTAGATGGACTAGCTCCTGAAATGTCGACCAAAATTCCGAAATGCGTTTTCGCTTCGAAAAGATTCATTAAGTAGGGTTGTATAACTAACCACCCTAAAGCATAATTCTATAATAATCCAGTTACGTTCGGCTGTAAGATTTCGAATGAACTTCCTTCCGATTGCAAACAAAAACTATAATCTGCAAAAAACGACTACTTAATTAGTATGAATATTTTTCGTTGAGTTTCGATGGCCCTAAAAGCATAATTATATTTCATGGAAAACATGCATAAAAATATTCATTCTTTTGCTCATTCGGTAGACAATTACGACTTCTCCCAAACTTATACTCGAAGGAGGGGTATAATTCGGTTTTAAAAAAGTTTCTAATTGTGGAACTTTTAAATACCGTGAAATGGCCGTTTATAAATCGTCATATTTCTGCATTTACCACTGCGGCTTGCAAAGTTAACAATATGGATCAAATCAACTGCTTGATTTTATGAGTCCCATATGGCCCGCCATTATTACCGTAGAGAAATGTGTGCTTTTCCATACGCGGAAAAAATACAGCTTGTAGTTTGGAAATCCTGAATCCCAGTATGACAGTAGAGCGGGTTCAAAATTATTCGGGAATTGGAAAACTTTATTAAAACCGAATTATGTCCCTCCTTCGAGTATAAGATTGGAAGAAAACGTAATTTTCTACCGAATGAGCAAAAGAATGAATATTTTTATGCATGTTTTCCATGAAATATAATTGGACATTTAGGGGCATCGAAAATCACTGAGGAAAATTCATGCTACATAAGTAGCCGTTTTTTTACAGAGTGTAGTTTTCGCATGCAGTCGGAAGGTAGTTCGTTCGAAGGCCGGCATCCTGAGGTTATTGAGTTATCGAATTATGTTGCAGACTCACAAGCTTTACGACCCTACTTAATTAATCTTTTCGAAACGAAAACGCATTTCGGAATTGCGGTTGGCATTTCATGAATTAGCCCACCTACTGTGGATTGAGCCAAAAGGCAAGATAGGACATGCCCAACCTGCAACCCCAACATAATTGAAACCATCTATGCGTCACTTATTTTCTCCACGAGATACTTGACCAAAAGTCCGACTCCCAAGAGGATCGGTTCGCGATACCCCAAACGGTGTGAATTTTAGCATAGCGCGTTACGGGACAGATACTTTCTTCTCTTACGAAGAATGTTCCAAAGTATTTTTTCGACATGCAAAATGGTTTTGGGCGCGAATCAAAGTTAGCTTTTAGTCAGGCGGTCTTCTGCGCTAAAAAAAACAACAATCTCACACCACGTCCGCGTATTTGTGTGTGTGAGTGTTTTGTCAAGCATAATGAATTAGTTTAAACGAAAAAAGGCATACCACAACAGCATCCGCCAACATAAAACTCCACTTTCATCGCGCGCATACAATAGGTAAGGCAAAATCTATATGACCAATTAATTTTCAAAAAACAGAAATTCTTTTGAGGAATTTCGGTTAGTTTTGTGCAACAACATGCAATAAAAACAGCAAAAGCAAAGCTTTTATTTCGTCATTAGTAATCTGCAAGAATCTGCAAATATTCCCTAGGTAACCATGAGAAAGAATGGGTGAAAATACGCCCAGTCAGCTTTCTTTCAGGCAATGAAACCTTCGCACACAAGTGACATTACTGACGAAAGGCGATGACAGAAACAAAGTTGAGCATTTCAGGTATCTCAAACATTACATTTCACTTGCTGGGCTCATCCGTTCCGGAAGGTGTACTTTTTTTTCCATGCAAAATATGTTTCCACGAAATGTCATCAACGAAGGTTGCACATCTGAGCGAAATCTGCATCACCTCATATTTAGGCAATTTCCAATGTTAGTAAGCGTCCTAGACCATATCTGTACAGCAGTGCGTTTTGCTTAAAGAGGGAGGCAATCTACTAAACGCACTATCGGCACAATCGATTTTTTTGTTCCGCGTAAATCACGTGAAGCAGAATGTGAGTAAGCCCTTTATTTTCAGAAAACGCTCTTCTTTTTTAATAAAAAAATTATGATTCATAAATCCGTCTGATTTATACCCCAAGAGCCAGTGATAACGCGCAAAAACAATCTTCTCTTTGGGCGTACTCGTACTTTTAAGCATTTGCAAACATTCTTTGAGTTACCATAAAAGTGCTCCATCATTAACTAACCATCTTAGCTTTCAAGCATATAATAAGACAACTCCTGGACAGTCTATTTTCGGGTGATGTTTAATTCGGGAACGGAACAGGCAGAGCATTAGCAGCTTGGGTAATATTTAGGCAAATGAGTGATGCATTTTTTATCGTAGAATGAAACCTAACAATAATAACAGCGGTATAAAGAGGAAAGCGAGTATTTTTGGTTTGCGGCAGAAAACCATCACTATCTCTCAAGGATACGCGTAAACCAACGAAATCTTCTAATTTTTTCTTGATCTCCCATGCGATACATATGAAGAATGCAGACATTTGTCGGGGAAATTGCCTATTAAGAAAAGAGTGAAGAGATAGCTTATAAGAGAATGTTTCCTAATTGACCGAAGCATATTCGCCGCAGAACTTTATTATGGACGTCCACTTTTTCGGTGATTAGATTTCATACTTAAACTGTCATCTGAAGACAAAAGAACATCCTAGAGTCAATAAATGTGCAAAAACCCTCGGCATCTGTTTTATGCTACATTTTTGGAAATCAAAAAATCACAGAAACTATCGATTTGTACATTTGATTGAGAACACTCACAACTGTACGTTACTCAATAAAATTCAAAGGAAGCCTTCCTATCCACCACGTGACACACGATAATTCCTACGGAAGAAAAATGCGAGACTGACCTATGTGGACGTCTGAACAGGACGTGGAAATAGAAACGCCCCGCGCAAGCAATAAAGGCGGACCTACCCGCAATACGAGAAAGGGAAAAGTATCTGCGTGTCCTAACCACAAGAATAATTCTAATATAAAACAAGACCGTTACCCTAGTCTTGATCCTAACCCTTCCCTAAACCGTAACTCTGCAGTTAACATCAGCCCCTACTTTAACCCTAAACTTGATACTGGCTTTTGTTACCGTTAATTTTAAATCCGGCCTGAAAGCTAATCCTTAACCTAACCCTGCTCTGTACCCTGATTCCACTGAAAGTTGGATCAAAGCCGCCCTTGTTGCAGACAATTCCTGTTCTCGTGTTTTGTTTAGACGTCCACATAACTCACTCCTGCCGGTTGTAATTTACAGAAACCGGAAGATAGATCGACAGGACACGGGAATAGAGAGCCCCCGTAACACAGGTGGTCTCGTGCTAAATTCCAAGAGGAGTAGGGTGAAGTTTAAGGTTGTCGCTAGGGTTAGGATTATGGTGGGATTTACTAGGAGGGGCTGTCCTAATCGACGCACGGCCTGATTGGCCTAATCCCAAGCCGACCTTGGAATCTCCGGACGTACCTTTTGTCGCCAGATTTTCGCTGTTAGGACTCAGCAGCAAACCTCTCGTTCTCCCACACTTGTTTTTGAGTTCTCATTCGGGGATTCAAACGAAAAGAGTTGTAGAACGGGCTACCAGCTAGACTTTCCAACAAGAATATTACAGGTTTAAGGTTTGGACACGGAAATAGGTACCCGCCCTTGAAGTTAGCTCAAGGCCAGCTGTGCCACGGTGGGGGTGAGGTTCTTATTTTCTTGTCTTGCCGGGAGATGACTTGTGTATCTCGAGCAGACAACAGGGAACATCATACGCATGAAAATAGCGAATCCTGAGGGGAGGGTAGAGGTAGAGAGAGAAAGGCCGAGAGGTAGATACAGAGGACAAATCGGTATTTCCCTTTCGCACCGGAACCCAAGCAGGCGACCGCAGGGTGAGCAGGTTATTTGAGAGGGGGGGGGGAGTCGAAAGCCATGGAGAGGATATAACAACTGCTGGAAGTGACTCCTTGCTACCAACACGCCTGTTCACAAAAAAACCCGTCTTAGGGTAACCATTCATACTAAAATCACTGAGGATGATCAGCCCTCTGCACGCCACCACTAATCGCTTCTTGGCAATCAGATGTCACAAGAAGAGGGGGTGTTCGATGGGAACAAACTATTTGGGGATATGACATCTCCACTAACACGGCTGGATACTCATCTTCAGAGAGTGAAGAACAGTGACTAGTGGTTCAGGCGCCTCACCGCACCTGTTACGCACAGTATGCGTTGTAACGCATGAAACAGGGGATGTTATCTTCAGACGCGTTTTTAGCTAGTCAGCTGACGTTTCAGTCGGCCACCGGCTTGAAAAGCGCTATGAGAACAAATCAGCAGAGCGGTTGAAGGTCGTTCCCAATGGGGTGTTCGAATTATAACCGAGATGTGCGTTTTAATTATGTAAGCCTTGAAGATACGTTCGGATGGGGCTGTAAAACGCTGGGGGAATGCAGTTCTGAATCTAAACATCTCTTTCCCCTTTTCTTCTCTCCCTTCTCCTTCTTCTTCATCCTCCTCTCCTTCTTCTTCCTCCCCCTCCTCCTCCTCCTCTCCCTCTTCTTCTTCTTCCTCCTCCTCTTCTTCTTCTTCTTCCTCCTCTCCTTCTTCTTCCTCCTCTCCTTCTTCTTCCTCCTCCTCCTCCTCTCCTTCTTCTTCTTCTTCTTCTTCTTCTTCCTCTTCTTCTTCCTTGCCCTCTTCTTCTTCTTCTTCTTCTTCTTCTTCTTCTTCCTCCTCCTCCTCTTCTTCTTCTTCTTCTTCCTCCCCCTCTCCTTCTTCTTCTTCTTCTTCTTCCTCCTCCTCCTCCTCTTCTTCTTCTTCTTCTTCTTCTTCTTCTACTCCTCCTACTTCTTCCTTTTTTCATCTACATATCCACATAATATTGACTGCCCACAGACAACTGGTGAAAGTTGCACGGTCACCCTGCTGAAACTGGTGGAATTCTGCCGAAATATTCACTTAAACTTCCGTAACAAACCTGGAAATAGATATCTCAACGGCCTTACTTCAAACGCGTAGACAAATTTCGGAGGAAATTAAAAAAGCATAACCTCATAAACTAGAGTGCCTATATACCAGAAAGCCCATGGGGACACTGGGAGACCCACTAATAAGCCAAACCTCTCGAAGCGAAGTCATGTAATGATGCAAAAAATGCTTAAACCATATGTTCGTGCCTTTAGCTGGCGCCTGTGTTGGGGGCATGATAAACAGTCCTGCTAGGAAAAATTGTCCTGATACATACTCCTGTTTGTGTCTGTTAGGTAAATCACATTGAACGGCCTCTCCATATGTTCGACACTCTCATTCCTGCAACATCCATACTAATAATATCAAACAGACGCACCTAGGCGTACCGCCACACACCCTGGTTCACAACATGCGCTGACCGGGATCTTGTACACCAAGAACACAAAAACGGACGGACGGCAGGGATCCCGCCTGACGTGAGCCTGCAACTGAACCTGGCATGGTGCGCATTCCCGACAGCGTCTGCCGGACTTCGATCTAGTCAAAAAGAACCACAGAAGCCGTCTGGGATTTAAAAGGCAATTTGACGAGCATACGTCTGCTTTCGATAAATTCTCTTCCGGCCTGCACATTTATATGGCAGTAACGAATTAAAAGATTCGGGCAAGTAGATAATTAAGCTAGGCGGGGGAGAGTGAAACATCACAATTCCAGTCAGCGCCAGGAAGAAGGTGGGTGCCGGCGAAGGTAATTACATGCGGGTGGCTGGCTTGGTGGCGGCTTTGAACCATGGCAACTGTGGGACATGTATGAAGTTCTTCTGTGCGCATAGGACCGATCCGCGTAGCCTGCTGATTGCAGTCGCCTCTGCCGTAGCCAACAAGGGCTGACTAAGTAGTTTTGGATAGCTTGATGGGACCTTGAAAATCACTCTGAAGGCCTCTCTGGCGTCTACAGGGTGGTCTGTGTCTACCATGTGCGCGAGGACCGAGTCGTTGTTGTTCTTTATTTGACCCTTTCCTAACCATGCTGCGACCAATATATTCCGCTCCAAAAGAGCAGGTGAAGGAGTAAATACACAGAGAGGTGGTCTGAGTTGGTAGTTTGTTTTTGTCCTCTCCGTATAGGATGGTACTGGTGGAGAATAGTACACGGGTGTCAGCTGCTGGAAAGGTCTGTGATACAGCTTGAGTTAGGCGTCTTCTTAACAGTTTACTTGGTGCATACCCTTGAAATGGGACCCCGATGAAGAGCCTTTTCTTTCCTACCGTCAGTGTCGGGGGTTTTTGTGGTCTTTCGGCCATGTTCTTAGCAATGAATCGATCAGTATACTCGCTCTGGCTAAAAATGCGTTCGATGATCTTAAGCTCTTTCTCGACGCTATCAGCTGAGCAGATTCTTCTCACTCTGTCAAAAACGATCTAAATTACGTTTAACTTTTAGCGGTACGAAACTCCCAAACTGGGGTCTATTGTCGGGACCACGTTTTCTTACGATAGACGCTACGTCGAATGCTGCCGTCAGGCCTTCTCCCCAAAAGCGCATCCAGAAAGGGAAGTGAACCGGACTGTTCCTCTTCCAGAGTGAATTTTATTTATGGGCGCGCCTGCTTAATGTCATCCAGGAGAATTGAGATGTCACGTTGTTTCGGTGCAATTTCGAAAATATAGGATTGTACCTCTTAATTGGATTAGAATTTTATAAGTCATTAACCGGCCTCTCCATAAGTTTGTCCCTTTTATTCTAGTGACATCTCTACTAAAATAAACAGCGAGGTTTGACTCTGCAGCCCCACTTGATTGATACCAGATGGTTAGCTTGCTAAAACAATATTAGTTAACATACAGTAGATGTGCTAACTCATGAAATGTCAACCAAAATTTCGAAATGCGTTCTCGTTTCGAAAAGATAAATTAAGTAGTGTTGTAAAACTAATTATGATGCAGCATAAATCTATAATGATCCAGTTACCTCAGGGTGTCGGCTTTCGAAAGAACTTATTTTCGGCTGCATACAAGATCTATTCTCTGTAAAAAATGACTACTTAAGTGGCATGCAATTTTCTCATTGATTATTGATGCTTTTGAAAACTCAATTATATTTCATGAAAAACATGCATAAAAATATTCATTCTTTTACTTATTCGGTAGAAAATCACATCTTCTTCCAATTTCATACTCAAAAGAAGAGTATAATTCGGTTTTAAAAAGGTTTCTAATTGTGAGATTTTTTAATACCTTTAAAAGGCCGTTTATGAAACGTCATGTATCTGCATTTACGAATGTGGCTTGTAAAGTTAGCAATATTGCTCAAATCCACTGCTATAATTTTACGAACCTCATATGGTCTCCTCTTAACACCGTAGAGAAATGCATGCAATATTGTTAACTTTACAAGCCACATTCGTAAATGCAGATACATGGCGGTTCATGAACGGCCATTTGACGGTATTAAAAAATCTCAAAATTGGAAACTTTTTTAAAACGGAGTTATACTCGTCTTTTGAGTAGAAAATTGGAAGAAGACGTGATTTTCTTCTGAATAAAGAAGAGAATGAATATTTTTATGCATGTTGTCCATGAAATATAATTGAATTTTCAAGGGCATCGAAAATCAATGAGAAAATTGCCTACTACTTAAATAGTTATTTTTTGCAGAGTATAGATCTTGCATGAAGCCGAAAATAAGTTCTTTCGAAAGCCGACACCCTGAGGTAACTGGATCATTATAGATTTATGTTGCATCATGATTAGTTTTACAACACTACTTAATTTATCTTTTCGAAAGGAGAACGCATTTCGAAATTTTGGTTGACATTTCCTGAGTTAGCACATCTACTGTACCTAACTTAGCCAGTCGCTGGATTAGGGAGGGAAAGAGAGCGCAAGCAGAGCTCGAAGCACGCGCAGCGGAACAAGTGAAGGTGGCGTGTACACACTCTCCACGTGATACAGCTGGATTGACGGGATAAGGGGGGGGGGGCAATCACAACTGGAAGGTCACGGGGGAGCCGCAGGCCACTTCGCAGTACAGGGCAATTATAGTGGAATCGACAGAGTTCCAATCCGTCCGAACCTGCTTAGCCACTCGCAGAGAAGCGTGTGTGAACTGAAAGCTGATGTAACCCAGGTTGGCGTACAGGCGCTCCCGCCCCCCAGGCACAGTCGGTCGTTGGATTAAAATGGTACGGAAGATGCAAACACATGATATTTGTAAAATCGGCATATTCGCATCTACTAAAATTTTGGTCAGATCACATTTCGCACCTGTACCTGCAGTAAACAAGTCCCAGCCTAATCCCTAACCCATAACAGGTACGGCTGTGAAAAGGGATTCTGTAAAAATTCTTTTCAGAAAGCTATGCCTATGGTATCACACAGGTAGGGCTGCAGGACCAAACCTCGCCAAAAAACCAAACAAACGCATTTCGAACAATGCAAAAAACGGAATTTTTACATCAAATTCTCGTGAGACAGTTTTAAAACACAGTACACTGCCTCCTGCCATAATACACACTGAACCAATCTTTAGGGAATATTTGGCTGGAGAATAACGAAGATTGTTTTTCAAACGTTGTTGTGTCTATGACTTTCGCTTACTCGGTTGTCTGCATGGAAATGCACAACTTTCACCTTTTCGACATGTCCCCCTGGCTTCAGAGAATCTTTGTTACTTCTGACCAAGGTTGCATCACCGTCAATAGCCTTTTATGATGGACTACCATTTTACTGAAGGTCATACTCGCCCCTAACTGAGCGCTTCTGGTTGATGCATTTCACATGAATATACGAATACCGTACCTTGATTTTCGGGATGAGGATGATGGTGATGTCGTCGAAGGTGACCGTCCGGAAAGTCAGCACCGACTTCAGGGACATTCCCACAGGCTCGAATTTCATCTTCCACTAGAGGAGGGGTAGAAGAGGCGGACACAAAACGGACCGGCTGAGACGGCCCCTCGCTGGCATTTCGCGTCAACGCACGCCTGTACTCCTCCGTCGAGGAGGAGAGAACGGGCTGAACCACCGCGGAGAGGGAACGTTTGGGCAGGAAGTTCGGGGTTGGCGTGGCCTCCGGCGGCGGCGGCGGGCCCGTGACCCTCCTGCTGGGTGGCGGGTAGGCGGGCAGGAATCGGGGCTGAGGACTGTAACTGGGAGACATACTGGCGGGCGCCGAGGTGTTATGCGCCAGCTGGGTGAGAGCGGACTCAGCACTCCTCAACTGACTGCGCTGTCCGGATGTGTAGGCCCGTTTTCTTGTGAGCTGGACAGATGCTGACATGTCGTTCAGGGCCTCGCCAATGGAGTCAACAAAGTCTGCATAAAGTGGCGGCGTCCGGGTGGGAACTAGAACGTCATCCAGGGAGCCCAGTGGAAGAGGCATGGGCGCCGGAAGTGGTGGTGGTGGTGGCGCTGGGGTCGGTGATTGTGACGGTTCGTCGGCCACCACTGGCCCGCTGAGCAAAAGAGCCTGGCGTAGGGGATCGGTGCGCGCTCGAGGGTTGCTCACACGATGGCGCACAGAGGTAGCTAGAGAGAACAAGAAGGTGAAGACATTAGGCTGTCCTGACCGTTTCAAAAGAGGAATTTGCTTCCGTATGCTGTCGCTACTTACACTACCAGCCTGAGGGCATACATGAAGAGCAAGTATATCCACCCCAGACAAAGCAAGTCAGGGTTTCCTCTAGACAGTCCCTTCTTCAATATTGTGAAATATCAGAATTTGCCTAAGGTTGGATTTGGAATTGAAGCTGAGAATTGTCATTCGTCACTTATACTGACTGGCGAAACCGAACGTCACTGCCGTCGAGGCAACGGAAACAGAAAAAGGCCTGAGACATTTTGCCACCAACGGCTTCAAAGAAATACAGTAAAGGAGAAAAATGAGTGGCTATGATGACCAAACAATGTACGAGCAGGCAGGAGGTGACGTAAAAGGGACGCATTCCCGAACTTAGTCAATACGTCGATTCACTTCACTGTTACGACCCAAAATGACAGCGATGTGGTCTATGCCCGTGACCATTACCTGAGTTAAGGGTACCCGCTGATGAAGATGATGACGGTGAGGGAGGCGAGGGCGGCAGCGAGGGTTATCAAAACGGGCTGCGCTGCACATGTATTGGGCCAAAGGAAGGATCCGGCTGACTCACGGCACGCGTACACCCGGTGGTGCAGAATCTACGTGAGTTCATTGCCATCAGCGTACATGCATGTGGTGGCACTACCAAGACGCGCAGACCTCAACTTCGCGCCATATACTGTGTCCAATCCAAGTACCACCTGATTGACAGACTCTGACAGGTGGTTATGTGCAGTGGCTTTCGTGAGTGGTGCTTCCCTTCTTGTGGGGGCACAGGCCTTCCTCAACGTGTTTACCGTCTTGTTTACGATGTTCATCACCTGTTCAACTCGCTGACAGCTGGAGGTGCACAAGACTCTTTATCCATCAGGCCGTTTTCCTGTTTCGGTCTTGTCCATGACGACCAACAAGCACTCCATGTCGGCGGGCAGAGCGACGATACTCTTCATCTCCCGAATCCCCAAGAGTTCTGCATTTTCTGCTTCAGCAATTGTCGTCCGGACTGAAGATGTAAGATCGAAACCCGCTGCCGCGTAAAGTGTTTGCACTCCTCACCTGCCCCGAAATTCTGGAGCGCCGATTCGAAGGACGCGATAGTGTTTTGTGGTCGAAAATTTCTTGTGCTGAACTTAGTGTCATAGAGGAGGGCCGCGTTGTGGATTTATTTCCTCAAACCTCTTAAATAGTTGGCCGTCATGTAACTTGTGATGGCTCTGCGCAACGACGATTGCATGACTGTCACCCACTTATCAACACAGTGAGGCGCGATACCACACTTACCTTCGACAATGGAAGCTTGTTTGCTTTTGAAACGTCAAGACAATACAACTTTGGTTGCCGCGATCGCATCTTCTTCTCCTATATATATATATATGTGAGATGATACCGACAAAGACAAGGGAGACCGGAATGGCCATTTCTGGCTTATTAGCCGTCATCATCTCATCTATGTCTACTACTAGTCGCTGTGCGACTGCCTGCGAGGGTTTAAGTATGAGCCCCAAGGCACAACGGAACGAGCATGTTCCGTAACCTGATCGGCGAGCGCCCACTGTCATATATATATGTACTGGAAAACGGGCATCTCATGAAATCTAGTTGAAAATAAGTAAGATTCTTTGGGGAGTAATAAACCGTTAATGCGTATATTTTCGAGACTGGTTCCTCAGCTCCTCGACAGACTTTTGGATTATGTACAAAAATAGTTAACTATATAACCGTGTCGAACAAGTGATTCTATGGTTGGTCGAAGCCTCCGCCAATGCGCGTCAATGGTTTTTCGTCATCCCCTAGGCATTGGCTGCGCTCGCTTTCATTTGTCCTTGCGAAATTGGAATGTCGCATCTAAATCGATATGCTGATTGACGCATGCCTCGTCTGAGTGCATTACCTCCAGAAATTCCCAGCCCTTCCTTATTAAGCAGGCGCCAACAATGCGAGTGTTCTACCAAGCAAATTTATGTCCGGTGTCCAGTGTGTGCAAAGCCACCTGAGATAAGTGATCTCCTCTCTTCACCGCTAACTGATGCTCATGTATGCGGGTTGAGGGGGATTTCCCAGTCTGACCATAACAGACGGCATCACAACTAGAACCTAGGATCTTGTAGACAAAACCTTTTCTATCGAGATAGCCAACCCTGTCCTTAGGGTGTACAAGCTGTGTATGCAAGCTGGTTGCAGGTTGGTGTGCTACTTGTATCTGATGGTTTTTAAGCTGTCTTTCAACGACCTCGGGTACATTATTCACGTATGGGAGAGTCCGCCAGGTGCATGTTTTTGGCGCCTGGACGGCCGGAGTTTTCGAAATACCTTTCTGTTTAAACTAATGTTTCATGCAATCACGTACAAAGCCGCGCGAGTACCCGTTGTGGGAAAATAATTTGAAGAGATATTTCATTTCGGCTTGATAACTTTCTTCATCAGAGCAGTGTGTTTTAGCTCGGTTTAGTAGGCTGTAGGCAGTACTCCTCTTGTGAGAGACGGTATAGTTACTCTCAAAATGTAGGATGACCTCTGAGTATATTTCTTTACGATAAACTGAAGTGTGAAAGGATTCATCAGTTTTTCGGCATAAAAGGACATATAGAAATAGGAATTGCCCATCAACCTCTGTTTCAAAAGTGAACTTGATTCCTGGAAATGTGTAGTTAAGACTTGTGTGAAGCAGGTCTAAGTGACTTTTCTTGACAATGACAAACGTGTCATAAATTAACCCAAAGTAGCTTTGGGTTAATTTTAGGAAGAGCTATAGACTCCAGTTTCTGCATTATGGCTTCTGATAGAAAGCCAAAAGTCTGACGACGAGCTGGGGAGATAGTTTCGTATATTTACGAATTAAGATTATTTTTTCTCAACATATCTTACCTATTCTCAATACACACACAGTAAATACATGTATATGGTAGATGGAAGCTCACCGATTGCGTTAGCAAAACAATCGTCCCATGGCGCCCAAGGACTCAGTCTAGATCCCCGTCAGCAGCCGTACAGCGGCTGGTAAAATAGACAGAATAACGCGAATGTGTCCCGTAACGCAACAGGTTAGCTTCCCCGTAACACTGTCAATTTGTCCCATCGCCACCGACAGGAAAATGAGCACGCGGCTCAATGGTTAGATTGGTGAACTAATAACCAAAAGAGCGTGGGTTCAAGTCTCAGGTGCAACCGAACCTGGAGTTAGGTAAGGCTGGCTGATGACAGCTAGTAAGTCAGAAATGGCCATCACAGTCCACCTAGTTTTCGTTAGTATTTTCTCTTTGCATATATATGTACCGTTTTCAATAGGGTCATGAAGGGCATTGCCTATTACCCTCAAAAACATTATTATTATTAAAGGTGGTACGGACAAAGACAAGAAAGACCGGAATGGCCATTTTCGGCTTGTTAGTCGAAATTAGCCAGGCATACCCAACCCCGAGTGTGGATCACTTGAGGTTCGATCGCGCGATCTTTGGTCATGGAGTTTGACACTCTACCATTGAGCCACGGGGCCGTTGTCCTGTCGGTTGTGATCGGGTATACCAATTACGACAATGGGTTTTATTATGAGTCCCAAGGCACAGCGGAACGAGCAGTTCCGTAACCTGATCGATGAGCGCCCACTGTCATTATATATATGTGGATGAAATTAAAGAGATCTCTGTGGAGGACGGTTTATTCATCTGACATTTCCCACTCATACCTGAGCGCATCATCGGAGATAGACTAAAAGTGGAAATACAAGGTCTAAATAGGTCTTCATTTCTCACTACTGATAAGTCCATTGTTCTCTCTCCTCATTGGCTCTCCTTTCCTGCCTAAATGGTCTCTGACGGCCTCGTATGGCACCGGTAGGTCGATCCTACGGCCGATCGGGTTGGCCTTGGATTGCCAGGCTTCGATTATCTCTCTCTCTCTCTCTCTCGCTATTTTGCGTTCAGCTCGGCCGATTACTTCTACCTTGTCGAAGCCGAATTGATGGTTATTTTCGAGGCTATGCATAGCAACATGTGACTGTACATATTTTCGCTTTACATTTAGAGAATGCTCATGCATGCGCGACCTTAATCATTTATCGGTCATGCCACAATAGTCGTCCGGGCAGTCAAGACAGTTGCCGCGGTAAACAAATCCTGACGTGTCCTCATGAAGTGTTCCATGAAATATGATTGAATTTTTAAGGGCATCGAAAACCAATGGGGAAAATGCATGCAACTTAGGTAGTCATTTTTTAAGTGCATAGTATTTGCATGCAGCCGGAAAGAAGTTCGTTCGAAATCCGGCATCCAGAAGTAACTGAATTATTATAGAATTACGCTGCAGGATGATTAGTTTTACAACCTTGCTTAATTAATCATTTCGAAACAAAAACGTATTTTGGAATTTCGTTTGACATCTCATGAGTTTGGCAACCTGCTGTATAGCAAGCTCGAAATTTTGAAAATCATTAAGACGAGGACTTGAAGTTCATTGACCGGGACATGACGTTTTGCGTCAACCCAAAATTTCCATAAAAATCGGTTCCGATGATAATCCTCTTTGGTAGAGTAACCACATAAAGGCCATTTACAGTGGAGCTACAAAGCACAACGAAACGAGCAGGTCCCGGAACCAGACTGGTGAAAGTAATTTACCCGCAATTAACATTCCCGATCACATCCAACAGGACAATGGGCCTATGGCTCAATGGCAGAACATTCGAATCAATGAACAAAGATAATGGGTTCGGTTCCAAACCGAAGGCTGGCCACAGTTGACTGATGGCGGTTAACAAGTCGGAAATTGTCACTCCAGGCTCATTTGTCTTTATCGGTACTCCGATCAGAATATATATATATATATTATGACAGTGGGCGCTCGCCGATCAGGTTACGGAACATGCTCGTTCCGTTGTGCCTTGGGGCTCATACTTAAACCCTCGCAGGCAGTCGCACAGCGACTAGTAGTAGACATAGATGAGATGATACCGACAAAGACAAGGGAGACCGGAATGGCCATTTCTGGCTTATTAGCCGTCATCAGCCAGTCATACCCAACCCCAAGTGTGGATCACTTGAGATTCGAACCCGGGATCTTTGGTCATGGAGTTGAACGTTCTACCATTGAGCCACGGGCCCGTTGTCCTGTCGGTTGTGATCGGGAATATTAATTATGACAGTGGGCGCTCGCCGATCAGGTTACGGAACATGCTCGTTCCGTTGTGCCTTGAGCTGCGCTCAGACAGAGCATTTTACGCAGATAATTTTACAAAATAGATTCGATTATGTATTGGTCGCCGCAAGTAGCACCTGGTTCTTTTATGATGGTTTTTATGCCTGACCTGCACGTTTTTAATGAAGCCAGAAAAAGAATTCGCAAATTGTCCTTCATAAAGGGAAGTCAAGATTGACGAACCCACGCCATATCTTCGCATGTCTCGGGCCATTCAATTAGCATCGGTGTAAAAGATTGATTATATTTACTTACCGCGGATTTTCGGCATTCTGGTTGCTATCACATGACAAAAAGACCGTTAAGGCCTGACTTAAAGGTGGGCATTCCACTTGTTCTGCAATGTTATTTAAGTAAGAGATTTTAGCCGAAAACGCATTTCGAGAGATAGCCCAAATGACTCAAATGTTCCGTAGACGGACAGCAGGCAATGCACATGCCTTAGTCATCACACAAAGGTCACAAAATACATGAGAAGACAAATCACTACGATTCCTAACTTAGCGTAGATTGAAGAACGTCCGATTGCTATCAGGTAAAAAAGACTGTTGAAGTCTATCAAAGAGTCAGAAATTCTACATGTTCTTGCCTGAAACGTTTTTTTGAATTCGTTTGTAATGCACATTTCTGGTAATAACTTAGTAATTCCTGAAGTTTTTAATGTCCGTGGAATAGAATGTTTAGTCGAATGCGAATAAATTTTGCTGATGCTCCTCCGAGCACCTTGACTCACGCTTCAACATTGGGCTGTTCTTTTTTTATCCCAAATAGACATTTTTCTTGGTTTATTTTGCTTTTGCTGGTATAAATTAAAAAGTTGTTCAATATGCTTTTCCTTCACAGCAGCCAGACGGTTCTTGTCTAGCCCGCTTTCCAACAACATGAGTAAATTGCACTGGGGAGGGCATTATCGTCTTATCGCAGGAGATATTTTGGTTAGTTGGAAACGAAGATTAGAATGTAAATATATATATATATATATATATATATATATATATATATATATCAGCGAGGAGGGACGACAGAGAATGCGGGTAGATTGATACAGCACTGTTTCGGGCTTATTCTGCCTTCATTCAGCCAATCATAACCCTGACCACCAGCAGCTGCGACCAGAAACACAAACATGCGCACAGACGCACCTGGCGCAGTCGGTCCACCACTGAGGCCTATCAGATGGGTCATAAGCCACACATACGGAGCTTGTTTGCTTTGTGAAGCCAATAGATCGGTGTGCGCCCATTCCTGATTGATAAATACCCGATCTGCAGCGACAGAGAATGACAGGTGGCGAGGCACTAATGAACTTCGGTTCGATGAAGTGTTTATGACCCATCTGGTAGACTCCAGTGGTGGACCAGGTGCGTCTGTGCGCATGTTTGTGTTTCCGGTACCAGCTGGTGGTCAGGGTTATGATTGGCTGAATGAAGGCAAACAAGCCCGAAACAGTGCTGTATCAATCTACCCCCCAGGCTCTGTCGTCTCCCCTCTGTGGTCAAACTGGGAAATCGGCCTCTACGCGAATACACGAACATCAGTTGGCCGTAAGAAGGCGCGACTACTTGTTCCAAGTTGCCATGCATACGTTGGAAACGAGCCACAAATTCGCATGGGACAAGACTCGCATTGTTGGTGTTTGCTCATCAAAAAAGGACCGTGAATTTTTAGAGGTCATCCATTCTGACAACGCGTGCATCAATCGACACGTAGAATTGGATACGGTGTACAACAGCCTCAAAGAAAAGTGGAAAAGGCGTTAGCCAATCAGAACATCACACCAGCAGGAGTAACAAGGCAAAATCGATTTTTCGGCATGTTTAAATGTTAA